>CM060313.1:68845798-68848298 GCA_030674185.1 Monoplex corrugatus
ATTAGGAAAAGACAGGCAACATCTATAGGTCATTTTATGAGGAAAGGGCAATTGGAGCACCTGATCACAACAGGAAAGCTGGAGGGAAAGAGAACACTCGGTAGACCCAGGGAGAAAATATTGGACAGACTTGCAGGGTGGCTGAGGACAGAGAGGGTGGAAGATGTACTTGCAGCGACAAGGGATAGATGCACATGGAGGGCCATGATCGCCAACGCCATGTGGCAGGGCACATGATGGTGATGATGATGATGATGATGATTTGTTTACTTTTTTTCATTTCTTGAATGCATTACATGCTTTTTAATTTCAAAAGATAATCCTCTGCCCTCACCCGTCTCTGCTCCCCCCACTCCATTTCTTTCTTTTTGGGGGGTGGGGTGGTGGGGGGTGGGGGTATGTTTAATTGAACTTTACTTTGTGTATATATAAATAATACTGGATCTTCATAGAACATATTAACAAAGACTGCAGAACAAAAAGATATATGACAGGTAGAAAGAAACACTAGGGAGAGCTAGACAACAGAAGGTCTTCAGAGAAGTAACCCCCTTTAGACAAGTGTTTCGGCCCTGAATTCCTTACACTCTCGGGGGGCCGGGCCACATCCAGGTCATGACTCCTGGATGCCCTTCTGCTGTTGTCTATTTTTTTTTTTCCCACGCCGGGGATCGAACCTGGGCGATTCTGCGCTTCAGAACTGCGGTACGCGGTTTTACCAATGTGCTAACGGGGCACACATCATCTGTAGGGAATTTAATCCTTATGAAGTTCACTTTTTTGGTTCCTCCTTGCCCAGATCCAGCTTGAGCTCCTTTCTGCTGCCTCTGCCATCGCTTTAAGGGCTCTAGTCCTCTTCTTCCCAGAAATGGCGAGTTGTTTCATGAGATCATAAGCGGAGGTGCCCACAAACCCTCTTGCCCCGACCTCTATGGCGAAGATTTTGACCCGCAGACCTGCTTTCTTCAGGGTGCTGGCAAGACCGGCGTATTTTTCGGTCTTGTAGATATGTGCTTCTTCCATTCTGCTTTCGTATGGCACAGTGAGTTCTATCAGAATCACTTGTTTCGAGGAGTCAGAGTGGAGAGCGATGTCTGGTCTCATGCCTGTTTGCTGATGACATCTGGGTAATTTCTCCACTCTGGGAGGTCTGCTGTACACTCCCAGTCGACTGCTCCATCCAGAAGACCCTTTGGCAATGTGCTGGTTGTCATAGCCCTTTCGGGCCAGACCTGTTTCCCTCCTGCTTTGTAGAACGTTGTCATAGCAATTGGTGCGTTTGGGGTCATGGTTTTTTCGCTAACCACATCTGTGATCACTTTCAGAACTTGGTTGTGCCTCCATGTATACCTTCCTTGGGCTAGCGCTACTTTGCAAGAGCTTAGGACATGTTCCACTGTTTGTTTCTTCTGACAGAGCGGACATGCTGGGTCGTCTGCTTTCCCCCATTTCACTAAGTTTGCATTCGAGGGGAGCAGGTCATATACAGATCTGAGGAGGAAGCTTATCCTTAGAGGAGCCATGTGCCACATATCGTTCCAGCTGAGACTTCTTTGGAGTGCACTGTCCCATGTTGTCCATTGCCCCTGTTGACCTTGCTGGACTGCCTTCTGCACTCTTTTGACATCTTCTTCTTCCTTCAACTCCTGTATGATCATGTCTCTTTTTTCCTTCCCTTTGGCTTTGGACCACCACTGCATTTTTGTTGCTCCCAGTCCCTGTCTGTTGGTTTGCGTGTGTCCAATTATTTCTTTGATGCTGAGGTTTCTCTTGGCATTGTTTACAGCCTCTTGGACTTTCCACTTTCTGCCGGTTCTCAGCTTTGGATGAACTGCTCTCACGATATTGTCCTCCGATTCCTCCAGCATGCTCAACAGTCTTGCTTTTCCAACTTTGTATTCCTCCACTATGGATTTCAGAGGTAGCTTCAGCATTGCTTGACGACAGTAGAATGCAACATCAGTGAGACCAGGTGGGACACCGAGCCATTTTCTTGTGTATTTGTTGATTTTGGCTTCCATTGCTTCGACTGTGCTGGTGCAAATGTCATAGATTAGCAGTGGCCACAGCAGCTTTGGTATCAGCATGAACTGTAGACACCAGACTTTGTATTTGCCTGGCAGTCCGCAGTTCTCTATTTTCTTCAGGCCTTCTTCTGCTGTTTGCTTGGTTTCACATCCTCTTTGTGTGTCTTTCAGGGAGTCATCATACCATCTTCCGAGACTTTTTACTGGCTCTTCTGTGACAGTGGGGATGGCTTGGTTGGCTACCATGAATTTGACTGAATCTGCCACTTTTCCTTTTCGCAGTGAGAGACTTCGGGATTTCTTAGGTTTGAACCTCATTCTTGAAGAGGCCACCAGCTCATCCAGCTGCTTTAAGATTTGGTGTGTCTCTTCCTCATCCGTGGACAAGACTGTTGTGTCATCCATGAAAGCTTTCAGAGGAGGCATCTGGTATCCATCTCCCAGATTCACTGGACCTGAACTCTTCATTGCAG
>CM060313.1:68860798-68898298 GCA_030674185.1 Monoplex corrugatus
ACGGACTTGCGGGATGGCTGAGGACAAGGAGGGTGTAAGAGATGCTTGAGGCAACAAGAGATAGAGACAGATGGAAGTCCATGATCGCCGACGCCATGCGGCAGGGCACCTGATGATGATGATATGCATATACATTTTTTCATTTGTCTGTACATGTAGATAACCAATTTGGAAGTGCAGAAAGTTTTTTTTTCCACTTCAGACCTTTTCTTACATTGACTGAAGCGGTGTGAATTGTTTTCATTCTTCAGGACTTTTTTCAGTTTCCATAGAAAAGAGGAATACACTGAAGATGGCATATAGAGGCACATAAACACACGAATACACACACGCACGCACATCCACGTACGTGCTCGTGCGTGCACACCTAAGTGAGCTACACAAACACGTACATTTGTACGTGTGCACGCGCGCTCGCTCGCACGCACACACACACACACACACCAACACATGCACGCACGGTCGCACGCACGCAAACACACACACACACACAAACGGTCGCACGCACACACACACACACACACACACACACACACACACACACACACACACACACACACACACACACACACACACACACAAACACACGTCTGGGTAAGATAACACCGCCTTTTTTTTTTTTATCACCCTTTAACAAGAAAGGGAGATTATTTCAGGAGATGTGTCTATGAGTCAGGTAATAAATAGATATATAAATACACACATACCGAAAGAAAGAAAGAAAATCCAAGAGACTATTACCCAGTGTTTCTAGTGGCAGAGACTAACGGACCCAACCATTCATTAGCCGCATGATTTATTAGATACATAAATTAACTAATATGCCAAAGGAATATGTAAATATATATACAAATAATAAATAAACCCCAAGAACCTGTTATCAGGGTGTCTCAAGTGGCAGAATTATCAAATTATCGACCAGTCATTTCTTCCTATCATTTTCTGCCTTGCTGGTCCATTCACCTGTATGTGTTCAGTAAAGTCTTGCATAGTTTCTTTTAGGATTGATAATTGGGTACATTATTAAGTGCATTTTCAGCTTTAGGGAAATGAGAGATACGGAAGCAAAGTTAGGTAATTTAGGCCTGTTTTTATATGTCTTTAGTGTCCTTAGTTATGTTTAAATTTGTATTCAGATGTTTTTAAAATCCCCTGTGTAATATATTGGACGGAGTGGTCAACGCCAGGGCCAATCTCCTTAAATTATGTGCGGGAATACATTGATATGTGTATTTAATTTTCTCTTCCTCCCCCCCCCCCCCCACCCCTGTTGAAGTACTGTGTGTATATTGAAACGGTTATAGCCCTGATATCGCTCTACGCAGTCGGCTGGACTTTAAGTGAAAATAAGAATAAGAATAGGAGTCAGCATCACCGAGTTTGATGGTGGACGCTGTAGCAGACGTTGCAACGTTCTTCCATTTATTCCACTCTCCACTTCTCTGTGCTGTTTCGTAGACTTTCAAACCGCTGATGTTGGTGATATTGTTCGTAGTAGGAGGTGGGTGGTCTGCCCGGATTTCTGTTAGCCTCAACTTTTCCTTGTAAAACTGTTGCGGGTTGCATGGTCGATGTATTTCATTTTCCTTTTGTTGATTTCTGCCAGCTGTTGACGTTGTTTCTAAGAAGAATGTTGAGAGTTCCATGGACAGCACAGAAAACAAACGAGACAGTCTTGATGGAGGCAGACACAAGAAGCTCATTCATAAGGAAGATTAGGAAAAGACAGACAACATTTATTGGCCGTTTTATGAAGAAAGGGGAATTAGAGCACCTGGTCACAGCAGGAAAGCTGGAGGGAAAGAGAGCACCAGGTTGATCCAGGGAGAAAATATTGGACGGACTTGCAGGGTGGCTGAGGACAGAGAGGGCAGAAGATGTGCTTGCAACAACAAAGGATAGATGCATATGGAGGGCCATGATCTCCAACGCCATGCGGCAGGGCACCTGATGATGATGATGATGATGATGATGATGATGACGTTGGACTGTGAGTTCGTTCAAAACACTTTCATTTGCTCTTTTATCGGTCCATTTGACTCTAAGAAATACCTGTAGAACCACATATCTCTGCTGCTTCGACCATATTTTCATCTGCTTTACTGCGTGTCCAGGCTTCACAGCCATTGTAACATTACTGGCCAGATCAGACATTTTAGAATTTTGATTTCAGGGGCTGTTGGTATACTTCAGCAGTCTTTCCAGGTGTTATTTAGTGGGATCATTTTCTGTTTTGCTATTCTAGTTTATTTTGATGTCTTTAGTACAGGTGTCATCATCAGCTTTAATTTTGAGCCCCCTGAATATTTTTATCAACACCCACATTTTCTAATGCAGTCTCTCTAAAAAAAAAAACCACAAAAAAACAAAAAAACGAGAGAGAAAAAAAAAAGGCAGCCCTAAATAAAGAACAACTAACTAAATAAACAAAATTCGAGGGCCTATTAGAGTCGGAGTAACTGACAAGACCCGTCGATTCACAATCCGCACAAAGACACCCGAGGGGCAGGCGTTTTACCTCTCGTCTGACATCAGTTTGTAGTTGCACACGCGATATACCCACCTCCACCAAGTTCGGGGTAGGCCTGCTTGTTCCTCGCTTGGCTGCCTGTGGCTTTGTTCGTCCCGGATATAACGACAGGGTGGGTGGCTTGCGAAAGAAACTTCTTGAAACCTCTCCCATCTTAGATGTGGAAACTACAAGACATCGCTCTCCTTGTTTAATTTTTTTTTCTTTAAACAGATTTTTTTTTATTCAAGGAAAAAACATTGCAGCATACAACAGGACATTGAATACCACAAGCAGAAGCTTAAGAACCGTATTCATAGTGTATAGAACTTACAAATGAATTGCTGTAGCAATAGAAAGTTCAACAAATATGGGAAGATACAATAATATTATACATTATATGTAACAAAAGAAAAGAACAAAAAATCAAAAATATGATATTGAGGGGCATTGTGAGATCCCACGCAATAAGATGTCAAAGCCGCATGACCTTGGGTATCTTTCAAAGTCATCTGTATATGTATCATCATCTACGTGATCAAAACTTGAGGCGAGCTGATAAGTTTAAATATCCAAGAACAGTCATCGCACCAGACGGCAGACGAACATCAGAAATAGCCAGCAGAACTGGCCGAGCTAAAACAGCATTCCATCAAATGAAAAGCGTTCTTACCAACAAATGTCTATCAATTAACATCAGGAGGAAAGTTCTTCAGTGTTGTATAGAACCGATACTGTTGTACAGATGCAAAGCGTGGACAGCCAACACATAAAGTCAGAACAAGACTGAGACAGCTGAAATCTATTTCTAAGAAGAATGTTAAAGAGTTGTATGGACAGCAGAGAAAACAAACGAGAAAGTCTTGAAAGAGGCAAACACAAAAAAGAACATTAAATGAAGAAGATTCGGAAAAGACAAACAACAGGTATATGGCATTTTATGAGGAAAGAGAAATACGAGCACCTAATCACAGCAGGAAAGTTGGAGGGGAAAAGAGCACCAGGTAGACCCTGGGAGAAAATATTGGGCGGATTTGCGGTGTGGATGAGCACAGAAAAGGTGAGAGATATACTTAGAGCGACAAAAGATAGATTCGTATGGAGGGCGATGATCGCCAAAGCGATGCGGCAGGTGACGATGATGATGATGATGATGATGACGACGACGACGACGATGATGATGATGATCTGCATAACATAGACATAAGAATGTCAATACAGCTTGACCATCCACTTAAAAAAAGAGATTATTAAAAATTAATTTGATATTGCCTGGAGAGTGAGGTCTCTCTCTCTCTCTTTGTGTGTGTGTGTGTGTGTGTGTGTGTGTGAGTGTGTGTGTGTGAATGTGTGTGAGTGTGTGTGTGTGTGTGAGTGTGTGTGAGTGTGTGTGAGTGATGGTGTGTGTGTGTGTGTGTGTGTGTGTGTGTGTGTGTGTGTGTGTGTGGTGTGTGTGTGTGTGTGTGTGTGTGTGTGTGTGTGTGTGTGTGTGTGAGTCCGACATATGTCAGCAGGATTTCCTTATCTGTTTAAGGATGGACCTGTACCAAAAGCAGGCTCAAGATATGAACTGTTGAGAAACCCACACGTGAATGAGAAGATGACATATATGTCAGGTCATAGTTTTTGTACGTCAGACTTTATACAACACGGACAGACTTGATCCAAAATGTAATCAGCTTGTGCTAACTTCCTCGTTTCGTCTTGTAAAAATAAGCATATGAGTCAAAACGCAAGCGGGCATGCGATCAACCCTTCCATGTTTTCTCTCTCTCTCTCTCTCACACACACACACACACGCACGCACGCACACATGTAAAGACGAACTTGCACAGACACACACTTATACATACATGCACACACATGCATACACATTTTTGCAAAAAGGGAGCATCTGTTTGTTTTTGTTATTGTTATTGTTGTTCAAAGTTTAAGTAAAAAGACCACAAACACACCAAAACACGACAACATCGACGAATAATTCTCTGAATGTTTTTAATCATCTAATACGTACTGTTTCAGGCCGTATATCCGCCCCTTGGATGACTCTTGAAGTCATTCATGCTAAAGTGCTACGGCGTACCGCTGAGCGTGCGTGGCGTGAGTCCGGTCTGATCGTTCATAGAGAAGTATATGCAGAGCAGCGTAACAAGTTACAAATATGATACGTGAAGCAAAGAAAAAGTACATATGTGGTAAGATAGCAGGCGCTGATAGTTCCAGAGAACTCTTCCGCCTCAGTGATCAGTTGATGGGAAAAGCTGGAGATATTGTGCTTCCTTCTAACATCCCCCCAGAGTCTCTTCCTGATAAATTCAATGAATTTGTTGTTGGAACGATTGAACGGATCAGAAGCAGCTTTGACCCTGATACACCATGCCCCACTGATGCTGTTGTGTTCTCTTGTACACAGCTAGAAAAGTTTGAGCTTATGTCTGAGGGTTGTGTGAGAGAGATACTGAAGAAAACGCCAAAGAAGTCCTGTGACCTTGACCCTATCCCTGCCTCTATCCTATTTGATTGTCTAGATGAAATTACTCCAATTGTCACAGATATTGTGAATAAGTCCTTGTCATCTGGTGTTGTGCCTCAGTGCTTTAAGCACGCTCTTGTCAAGCCCCTTCTGAAGAAGGCAAATCTCGACCCAGACTGCTTGAAGAATTATCGTCCAGTTTCCAATCTACCATTCCTATCAAAGGTGTTGGAACGTATTGTACTAGAACAGCTTCTGCAGCATCTGGAATCTCACAACCTGCTAGAGCCATTCCAGTCAGCCTACAGTAAGTGCCATAGCACAGAAACCGCTCTATTGCGTGTGGTCAATGACCTCCTTCAGGCTTCAGACAATGGGAGTGTGTCTATCTTGTCACTGCTTGACTTGTCAGCAGCATTTGACACTATAGACCATAGCATCCTCATAACGCGGTTGCGTACCACTTTTGGCTGTTCTGGAACGGTTCTGGACTAGTTTACCTCCTATTTGACTGGCCGTACCCAGTCTGTTGTCATTGGCCACAAATCAAATCCATCTGTGCTGAAATGTGGTGTCCCACAAGGTTCTGTCTTGGGACATGTCCTGTTTACTATGTATACACAACCTCTCAGCACTATCATTCATCATCAGGTCACTCATACTACTTCTTTGCGGATGACTCACAGTTGCATAGCTCCTCTGCCCCATCAGATTATGACGCTCTTGCGTGCAGTCTGAGAGATTGTATAGAGGATGTCTCCAAGTGAATGAGTGAAAACAAGCTGAAGATGAATGATGATAAAAGTGAGCTTATTGTTACTGGTACTAAGTCAAAGGTCAATCAGGTTACTCATGCCCCCATGTCTATCTCTGGTTGTGATGTATCTTTCTCACAAACTGTCAGAAACCTTGGCTTCTACCTGGATGAAACACTGTCTATGGAAGCCCATGTCAAACAGTTGTGCCGTACTCTGTACTATCAGCTACGCAAAATAGGTAAGATTCGCTCCTTCCTTTCCACTGATGCTGCGAACAAGCTTGCTGTCTCTTTCATACTATCTAGACTGGATTATTGTAACTCTCTATTCGCAGGTCTCCATGACAATCAACTATTTAAACTTCAGCGCATACAGAACCACGCGGCTCGCCTTTTTCTCCGCAAGCCTAGTCGTGAGAGTGCAAAATCTCTGCTTAGAACACTTCATTGGCTCCCGGTAAAGGCTAGGATTCAATATAAAGTTGCTTGTCTCTGCTTTCAGTGTATCTATCACGAGAACATGCCATCCTATCTTGCCAACCTCCTGCAGGGTTACAAACCTCGAACGCTCCGCTCTTCTGACACCTCACTGCTGACTGTTCATCGCTTCTCTCTAGACACCTTTGGTAAGTCTTTCTCTGTCTTTGGCCCACATGTATGGAACTCTCTACCACTGTCTCTCAGAAAAACTAAGTGTTTCTCAACCTTCAAACGGCACCTGAAAACCCACCTCTTTCAAACTCATCTAAAAAAAAAAATTAAAAAAAGTGTCAGACTAATCTCTCCTGCCTGTACAACAGTATTTTGTATAAGGGCCTATAGAGCGAGGTGTGTATGTGCGAGCATGTGTGCATGTGTGTATGTGTGTGTGTGTGCATGAGTGAGCACGTGTATCACTGTATGTGTACAGCTGAGGAGGGGATAGGGGAGAAATTGAGTGGGAAAGAGACTGAAATACTTTAAGAATTTTTTTTAATCTTTGTTTGTATGTAAATTGTGATCATGATGTGCGAATAGTAATAATTTGTGAGGTAATTTTGATTGTCAAGGTATTAATGTTGTAATACTGAAGTTATGTTTTTTCTGTATATGATTTAGAATTTTTCTGTTTTTATCTTCATTCAAAATATTGATTATAATTTTATGTACAACTGTTGCATGCACAAACACACACACACACGCATGCAAACATAGCACACGCACACACACATTCTTACATACACACACGCGCACAGCAACGCACACGCACGCACACACACACGTACACACACACTTACGCAAGCACACACACGCAGCAATATACAAACACAGTATGCCTCTTTATTCATATGAAAAATCTGTTAATCTTTCTTCATTACATAATCCTATAACAAATTTTTCGACATAACGGGGTTGGAACCTCGACCTCCCTGTCAGTCAGTGGCGTTGACCACCTTTTCACGTCGACAATAAATAAATTCCCATAAGTTAACTGAATGGCAAAATCAAGACAAGGCACTATGTACATGCAAACCAAACACATAGGCATAAACAAGAAAGCCAGCGGTACACACACACACACACACACGCATGCACGCACGCACGCACGTGCACACACACACGCACGCACGCGCACACACGCACGCACCCGCACACACACACGCACGTGCGCGTGCACACACACACACACAATTGACAAAACACTTCGAAAAAAAATACAGACACATACAGACATACAGACACAGACAGACAGACATACACACACAGACAGACAGACACACAGACACACACACACATTTGACACAATACTTCGAAAGAAAAAAAACACTTCCAAACTCCACCCCCACCCCCCAAAAAAAAACAACCAAAAGACAAAACAAAACAACAACAAAAACAAAACAAGCAAACAGGAATCCAACTCGAACATCAAAACATTCTTCAATCTTATCATTCTACAATCAACAACCTTCACAGTTTCTCAAAAGGACAAGACAGGCAAATACACAGGTTATATTGCAGCGATGTTATTGCTTCTGTCAGTTCTGTTATGTCACAGACTTTGCAATAATAATAATAATAATAATAGCAATAATAATAATAATAATTCACTGTATTTGTATAGCACCAAATCTTGACAATTCAAATCAAAGCGCACTCATGCATCAGACATACGCATGCAATCAACGCAGACTACCTTACAACATACAACACAGACATACGCATGCAATCAACGCAGACTACCTTACAACATACAACACAGACATACGCATGCAATCAACGCAGACTACCTTACAACATACAACACAGACATACACATGCAATCAACGCAGACTACCTTACAGTATACAACACAGACATACACATGCAATCAACGCATACTACCTTACAGTTTTCAACACAGACATACCCATGCAATCAACGCAGACTACATTACAGTATACAACACAGACATACACATGCAATCAACGCAGACTACCTTACAGTATACAACACAGACATACACATGCAATCAACGCAGACTACCTTACAGTATACAACACAGACATACACATGCAATCAACTCAGACTACCTTACAGTATACAACACAGACATACGCATGCAATCAAGACAGACTACCTCACAATATACAAAAAGCACCTGCGCAAACAGGAAAAGAGGCAGGCTTACTTGCACAGTTCACTGTTAGGAGAAGAGATGGGTTTTTAAACTGGATTTAAAAGCAGAAAGTGTTGGTGTTAGGCGAAGGGAGACTGAAAGCCTATTCCAGACTGACGGTCCTGAGACAGCAACAGAACGCTGGCCAAAACTTGATAGTTTGATTTAATAATTTTTTGAATCTAGGCACTGAAAGGAAATGAAAGAGTATCCGAAGCTGAGCGCAAGCTGCGAATTGGCGTGTAAATACTGATATTGTTGCAAAGATATCATGGAGTAAACTTGTGGATAGATTTGTAACACAAGGTATGCGGCTTATATTCAATTCTGTTTCGGACAGGCAACCAGGTGAAGACAGCGAAGGAGGGGACTGACATGATCAAACTTTTGTTTCTGAGGACAAGATGAGCAGCTGTGTTTTGTGTGCGTTGCAGACGGAGGAGAGAAGAAGCTGGTAGTTCAGAGAGGACAACATTACAGTAATCAAGACGAGACAAAATTAGAGATGAACTTAGATGCAGCCTCAGTTGAAAGGTATCTTTCAAATGTAACTCATGAGCCAATCTGATAGTCACACCACGATTGGCAGGTCCGAAATTCTGATAGTTCCACGATTGGCAGGTCCGAAATTCTGGTAGTACCACGATTGGCAGATCCGAAATTCTGGTAATACCACGATTGGCAGGTCCGAAATTCTGGTAGTACCACGATTGGCAGATCCGAAATTCTGGTAGTACCACGATTGGCAGGTCCGAAATTCTGGTAGTACCACGATTGGCAGGTCCGAAATTCTGGTAGTACCACGATTGGCAGGTCCGAAATTCTGGTAGTACCACGATTGGCAGGTCCGAAATTCTGGTAGTACCACGATTGGCAGGTCCGAAATTCTGGTAGTACCACGATTGGCAGGTCCGAAATTCTGGTAGTACCACGATTGGCAGATCCGAAATTCTGATAGTACCACGATTGGCAGGCCCGAAATTCTGATAGTACCACGATTGGCAGGTCCGAAATTCTGATAGTACCACGATTGGCAGGTCCGAAATTCTGATAGTACCACGATTGGCAGATCCGAAATTCTGATAGTACCACGATTGGCAGGTCCGAAATTCTGATAGTACCACGATTGGCAGGTCCGAAACTTCTGCATAAGATGAGCGGTGTCCAAGTTCACACCCAGGTTCTTGACAGAATCAGAGAGAGGATGACATTGTCACCTAGCTGGACGGCATTCAATGTAATAGAGTTAAGTTTGTTTCTGGTGCCTACGAGCATGGCTTTGGTTTTATCACCATTTAACCGTAGTTTATTTTGTGTCTTCCAATTCTCGATATCAACGTAGCAGCTGGATGCTTCTGAGATAAGGAAGGTGACATTTTCAGGGGTGGTGCTGTCTTGAAGTTGTGAATCATCTGTGTGAAAATGATGTTATATGTCATGCTGGTTGATGATGTTGGCTAGGAGTGAAGTATAAAGGGTGAACAGGACAGGCCCTAGCACAGAACCCTGAGGAACTCCGCCAGAAAGCTGAACAGGCTCACACCGATTTCTGTTGGCGACAACTAACTGAAAGCGATCAGAGAGACAGGCAGAGAACCAAGAACAAAGAAAGAGCAATACCATGAATTCCTGAAAGTGTGTTCAAGATGAAAGAGAAGTTTATCGTAGTGATGTCACCTATCAAGTAAAGCGACACTGAGTATGGCTGATTTTACCTCCCAATGACCACGAAGTGCCACAACAGATGGCAGGACTTGGGGGTTGGGAGGGAGGAGCCTAGCCACATTCATCACCAGACTTCGCTTGGCCATGTAGACGATGAACGTGAGAATATCATCTATCATCACCTCAGCATCAACCGTTCGTCGATCTGCTATCTACAATTCCGACAGTCCATCAACCTGCAGTCAACAGTCAAGCTGCAAATATCAACAACCTTGATGGTCACAACAATGCAGAGTCAACAACAACGAAAATTAATCCATATCTAGGCAACGGTGAATCAAAAACCTCGACACTCACATCAATGAAGAATCAACAGCAATTGGAAGTTGATCGACATGCAATCAATAGTGAATCAACAATCTCGACAATTACATCAGTGAGTCCAGCCGACTGCGTAGAGCCATATCAAGGCTATAACCGCTTCAAAACATATAAAAGTTCAACAGGAAAAAAAAAAGAAAATTAAGTACACATATCAATGCATTCGCGCACATAATCTAAGGACATGCCCCTGGCGTTGACCACTCCGTCCAAATTATCGCACAGGGGACTTAAAAAACACAACTGAATACACATTTAAGCATACATAAGGACACCAAAACATGTATGAAAGACAGGCATGAATTGCCTGAAATTACTTCCGCATATCTCACCTCCCTACAGCCAAAAATGCACTTAATACATGACCCAATTATTAATCCTAAAAAAAGATACATAAGACGTTATCGAACACATACAGGTGAATGACCAGCAAGGCGGAAAATGATAGGAAGAAATGACAGAAAGCAAAGCAACAAGGCAGAAACAAAGAGAGTGAGAGAAAAGAGGACATTTCTAGCACAGAATTTCCAGAAGGTGGGGATACTATTTATACTGAAAGAGCACCCAGTATCCCCACGGGGGAACATCAGTGTACAATCAACAACAATAAAAGCTAACGGACATGCCATCGATAACATCGACAGTCACATCAAAGTAGAATCAACAACAATGAAAGTTAATCGACATGCAATCAACAGTGATTCAACAACCTTGACAATCACATCAACGTAGAATCAATAAAAATGAAAGACAATCGACTTGAAATCAACAGTGAATCAACAACCTCGACAGTCACATCAATATGTCATCAGCCATGATGACAGATCATCAATTCGCAATCAACAACCTGTGCTCCACAATCATTGGTTGACACAAAATCAACAGTATCAACAATTTATTAATATTAAATTGATAATCTATACAGTTCATCAACTTGCAATCAACGGTCTCAGCAACTGAGCAAATTAAATAATCAACAGAAATATCAAAACTCACAACAAACACCAGCAGATTATAAACTTTTGCAATAAACAATAAACTGCCGTCAAAAATCTCGATATGTTATCAACTTTGCAATTAACAGTTAATCAACTTGCAATCAAGAATCTCAACATTTAATGATAATAATGATAGTAATTGCAGTATAAAATTTACATGACGCCAAATCTTGACAATTCAAATCAAAATGCACTCACGCACCAGACATATGCATGCAATCAACGCAGAAAACCTTACAATACACAAAAAAGATCTACATGTATAAAATATCACTATGTATAATCTGCATACTATGTGGAATTCATGTGTCAACATTGTCCTTTCAAATGTGTAAAAAATATCTACACAAACCGAGGGAAAGTGGTAGCTGTAGAATTCAGTGTAGGGAAACGAGATGGGTTTTTAAATTGGGTTTAAAAGCAGAAAGAGTAGGTGTTAGACGAAGGGACCGTGGAAGTCTATTCCAGGCTGACGGTCCTGAAACAGCAAAAGAACGCTGGCCAACAGTTAATAGTTTAAATCAAGAGACCTAAAGGGAAGCTGAGTGCATGGTGCGAGTTGGCGTATAAATACATGCATTGATGTTGTCGCAAAGATATGATGGAGCAGGCTGGTGAATGGATTTGTAACACAAGGTATCTGGCTGATATTCAATTCTTTTTAAGACAGGCAACCAGTGAAGAGAGCGAAGGAGAGGGCTGACATGATCAAACGTTTTCTGAGGACAAAATGAGCAGCTGTGTTCTGTATGCGTTGCAGACAGAGGAGAGAAGAAGCTGTTAGTCCAGCATTACAGTAATCAAGACGAGGCAAAATGTGAGATGTCACAAGTTTAGATGCAGCCTCAGATGAAAACTATCTTCGAATGGAACCGACGCGCCAAGTCTGATAGTAGCACGACTGGCAGGCCTGGGTCAGAAACATCTGCATAAGAAGAGTGTTGTGCAAGGTCACAATCAGGTTCTTGACAAAATCCGAGAGAGGGATGATGTTGTCGCCCAGCTGGATGGTATTCACTATAATAGAGACAAGTTTGTTTTTAGTGCCTATGAGCACGACTTCGGTTTTATCACCATTTCATTGTAGTTTATTTTGTGTCATCCAGTTCTGGATTTCAACGCAGCAGCTGGATGCTTCTGAGGTATGTAAGGCGATACTTTCTGGGGTGGTGCTCTTCTGAAGTTGCGTATAACATTTAATGATGTTTCATGTCATGCTGGTTGATGATGTTGGCTGCAGGTGAAGTATAAAGGGTGAACAGGACAGGTCCTAGCACAGAACCCTGAGGAACTCCACAAGAAAGCCAAAGAGGTTCAGACTGATTTCCGTTGACAACAACCGACTGAAAGCGATCAGAGAGATAGGAGTAGGCCTACCAAGAAAGAGCAGCATTATGAATTCCGAAAACTGTGTTCAAGACGAAAGAGAAAGATGGAGTGGTCAATAGTATCGAAGGCAGCAGACATATCAAGGAGTGTTAGGAGAGAAATTTTACCGGCATCAAAAGCAACAAGAAATTCACTGACTGTGTGAAAAAGCTGTTTCCGCATGGTACATTGCTGGTAGGGATGGTGGAGATGATTTATTGAAAGATGCTCATTCAGTTGTTTTAAAATCACTTTTTCAAAGAGCTTGGAGACAAATGGGAGATTTGATACAGGCCTATAATTTTTAAGGTCATTCGGATAGAGAGTTTTTTTTTTGAGAAGTGGCGTGACGAGAGCAATCTGAAAGCAGAAGGGAAGACTCCTGAGGCCAAAGAAGAATTGACGAAGGAGGTGACTGATGGAAGATGTTGCTGGTAGATTTGTGAAAAGAGTGAGACCGGAATGGGGTCAAGAATCTCGACAGTTCATCAATTCAGAATCAACAGCCACAGCAGTTCATTGACTTTCAATCCAACAACCATCACATTTCATCTCCACGAAATCAATAACCTGGGTATAAATTCAACAGTCACGTTTAAGACAAAGGACCAATTCAGTGACTTGATGTCCTTGAAATGCATTTATAAAACATCATTTTGAAGTTTTGAAGTTCGAGAGTATTTTCAAGAGGGAGTCATTGCACTCAGACAATTCTCTATGCCATTACCCCCACTCTGCCTGAAATAATCTGGCAGACTCCTTGAGTTCGTGCAAAACCATATGCGCTGGTTCAGTCTTGAAACAGGAAGGACAGAGTGGTGGGGAAGGGACTTAAGGAACACCCAGCCGACACCACCGGAATGATTTGAGCATCGACACAGCAGCGAACAGGCCAATGTTTATGTTGCAGGCTGGGGCTCAATCCGAGACATCAGATTTTGTGAGTCCATGGTGCTACAAGAAGAACCAACAAACCCACTAACTATTTCTAACCCTTTCAAGACCTAACTCTATCCACCAGCTTACTATTAGGAAGCTGGCAGATAAGAGTGCAGGGGTGAAAGGCTGACATACAGGTGGCATGAGCAAACAGAAGCCTGAGAAAATTCTTGTGAACACTGTCAAACAACGAGGCAATTACTAAAGACTCTAACTCATATCCCTCCCGACAGATATACATACATACATATATATATATATATATATAATATATATATATGGACAGCAAAGAAAACAAACGAGACAGTCTGGATGGAGGCAGACACAAGTACATCACTCATAAGGAAGATTAGGAAAAGACAGGCAACATTTATAGGCCATTTTAAGAGAAAGGGGGATTTAGAGCACCTGGTCACAACGGGAAAGCTGGAGGGAAAGAGGGCACCAGGTAGACCCAGGAAGAAAATGCTGGACGGATTTGCAGAGTGGCGGGGACGAGGAGGGTGGGGGATATGCTAGGGGCAGCGAGAGATAGACACAGATGGAAGTCCATGATCGCCAACGCCATGCGGCAGGGCACCTGATGATGATGATAATATATATATTGTATATATACATACATATGGTATCCAAGGTTGTCATAGCCGAGGGGTGGCAATGGGGACAAGCTCCCATTGTCTATAAAATGCCCCTCACGGCGCGCGTCTCCAATAGCCTCTGACAACTAAGTCCAGCTCCTAGCCTGCTCGTGTGGCTTAGATATAAGCCCGGCGGAACTGCTACTACTGATAGGAGAAGGGGTGAAGGCGGGTTACTGGCGCCTGAAAACCAGTGCTTTGGGTAGATGGGGCTCATCAGTCTGGGAAGACAGCTCATCTAAGAGAAGGAAAACTCTGATTTCAAACCTCCGCTGCCTTGCGGCCATACCCACTCATAGGAAAGGCTTCGGGGTCAACCCTGAGGAAAAATCCGGAGTCGGAGTCCCTAAGGCAGTTCGCCGTTGTCTACAACCTCGTTCTGGCAACTCCTGCGTCGCCCCTGGTACCAGGTGTACAGGCCTCCGTCTTTCCCCTGGATTCTACTAGTGGCGAGGAGAGGGGGGATCTGCTGCATGGGCAACAGCTCGTCCTTGCCCAGGCCTGCACCTGGAGAGGTCACTCCAGCTTCGCTGGTAACACAGCATCGACACAACACGGAGAGTAGCAGATACCGGTTTTAAGCCTAGGCTTTTTTGGCGTAAGTGCACGTCATGACCACAACGCCTCCTGGTGCAGACTATCATCTCCTGAGATGTAAAGAGGCCGACGACGACGACATACATATATACATACTATATATTTTGTATATATACATACACAAAATTTCAGTAGAGGGATATTCAAATATACAACGAATATATATTATAGGACAGTGTATTAACTTTAAAATGTTACGAAGGATGACTTACAACATATAGGAATATGTATATGACATTTGTCATGGCACATATTCATTATTCTGCAAATGTTGATGTCATGAATACTCACTGACAAACGACAGCAACGTGGTGATATTACTCGATTTTTAACGTTTCTGTGCCAGCATATTTTCATTGTAGCATTAAGGCAGACGACAGTATAGCGATACTTTTATGTCTGCCTCGTGCAGGAGGAGCACACTCTCAAAAACATGGTCATGCCTTTAGAAATAACAACTGTCTGTTGTTATGTTATTGTTGCTTAAAGCCCAGCCGACTGCGTAGAGCCATACCAGGGCTATAACCTGTTTCAAAACTATAAAATTTCAACAGGAAAAAAGAAAAGAAAAGAAAATTAAGTACACATATCAATGCATTCGCGCACATTATCTAAGGACATGCCCCTGGCATTGACCACTCCGTCCAATTCATCGCACAGGGGATTTAAAAAAACACACCTGAATACAAATATTTAAGCATACCTAAGACACCAAAACATATATAAAAACGGGCATAAATGACCTAAAATTGCTTCCGCATATCTCACCTCCCTAGAGCCAAAAGTGCACTTAATACATGTACCTAATTATCAATCCCAAGAAAAAGTACGCAAGACTTTATCGAACACATACAGGTGAATAGACCATTAAGTCAGAAAATGATAGTTAGAAATGAAAAAGTACGCAAGACTTTATCGAACACATACAGGTGAATAGACCATTAAGTCAGAAAATGATAGTTAGAAATGACAGAAAGCAAAGGAACAAGGCAGAAACAAAGACAGTGACAGAAAAGAGGAAACTTCTAGCACACAATTTCCAGAAGGTGGGGATACTACTTATATGAAAGAGCCCCCCGGCATCCCCACGGGGGCCTCTTTGTTAAAAGCCTAGAGTAAGAAATCCAAATTTCCTATACTTCACAGCTTCATTTGACCCAATCTTAAACACTCACTGTCTTCACTCCAATATTTTATCCCACTTCTGTCAGTTACCTGCTAATAACGTCTCTTCTTTTTTCTTTCCCTTGATCTTTTCAGTAATCACCTTTCTTCGAGACCTTGTCGGTATAACAATAGTCAATATAATAATAACAGTTGTTGCATTGAACTGAAAACGTGATCTGTCAGTATAACAATAGTCAATATAACAATGATAGTTGTTGAATTGAACTGAAAAGATGACATAACAATAGTCAATGTGACAATGAACAATAGTATGACAATGATAGTTGTTGAATTGAACTGAAAAGGTGACGTAACAATAGTCAATATAACAATAATCGTTGTTGAACTGAACTGAAAAGATGACATAACAATAGTCAATATAACGATAATCGTTGTTGAACTGAACTGAAAAGGTGACCTGTCAGTAAAACTATACTCAATATAACAATAACAGTCGTTGAATTGAACTGAGCTGAACTGCTTCCGTTAAAGCACATTTGCATCTTGTTTTCTTTGTTTCACAAATGTTCTGTCATCTTGTATATATTGTAAACCCTTTCCAACGACAGAAGTAAACCTCATCAATTGCCATCAGTTTGGCTACCACTAAATGTTCTGTCATCTTGTATATATTGTAAACCCTTTCCAACGACAGAAGTAAACATCATCAATTGCCATCAGTTTGGCTACCACTAAATGTTCTGTCATGTTGTATATATTGTAAACCCTTTCCAACGACAGAAGTAAACATCATCAATTGCCATCAGTTTGGCCACCACTTCCATTTGTTACTTTCACGCCATACTGTAGATATGGAGATTTCTAGCATCAAAACTTGTCGTGTACATCAAATGTCTTAACGGTCAAATTATCCGTGGTTGGAGGAAGTAAACAGTTTTTTTGTGACTGAATCTGTTTCGTTTTAATCCTCTGACTCCTGCATACTGTCCACCAGCATCCTGCATTGCCAAACATGCTACCAAAGCAAAAACTTCCTACAGGAAGCTGGTGGATAGGGAGAGGGAATCAAAGGGTTAAGTTTTTGCAGTTGGTGGATAGGATGCGGGAGTCAAAGGGTTAAACAGTATGAAACCTTGTGGAGGCGTCCACATCGTCTTTATCTGAAGAAGCTTTCAAAGTCGAAGTAGCTGTGTTCTGTGCTGAAGTTCAGACTCAAAGCACGCGGTGAATTCAAGTCCTGACCTTGGAGAGTTTCTTCAAGAGGGATTCTTAACGCTCAGACAAACCTAAACACGGTCTACCCAAAGCTGTCAATAATTAGCTGGTATTCGTTGGCTCCTTCAGCGTGCACAGTTACCCATATGCTGGCAAGATCCTGAAATGGGAATGGAGGAAACAGGACCACCAGAATGATGGGAGCATTGAAATGGGCAGCGATCAGGCTAGGTTTTATGTTGCAGGTTTGGGATAAAACTTGATACCATCATCATCATCAAGTGCCTTGCCACATGGCATTGGCGATCGTGGCCATCCATGCGTTTCTATCCCTTGTTGCCGCAAGCACATCTTCCACCCTCTCTGTCTTCAGCCACTCTGCATGTCCGTCCAATATTTTTTTCCCTGGGTCTACCTGGTGCTCTCTTTCTCTCCAGCTTTCCCGTTGTGACCAGGTGCTCCTATTCCCCTTTCCTCATAAAATGGCCTATAAATGTTGCCTGTCTTTTCCTTATCTTCCTTATCAATGAGCTTCTTGTGTCTGCCTCCAAGACTGTCTCGTGTTTTTTGTTGTTGTTGTTGTTGTTTTGTTTGGGTTTTTTTTGCTGTCCAGGGGACTCTCAACATTCTTCTTAGAAACCACATCTCGGCTGCCTCAATCTTGTTCTGGCTTTGCTTGTTGACTGTCCACACCTCACAACCATACAACATTATCGGCTCTGCCTAACATTCAAGAACTCTCTTCCTGACGTTAATTGATAGGCATTTGTTGGTAAGAAAGCTTTTCATCTTCTTGAATGCTGTTTTGAGTGGGCCGATTCTGCTGGCTATTTCTGATGTCCATCTGCCGTCTTGTGAGATGATCGTTCCCAGATATTTAAACTTATCAAGCTGTCTCAAGGTTGTGCGGTTTGTTGTTATTTTACATGAGGGGATTTCATGTTTTTTTTTATACTTATCATGACTTCAGTCTTCCTGCACCATCATGCATGTCACGACGAATTCAAAAGCAGGGTCACTAAGGGAGGTGAGATACCACCAGGAAGGCAGTCTTTACGGACACTTGGCTCCCCAAATCTCTCGGAGTTTTTGTGGGCTCACTTCGTGCACGGTGATCACCCCTTTCGACCGCAAGGTGCAGGGATTACTATGCCCAAAGAAAAACCCGCCCAGGCCATGCAGACGGAAAGGCGGACCCAGCTTCTTCATACAGAGAGCCATGTACACGTCCTCCAGGTAGAAAAACGGCACATCCGGGGACACAGAGACCAAGTGACGAGCCACATTGAGGCTGGTGACGTAAGACGTGCCCGAACAAAAGCCCGGGTAGGAGTTCTGAGGGTAGTCCTTGAAAGAGGCGTACCATTTCGAGCGTGAGTCGCGGATGGGTCCAGCGGACATATGACACGCCCCTCCGATGGCTGTGTGGAGAGTGGTATTCTCTCTCTTCAACGTCGTCAGCAGGGAAGGAAAGTTCAGCCACATGTCGTCGTCTACTTTCGCTATAAACCTGAAACATGTCATCATTCTCACAGATATTACATCAATGTTAGGTAGACCATCACTACTCCATCATTCTCACAGATATAATAATTACAATATTTTATAATAATAATTACAATATTTCAGATAGCGCAAAATCTTGATAAAATCAAATCTAAGCGCTGAAACAGACACACACGCACGCACGCACACACACACACACACACACACACACACACACACACACACACACACACACACACACGCACGCGCGTGCATGGCTATAAATGGGGAGATATTACATTAATGTTAGGTACACCATCACTACTCCATCATTCTCACAGATATTACATCAATGTTAGGTACACACACTATCACTACTCCATCATTCTCACAGATATTACATCAATGTTAGGTACACACACCATCACTACTCCATCATTCTCACAGACATTACATCAATGTTAGGTACACCATCACTACTCCATCATTCTCACAGACATTACATCAATGTTAGGTACAGACACCATCACTACTCCATCATTCTCACAGATATTACATCAATGTTAGATACACACACCATCACTACTCCATCATTCTCACAGATATTACATCAATGTTAGGTACAGACACCATCATTACTCCATCATTCTCACAGATATTACATCAATGTTAGGTACACACACTATCACTACTCCATCATTCTCACAGATATTACATCAATGTTAGGTACACCATCACTACTCCATCATTCTCACAGATATTACATCAATGTTAGGTACACCATCACTACTCCATCATTCTCACAGATATTACATCAATGTTAGGTACACCATCACTACTCCATCATTCTCACAGATATTACATCAATGTTAGGTACACTATCACTACTCCATCATTCTCACAGACATTACATCAATGTTAGGTACACCATCACTACTCCATCATTCTCACAGATATTACATCAATGTTAGGTACACACACCATCACTACTCCATCATTCTCACAGATATTACATCAATGTTAGGTACACACACTATCACTACTCATCATTCTCACGACATTACATCAATGTTAGGTACCATCACACTCCATCATCTCACAGATATTACATCAATGTTAGGTACACACACCATCACTACTCCATCATTCTCACAGATATTACATCAATGTTAGGTACACACACCATCACTACTCCATCATTCTCACAGATATTACATCAATGTTAGGTACACACACCATCACTACTCCATCATTCTCACAGATATTACATCAATGTTAGGTACACACATCACTACTCCATCATTCTCACAGATATTATATCAATGTTAGGTACAGACACCATCACTACTCCATCATTCTCACAGATATTACATCAATGTTAGGTACACACACTATCACTACTCCATCATTCTCACAGATATTACATCAATGTTAGGTACACACACCATCACTACTCCATCATTCTCACAGATATTACATCAATGTTAGGTACACACACCATCACTACTCCATCATTCTCACAGATATTACATCAATGTTAGGTACACACACTATCACTACTCCATCATTCTCACAGATATTACATCAATGTTAGGTACACACACTATCACTACTCCATCATTCTCACAGATATTACATCAATGTTAGGTACACACACTATCACTACTCCATCATTCTCACAGATATTACATCAATGTTAGGTACACACCATCACTACTCCATCATTCTCACAGATATTACATCAATGTTAGGTAACACCATCACTACTCCATCATTCTCACAGATATTACATCAATGTTAGGTTACACCATCACTACTCCATCATTCTCACAGATATTACATCAATGTTAGGTACACCATCACTACTCCATCATTCTCACAGATATTACATCAATGTTAGGTACACCATCACTACTCCATCATTCTCACAGATATTACATCAATGTTAGGTACACACATCACTACTCCATCATTCTCACAGATATTACATCAATGTTAGGTACACATCTATCACTACTCCATCATTCTCACAGATATTACATCAATGTTAGGTACACCATCACTACTCCATCATTCTCACAGAATTACATCAATGTTAGGTACACCATCACTACTCCATCATTCTCACAGATCATTACATCAATGTTAGGTAACACACCATCACTACTCCATCATTCTCACAGATATTACATCAATGTTAGGTACACCATCACTACTCCATCATTCTCACAGATATTACATCAATGTTAGGTAACTACCATCACTACTCCATCATTCTCACAGATATTACATCAATGTTAGGTACACATACCATCACTACTCCATCATTCTCACAGACATTACATCAATGTTAGGTACACATACCATCACTACTCCATCATTCTCACAGATATTACATCAATGTTAGGTACACATCACTACTCCTATTTCCATAATCAATGTTAGGTAACCATCTACTCCATCATTCACAGATATTACATCAATGTTAGGTACACATCACTACTCCATCATTCTCACAGATATTATATCAATGTTAGGTACACATACCATCACTACTCCATCATTATCACAGATATTACATCAATGTTAGGTACACACACCATCACTACTCCATCATTCTCACAGATATTACATCAATGTTAGGTACACACACCATCACTACTCCATCATTCTCACAGATATTACATCAATGTTAGGTAGCACACACCATCACTACTCCATCATTCTCACAGAATTACATCAATGTTAGGTACACACACCATCACTACTCCATCATTCTCACAGATATTACATCAATGTTAGGTCAGACACCATCACTACTCCATCATTCTCACAGATATTACATCAATGTTAGGTGTAACTACCACATTCACTACATCATTTTACCACTCATACTCCATCATTCTCACAGATATTACATCAATGTTAGGTACAGACACCATCACTACTCCATCATTCTCACAGATATTACATCAATGTTAGGTAGCACTACATCACTACTCCATCATTCTCACAGATATTACATCAATGTTAGGTACACACTACCCATACACTACTCAGTTACACACTCATCTTCTCTACACAGATATTACATCAATGTTAGGTACAACACATCACTACTCCATCATTCTCACAGATATTTACATCAATGTTAGGTACACAACCATCACTACTCCATCATTCTCACAGATATTACATCAATGTTAGGTAGACACATCACTACTCCATCATTCTCACAGACTTACATCAATGTTAGGTACACACTACCATCACTACTCCATCATTCTCACAGATATTACATCAATGTTAGGTACAGACACACATCACTACTCCATCATTCTCACAGATATTACATCAATGTTAGGTACACACACATCACTACTCCATCATTCTCACAGATATTACATCAATGTTAGGTACAACACTATCACTACTCCATCATTCTCACAGATATTCATCAATGTAGGTACACCATCACTACTCCATCATTCTCACAGATATTACATCAATGTTAGGTACACATATCACTACTCCATCATTCTCACAGACATACATCAATGTTAGGTACATCACTACTCCATCATCTACAGATAACATTGGTAAAACACACTCCATATCTCACAGAATTACATCAATGTTAGGTACACATCACTACTCCATCATTCTCACAGATATACATGTTGGACAACAACTACTCTATTCTCACAGACTACATCAAGTAGTACAACCACTACTCCATCATTCTCACAGAATTACATCAATGTTAGGTACACACACTATCACTACTCCATCATTCTCACAGAATACATCAATGTTAGGTACACTACACTACTCCATCATTCTCACAGATATTACATCAATGTTAGGTAACATATCACTACTCCATCATTCTCACAGACATTACATCAATGTTAGGTAACTATCACTACTCATATTCACAGAATTACATCATGTTAGGTACTCATCCTATCATCTTTTCACAGAATTACATCAATGTTAGGTACACTATCACTACTCCATATTCTCACAGACATTACTCATGTTAGGTACACCATCACTACTCCATCATTCTCACAGAATTACATCAATGTTAGGTACACATCACTACTCCATCATTCTCACAGATATTACATCAATGTTAGGTACACACCACTACTCCATCATTCTCACAGAATTACATCAATGTTAGGTACACACCATCATACTCCATCATTCTCACAGATATTACATCAATGTTAGGTACACCATCACTACTCCATCATTCTCACAGATATTACATCAATGTTAGGTACACCATCACTACTCCATCATTCTCACAGATATTACATCAATGTTAGGTACAACACATCACTACTCCATCATTCTCACAGATATTACATCAATGTTAGGTACACACACCATCACTACTCCATCATTCTCACAGATATTACATCAATGTTAGGTACCACACCATCACTAAATCCATCATTCTCACAGATATTACATCAATGTTAGGTACACACACCATCACTACTCCATCATTCTCACAGATATTACATCAATGTTAGGTACACCATCACTACTCCATCATTCTCACAGATATTACATCAATGTTAGGTACACACACCATCACTACTCCATCATTCTCACAGACATTACATCAATGTTATGTACATCATCACTACTCCATCATTCTCACAGATATTACATCAATGTTAGGTACACACACCATCACTACTCCATCATTCTCACAGATATTACATCAATGTTAGGTACACCATCACTACCCCAGTATAAACCCAAACCACCATTTTTCATATAAATATAATAATACAGTAATGTGGGGGGTGGGAGTGGGGAGTGGACCTTCAACTCTGATAATAGACGATGTTTTGCTTGCTGTGATGGCCTCTACATTGTTATTTTCTGATATCTTGAAACCACATATTCCCTTGTCCAATTACTGCACATCGTTCACAATGTCAACACAAGAACAGAACAATATACACATCCCTATAATGAATATACCAGCAGTTTGGAGATTTCTAGGTTCCCTACTAGGTTGGGTGAAAAGTCATATTGATGAAAACCCATGTTTACTGTGTGACGTAACAATTGTATCCAACCAGTCAATTTAAACCACGCTCAAAACCGGTGCACATAAAACTAGTACAGTCTTGAGCATAATAACCCATCACCAAGTGCCCTGCCGCATGGCATTGGCGATCATGGCCCTCCATATGCATCTATCCCTTGTTGCCGCAAGCACATCTTCCACCCTCTCTGTCCTCAGCCACTATGCAAGTCCGTCCATTATTTTTCCCTGGGTCTACCTGGTGCTCTCTTTCCCTCCAGCTTTCCCGTTGTGACCAGGTGCTCTAATTCCCCTTTCCTCATAAAATGACCTACAAATGTTGCCTGTCTTTTCCTAATCTTCCTTATGAATGATCTTCTTGTGTCTGCCTCCATCAAGACTGTCTCGTTTGTTTTCTTTGCTGTCCACGGAACTCTCAACATTTTTCTTAGAAACCACATCTCGGCTGCCTCAATCTTGTTTTGGCTTTGCTTGTTGACTGTCCACGCCACACGCCTCGTGCAATTACTGACAGCAAAATACAAAGGCAGAATAAATTTTACTCATTCCATTCCAGGAGCACACGCTATGCCCATACAGTTAATACTGATAATAATAATAACAATAATAATAATAAATAAATAAATACAACAACAACAATGATAATAACAACAACAACAAATAACAATAATAATAAGAAGAAGAAAAATAGTAGTAGTAATAATAATGATAATAATAATGATGATGATAATAATAATGACAACAATAATAATAATAATGATAATAATAATAATAGTAACAATAATAATAATAGTAATAATAATGATGATGATGATGATGATGATGATGATGATGATGATGATGATGATGATAATAATAATAAACTACCTAAAACTGCTTCCGCATACCTCATTTCCCCGAGCCAAAACATGCACTTAATACATGTACCCAGTTATCAATCCCAAGAGAAAGTAGGTAAGACTTTATCGAAAACATACAGGTCAATGGATCATTAAGGCAGAAAATGATAGGAAGAACAGACAGAAAGCAAAGGAGGAAGAAAGAAACAAAAGAGAGTGAGAGAGAAGAGGAAATTTCTAGCACAGAATTTCCAGACGGTGGGGATACTGTTTATACTGAAAGAGCCCCTGGCATCCTTTAGAAATAAAACGTTGGAACCGAACTGAATTAAACTGAACTGGCTGTTCCGTGGGGGTTTCCCTCTGGGTGAGATCACTGCTTGTACTTATTATCTCAGCGACTTTGTTGTTTCATTGTCATTGTTGTTGCCATTGTTGTTGCTGTTGTTGTTTGTTGTTGTCCAATATTCTTCTATTCACATCAATGGTCACAGAATCTGACAGTTTTTCGCAATACTACAATGACGCTGGTTGAGAGGGATGATAATCATGGAGCTCCACCATGGATGGAGACAGTAACCAGGCTGTTGCAGTCCACGCTTACTTTCATAGTTTATCGTAGCGTCAACTGGAATTTTCACCTCCATCTCATTTCACAGCTCCACAACCGGTAAATTAGTTGTGCACAGTCTCAAACAGGAAAAACAAAATCACTACAAACATTGTACACAACCGTATCATATTCCCAGCGAAAATGGAAAACGCTTGTCTAAGCTTCCGTGAAATCGGGTTGAGTAAGCTTTCGTGAAACGAAGAATATAATGCAAAACTGAGCCGGAATTCACACGCTTTTAAAGAAAAATGGTTGCCATATTTGTCCCTGGTATCAGATGAAGTTTGATGTGACTTTCAAATGAAGTTTGATGTGACATTTGGTTTCTTTATGAGATGTATGCGTGATTTCTGTATGACCTGCCTGTTTATATTTGAATGTTTGTCTTACATATAATTGTAAATGATTGTAAATTCATACACAAGAACCTTTGATGAAGATGTAGGCGTTTTGCATGTGTTTTGAACTTTGGGTCTCATGCGGATAATCTTGCTTTGTTAATGCGTTTATCGTTGACCTTTTACTGAGAGAGAATACAAATGAAATACAAACAAAGAACAGAGAAACAAAGAAATAAACAAACACCACCAACAACTAAAATCTAAAACTGTATAAATCAAACGACCTCATATTGTTTAAGAAAACATAACAGACTAATAGATATGGCGCATGTACATGATTTTTGCTCATTGTATACACATCTTTCTTGTTCTTTTTTTTTTTTTAATTGATATTGTAATAATGTTCAGCAAACATTATATTTATTTGTGTTTTGTCAAAAAAGAATTTTAAAAAAGTTTGAGAAAAAAAAAAAGCTTCCGTGAAACGGGTTGAGTAAGCTTCCGTGAAATGAGCTGACAGTCCAAACCACCCCTGTATCCACGAGCAATCCGTCTCCCCTACCCTTGTAGATGACAACTGTTTTAGAAACAAGGGCTGACACAGTATTAATTTGTTTCTGCGCTGTTAGACATTAACCCTTTCAGTTTCATTCCTGCACTCTATCCACCAACCGCAAAAAAGAATTAACCCTTTGACTCCCTCACCCTGTCCACCAGCTTCCTTCCTGGTTGACAATGCAGTATACTGCTTTGGTACACCGCTTTAGTACACTGCTTTAGTACACTGCTTAAGTACACTGTTCTGGTACACCGCTTTGGTACACCACTTTGGTACACTGCTTAGGTGCACCACTCTAGTACACTGCTTTAGTTCACAGCGTTAGTACATCACTTTAACCTTTGTACACCGCTTCGGTACACTGCTTTGGCACACCGCTTTAGTACACCTTTTAGTACACTGGTTTGATACACCGCTTTAGTACACCGCTTTGGTACACTGCTTTAGTACACCACTTTGGTACACTGGTTTGGTAGACTGCTTTAATACACCGCTCTGGTACACCGTTTGGTACACTGCTTTAGTACACCGCTTTGGTACACCGAAAAAGAACGCATATTCAATACAAGACAAGGCAGGCGCAAATTTTCGGCCAACCGGCCTTTGTCAAGCGCGAATGCACGATCACAAACAGACACCAAACAACAGATAATAAGAAAAAGACTAAAACTTCCCTGCCGCCTCGTCCAGTGGATAAAAAAGGGACTAAATGAAATCCCAATGTGTTTATGGCCTCGTCTAGTGGATAAAAAAGGGACTAAATGAAATCCCAATGTGTTTATGGCCTCGTCCAGTGGATTAAAAAAGGGACTAAATGAAATCCCAATGTGTTTATGGGCTCATAAATGGGCACCGCTCTTAATACATGTAATAATAACAAGCAGCAAGGAAAACTGAGTCTATACCACCTAGCTCTCTGAAGAACTGAGGTTTTCGTTGTTGTTGTGTGTCTGTTCATATGTTTTTCTTTCTGTCTGTCTTTTTCTTTGTTGTTGTTGTTGTTGCTGTTGTTGTTGTTGTTGCCACTGTCACAATGCTTGTTGTTGTTGTTTGTTGTTTGTTGTGTTTTGCCATTGTCACAATGGATTTACGTGTAAAACTCAAAGGGAGCGAACCGTCTCAGTGCAGCGCTTGCCTTTATTTTATATACATGTGTGTGTGTGTGTGTGTGTGTGTGTGTGTGTGTGTGTGTGTGTGTGTGTGTGTGTGTGTGTGTGTGTGTGTGTGTGTGTGTGTGTGTGTGTGTGTGTGTGTGTGTATGTGTGTGTGTGTATGTGTGTGTATGTGTGTGATGTGTATTGTGTGTATGTGTTTGTGTGTGTGTGTGTGTGTTGCGTTTGTGTGTGTGTGTGTGTGTGTGTGTGTGTGTGCGTTGTGTGTGTGTGTGTTTTGTGTGTGTGTGTGTGTGTTTTTTTAAAAATTTTTAATCGCCAGCGTTCCTCTTTACCAACGAAAGTGGGTTTTCTTTATCTACAGAATGTTTCCAGGGTTATCTCCTTTTCAGCCCCGAGATCTTTACATATGCTGATTGCGTGTTGTACACAATACCTTCATTTATTTATCTTATCTGACTTGGGTAGAAATAAGAAAAAAAAGGACAGCTGACATCAGTTTTTTTTTAACTGCTGCAGAAGTATATAGTTATTCTGGCAACAGTTTACAACATCTTTGTCGGAACTGCTGAAGTATACAATTATTCTGGCAGCAGCTTACATCTTTGTTGGAACTGCAGAAATATACAATTATTCTGGCAGCAGCTTACATCTTTGTTGGAACTGCAGAATATACAATTATTCTGGCAGCAGCTTACATCTTTGTTGGAGCTGCTAGAAGTATACAATTATTCTGGCAGCAGCTTACATCTTTGTTGGAACTGCAGAATATACAATTATTCTGGCAGCAGCTTGCATCTTTGTTGGAACTGCAGAAGTATACAATTATTCTGGCAGCAGCTTACATCTTTGTTCGAACTGCAGAAGTGTACAATTATTCTGGCAGCAGCTTTACAGCATCTTTGTTGGAGCTGCAGAAGTATACAATTATTCTGGCAGCAGCTTACAACATCTTTGTTAAAACTGCAGAAGTGTACAATTATTCTGGCAGCAGCTTTCAGCATCTTTGTTGGAGCTGCAGAAGTATACAATTATTCTGGCAGCAGCTTACAACATCTTTGTTAAAACTGCAGAATGTACAATTATTCTGGCAGCAGCTTAACAACCAAAATACAATTATTTAGTTAAAACTTTGGAGAAAGTTACAATTATTCTGGCAGCAGCTTACAACATCTTTGTTAAAACTGCAGAAGTATACAAATTTTTTCTGGCAGCAGCTTACAACATCTTTGTTAGAACTGCAGAAGTATACAATTATTCTGGCAGCAGCTTACAACATCTTTGTTAGAACTGCAGAAGTATACAATTATTCTGGCAGCAGCTTACAACATCTTTGTTAGAACTGCAGAAGTATACAATTGTTCTGGCAGCAGCTTACAACATCTTTGTTAGAACTGCAGAAGTATACAATTGTTCTGGCAGCAGCTTCAAGCAGTTTCAGTTTCTTTCTCAAGATGACGTCTCCGCAGTTGGAATGAATTCTATATGAACTAACGTCACAGGTGCCATGTGTACGGTGATCAATCTCTGGGACAATGCCACCTCAGTGATGTTGAATGAAAACATTGTATTGTTTGGCTACGACAGACTTTTTTTTATAAATCAGATATCATATTTGACTTGATTTTGCTGCAAACCAAGTCTTACATCTGTAAATACAAATATAAAGACTGTATTCCAAAGATTAGATTGAGGCAGCCGAAATGTGGTTTCTAAGAAGAATGTTGAGAGTTCCATGGTCAGCAAAGAAAACAAACGAGACAGTCTTGATGGAGGCAGACACAAGAAGATCATTCATAAGGAAGAATTAGGAAAGACAGGCAATATTCATAGGCCATTTTATGAGGAAAGTTTAATTAGAGCACCTGGTCACGATAGGAAAAATGGAAAGAAAGAGAGCACCAGGTAGACCCAGGGAGAAAATATTGGACGGACTTGCAGGGTGGCTGAGGACAGAGAGGGTGGAAGATGTGCTTGCAGAAACAAGAGATAGATACATATGGAGGGCCATGATCACCAACGCCATGCAGCAGGGCACATGATGATGATAATTCCAAAAACTGATTTTTTTTGTGGAAATGTTTGACAATTGTGTATAATATCGAAAAAAACATGTCAATTATGAAAATGAACCACGCTAGATTTCAAACTGAATGGTTCTTTTATAAAGCACTGATTGAACATTTTTGACTGGATCGTCAGTATCATTATCTTGGCACAAATCATCTGTGTTTGAAAAATGTAGGGAATATTTTTGTGGTAAAGCCTGTACATCTGCATGATGATGTTTTGACAATATCGATGCATGTATATTTATGTAATAAGGATGTACGCGTACGCGTACAGTACGGTAGGTAGTGTGTGTGTGTGTGTGTGTGTGTGTGTGTGTGTGTGTGTGTGTGTGTGTGTGTGTGTGTGTGTGTGTGTGTGTGTGTGCCGTAGGTGTTCTACATACGGTTTTGTGCAGGCTCAGGGAGTCTGCGAGACAATATTGAAGAACCCAGCGAACGTCTTTGGACAGAGAGATAGACAAGGCACACGACGGACACGGACAACGGACAACCAACCAATTATACGTACAGACACACTACCCCCCCCCCCCCCCCCCCCGTGGGGATGCCGGGGGCTCTCTTCAGTATAAATAGTATCCCCACCTTCTGGAAATTCTGTGCTAGAAATTTCGTCTTTTCTCTCACTCTTTGTTTCTTTCTTCCTCCTTTGCTTTCTGTCTTGTCTTCCTATCATTTTCTGCCTTGTTGGTCCTTTCACCTGTATGTGTTCTATAAGTTCTTAACTTTTTTTAGGATTGATGACTGGGTACATGTATTAAGTGCATTTTTTGGCTCCAGGGAGGTGAGATATGCGGAAGCAATTTTAAGTAATTTATGCCTGTTTTACATATGTTTTGGTGTCCTTATGTATGCTTATATTTGTATTCAGGTGTGTTTGTTAAATCTCCCCTCCCTGTGTGATAGATTGGACGGAGTGGTCAACGCCAGGGGCATGTCCTTAGATTATGTGAGCGAATGCATTGATATGTGTACTTAATTTTCTTTTTTTTTTTCCTGTTGAAATTTTGTCTGTTTTGAAGCGATTATAGCCCTGATATGGGCTTTAAACAACAACAACAACATCAACAACGACACACATACAGACCTGGTATTGTTGCAATAGTCAACGGCCCATGCATGGCTGTCAAGGTCTTCAACGTCAGGTTGCCGTAACTGTCTGTGTAGTCATACATGATGATGTCGCCGTAACGCTGATGCTCCTCTTGTGCCAACTTCATGGCACCTTCATCCTGTTTCAAGGAATTAAATACATAGAACGTACAAACGAATGTGTAAATAATTATATACAAAATTAACCCATAACCCTTATAGTTGTAGAGAAGTGAGAGGGTAGAGACTTCCAAAATATCCTGGGCGCATCATCATCATCATCTTCATCATCATCATCATCATGAAGTGCCTTGCCACATGGCGTTGGCGATCAAGGCCTTCCATCTGTTTCTATCTCTTGTTGCCTCAAGCACATCTTCCACCCTCTCTATCCTCAGCCACTCTGCAAGTCCGTCCAATATTTTCTCCCTGGGTCTACCTGGTGTCTCTCTTTCCCTCCAGCCTTCCTGTTGTGACCAGGTGTCCAATTCCCATTTCCTCATAAAATGGCCTATAAATGTTGCCTGTCTTTTTCCCAATCTTCCTTTTGAATGATCTTCTTGGTCTGCCTCCATCAAGACTGTCTCGTTTGTTTTCTTTGCTGTCCATGGAACTCTCAACATTCTTCTTAGAAACCACATCTCGGCTGCCTCAATCCTGGGCGCAGCGTATGAAAATGATGCTCAGCTCCTTTCCCTTGCCGCTTCGTCTTTCCCAACCTTGAAGAGGGTAAGGTATCTACTCACAGCTGGGTGGGCTGGAGGACGCATGCACAGGTTGTTTGCTTGGGCCAGCATCAAACCCGCGCCATAAACATGTCAGCTATTAATTCTCAGTCAGTTTTAACAAGGTCAAAGGTCGATGGCGATTGAAGCCTTGTTGTTCAAGGGCCTGCTGGCTGGTGTTCCTCCTTGTTGGTGTTTTGTTGTTGTTGCTGCTGTTGTCGCTGTTGTTGTCGACCATCATGCTGTGTCGATATGGGTGTGTATGTATGAATGTGTGTGTGTATATCTGTGTGCGGGCATGTGGGTATATGCATGTACTTACTGTTGTTTGTTACTTTCATCTCTTACCTGTTTATCTACATACTCCTTTATTTTGTATTTATTTATTCACCTACTTACTTCTTATTCATTTACTTACTCACTCACTTTCTTGCTTACTTGCTTGCTTACTTGCTTGCTTGCTTACTTTCTTACCTGTCTATGATTAAGAAAATACTGTCTTCACCTAGTTGATAGACAGCTGAGCATTTGGGCATTGACTGGGGGAGTGGGGGGGGGGGGGAGATTCTGTCATGTGAGACGAATTTTTACAGAATAGCTAGTTGTGTTATGATTCACACCTTTAATTATTTATTTTACTTTATATATATAGTATCTGTGTGTGTGGTGTGTGTGCGTGTGTGCGTGTGCGTGTGCACGTGCGTGTGTGTGTGTGTGTGTGTTCCTTTCTGAAGGTAAGATACACACATACACATGTTATTTACATGTAACCAAGATTATTCCAGTGGTAGGCTGATAAAATACCAGCATTGGTAAAACAAGTCTAGGTAAGGCCTCAGGACCTGGCCAGCTCATGGGTTTACGTGCAGGCTTATTTAAGGCTTGTGCCACGGTCACCATACACTTGGCACCTGTGACGTAAATGCACATGGAATTCGTTCCGAGCGCGGAGATGTCATCTTGCGAAAATGAAACTGAATCTAGGGCCTGCTTGTACTCACTGGAACTTACTTTCCATACCGCAGGTCTCGAGTTCAACAACACGCAGTGATCATTCTACGCAGCTTTGAGTTTCAACCCACTTTCAACCACACTCGCAAACCTGCAACCAGGCCAGGGGGACCTGACACATGAATCAATGACTCTTGATCTAAAACCCTTTAACCCCCGTACCCTATCCACCAACTGCAAAATCTTAACTCTTTGATTCCTTCACCCTATCCACCAGCTCACCTCACCTCACCATGTCCACCAGACTCCCGGAGGAAGCTGGTGGATAGGGTGAGGAAATCGAAGGGTTAAGTTATTGCTTTGAAAGCATGGTTGGCAATGCAGGATGCCGGTGGACGGGGTACGGAAGTCAAAGGGTTAACGGAAAAGCGAGGAAGTACAGCGAAGGCCTTAAATCAACGCACGTCGAATCGTATAGTAAGTGAGTCAAAATCAAGCGTTGTTTGGGAGAGATGAGTGACCTGCATCCTACGGCCAGACCAGAAACACTCTGCTCTAGAGTCAAAAGGTGATTCACACAGACTGAGCCTTAACTCTTTGACTCTCGCACTCCATCTACCAACTGCACAAAACTTAACCCTTTGACTCCCTCACCTTATCCACCAGTTTCAGTTTCAGTTTCTCAAGATGACATCTCCGAGCTCGGAACGAATTCCATATGCACTGACGTCACAGGTGCCATGTGTGTGGTGATCATGGCACAAGCCTTAAGCCTGCACATAAACCCATGAGCTGGCCAGGTCCTGAAGCTTTACCTAGACTATGTTTTACCTAGTCTATATTTTCTACTGGTATTTTATCAGCCTACCGCTGGAATAATCTTGGTTATATGTAAATGACATGTGTATGTGTGTATCTTACCTTCAAGAAAAGGAACGCACATATAAAGTAAATAAATAAACAAATAATTAAAGATCTGAATCACAACACAACTGGCTATTCTGTAATAAACTCGTCTCACATGACAGACACCCCCCCCCCCCCCCCCAGGTCAATGCCCAAATGCTCAGCTATCAACTAGATGAAGACAATATTTTCTTAATCATAGGTAGGTATGTGAGTTAGTATGTTTCCGCAGGAAGATGGTGGATAGGGTGAAGGAGTCAAAGGGTTCAGTTTTTGTTTTGCTAGCATGGTTGACAATGCAGGATGCAGGTGTTTTGGGTGCAGGAGTCGAAGGGTTAACGGGAAATAATCATGTTTGTTGCCAAACATAGTTAGATCAAGTTCAGGTTGATATTGCATACAACCCAGCCGACCATTAGAGCCATATTAGGTCTAAAACCACGTTAAAACAACACCCAAGTAAGAAGACAACAGTTAAAAACCCAGCTCCTACCAGTCGCCGGGGTGTAGTGGTTAACGTATCGGCCAACCGACAGGAAGGTTGTGGGTTCGAATCCCCATTAGTCCCTTCAAAAATCATTGTGGAATTTTTCATCTCTAACCGGCTCCTACCCAGAGTTGGGCGTGCTATGGGCTCATTAGGGAAGACTGGGAGTCGAGTCGCCTCCACTTCACGGATGCGTCACTGAGGGTATTCCTCAAATTTTCTGACCAGCACCGCAGTGTCTGTTTCTCTCGGGCCTGGTGGATGCCAGGATATATTATGAAAGTAAGCGTAGAGTACAGCCCCTGTCACGCAACCTCAATCCTAGATGGAACTCCATAGCATCATGATTATAATCCTCATCGACATCATCATCATCGCATTGTAAAAAAAAAAAAGCTGTACCAGCTTCTGTGGCCATCAAGGTGGCACAGAAAATGGGACGAAAAAAAAAAGGTGAGCACAAAGGTAACCTCCCTGAGTGCGATGATTTTTAAAAAAAAACCTTTAAAAATAAAGATCAAGCTCACTATGTATTATACTTTCAAGTCTAAAACGCATTTTAAAAATCTTGTACACGATAATGTGGACAGGTCACCGTGCAACGCTGATTTGTGTAACTGACTAACGACTGGAAGGTTGTGGGTTCAAATCCCATTATTGTGGGATTTTTCGTCCTCACCAGGCTCTCCCACTCAAGAGTAATGCGTGCTACGGGCTCATTATAAAAAACTGGGATTATACGAATCCAGTCTCATCCACTTCACTGATGCGTCAATAAAGGTGTTGCTCGAATTTTTTTGACCAGCACTGCGGGTGTCTGTTTCTCTCGGGCCTGGTGGACGCCAGGATATGTTATGAAAGTAAATGTAGAAAACAGCCCTCTCACAGAGTCTGAAATCTCGGATGGAACTCCATAGTTATCATTCCTATCGTGCTTATATATATATATATACGGAGAGTGAATGAAGGTGTGTGTATGTATTTCTGTGTCTACGTGAGAGTGAGCAAATGAATGTGTATGTGAGTGATAGAATAAGAGAGAGAGAGAGAGAGAAAGTGTGTGTGTGTGTGTGTGTGTGTGTGTGTGTGTGTGTGTGTGTGTGTGTGTGTGTGTGTGTGTGTGTGTGTGTGTGTGTGTGTGTGTGTGCGCGTCTGTCTGCCTGTCTCAGTGTCGTGTCTGCCTGTCTCAGTGTCGTGTCTGCCTGTCTCAGTGTCGTGTCGTGTCGTGTGTCGTGTCGTGTCGTGTGTCGTGTCGTGTCGTGTCGTGTTGTGTATGTGTATGATGAGTATGTACAAGTCAGCGAACGAGTGAATGTATTGTGTGCGTGTGTGTATATGTGTGTATATGTGTGTGTGTGTGTGTGAGAGAGAGAGAGAGAGACAGAGAGAGAGAGAAAGAGAGAGAGAGTGTGTGTGAGCGTGCGTGTGGTGTGTGTGTGTGTGTGTGTGTGTGTGTGTGTGTGTGTGTGTGTGTGTGTGTGTGTGTGTGTGTGTGTGTGTGTGTGTGTGTGTCTGTGTCTGTGTGTGTGCGCACGCACGAACGGCGAGTCGGTGAATGACTACGTGAGCGAAGGTGTTTGTGGGTGTGTGTGTGTGTGTGTGTGTGTGTGTGTGTGTGTGTGTGTGTGTGTGGTGTGTGTGTGTGTGTGTGTGTGTGTGTGTGTGTGTCTGTGTCTGTGTGTCTATCTTTCTCTGTGTGTAGACGTGTATATGTCATTCTCTCTCTCTGTACGAGTGTGTGCCCGCGTGCTTGCTTACATGCACACACATGTGTGTGTGTTCTGCACGTGAACAGGAAACACGGTGACGAAGGTTGTCAAAAGGATACAACGTTACAACGCTTCGTTAAGCCGGATGTTCGCTCTCAACAGGGAAATACGTCAATTTGGTAAAAGGAGAAAAGTGGACGGGGGTGGTGGTGGTTGGGGTGGTTGGGGTGGTGGTGGTTGTGGGGTTGTGGTGGTGATGGTTGGGGGGTGGTGGTGGTGGTGATGGTTGGGTGGGTGGGTGGTGGTTGGGGTGGTGTTGGTGGTGGTTAGGGGTGGTGGTGGTGTGATGGTTGGGTGGTACATGGTGGTGGTGGTTGGTGTGGTTGGGGTGGTGTTGGGGGTGGTGGTGGTGGTGGTAGTTGGGTGGTGTTGGTGGTTGGGGTGTGGTGGTGGTGGTTGGGGTGTGGGGGTGATGGTTGGGGTATGGGGGTGGTGGTTGGGGGTGGGTTGTGGTGGTGGTTGGGTGGGGTAGAGGTGGTGGTTGGGGTGGTGGTGGTGGTTGAGGTGGTGGTGGTGGTTGGGGTGATGTGGTGATGGTGGTGGTGGTGGGGGGTAGGTTACAGCCTTGAGCGTCTCGAAACCTGAGAGCCTTATTCCTTTGACTCCCGCACCTTATCCAACAATTGCTAAAAACCTAACCCTTTCACTCCCTCACCCTATCCACCAGCCTCATGCAAGAAGCTGCTGGATAGGGTGAGGGAGTCATAGGGTTAAATGTTTGCTTTGCTAGCAATAATTGACCATGCAGGATGCTGATGGACAGGGTGCGGGAGTCGAAGGGTTAAAGTCTAAACAAGAAATAGTAACTAATTGCAACATCTCTCAATCTCCAGTCACAAATAACATTGTGAGAAAGACCAGCAGCCCTTGTTTCAAGTCGTCAATTATATTAGTTTTTTGCAAATCGAGACTTCTTCAACTCCATCCAAAATCAGGGAGTAATTTCATTGGGTTTTTTTTTTTTTGTTCTTCTTTGTTTCTTTCTTTCATTTTTTCTGACTGTTTCTTCGTTGCTTTTGTACACGCTTGATAAGAGGCCGTGTGGCCGAAAATGTGTGCTTGTCTTGTTATTTCTCGATCGAATACGCGTTCTCATTTGCGTCTCGAAGCCTGAGAGCCTTAAAGTCCAAACAAGAAATAGTAATTGCAACATCTCTCTCTCTCTCTCTCTCCAGTCAGAAATAACATTGTGGGAGAGATCAGCAGCTCTTGTTTCATGTCGTCAAATATATTAGTTTTTGCAAATCGACACTTCTTCAACTCCATGCAAAATCAGAGGAGTAATATTATTGGGTTTTGTTCTTTTTTTGTGTTTTTTGTTTTTGTTTCTTTCTTTCATTTTTTTCTGACTGTTTCTTCGTTGCTTTTTGTACACGTCTGATTGAGGCCATGCGGCCGAAATTCGTGTTTGTCTTGTTATTTCGATTGAATACGCGTTCTCATTTGCATCTCGAAGCCTGAGAGCCTTAAAGTCCAAACAAGAAATAGTAATTGCAACATCTCTCTCTCTTCAGTCAGAAATAATATATTGTGGGAGAGATCAGCAGCTGTCGTTGGGTGGTGGTTGGGGTGGTGGTGGTGGTGGTTGGGGGTGGGTGGTGGTTGAGGTGGTGGTGGTGGTTGGGGTGATGTGGTGGTGGTGGTTGGGGTGGCGTGGTGGTGGTGGTTGTGGTTGGGGTGATGTGGTGGTTGTTGGGGGTGGGGGTGAGGGGTAGGTTACAGCCTTGAGTGTCTCGAAACCTGAGAGCCTTATTCCTTTGACTCCCGCACCTTATCCAACTAATGCTAAAAACTTAACCCTTTCACTCCCTCAACCTATCAACCAGCTTCATGCAGGATAGGGTGAAGGAGTCATAGGGTTAATGTTTTGCTTTGCTAGCAATAATTGACCATGCAGGATGCTGATGGACAGGGTGCGGGAGTCGAAGGGTTAAAGTCTAAACAAGAAATTATAATTGCAACATCTCTCTCTCTCCAGTCACAAATAACCTACTGTGGGAGAGATCAGTAGCTGTTATTTCAAGTCGTCAAATATATTATTTTTGCAAATTGGGAGTTATTCAGCTCCATCCAAAATCAGGGGAGTAATTTCATTGGGTTTTTTTCTTTTTCTTTCTTTCTTTCTTTTTTCCTTTTTTTTTCTGACCAATGTTTCTTCGTTGCTTTTCATACGCG
>CM060313.1:68900798-68913298 GCA_030674185.1 Monoplex corrugatus
CTAATTCATTAATACCAGTCACTGAAGCTGCTGTTTATCACTGTCAGTCACTGATGTTGATCAGTGTCTTGTTACCGATGCTGATGCCAGTCAGCAACTCGTGTTGTTGTGGATGTTTAACTGACGATCAATGTAGTCTATGAAGCATCGTTCCATCACCCTTCGTCTTGTCAGTGTATACAATGTTTTATCGTTCAGCATCTCTCGTGGTTGCCGCCCTTTGCTCTCAGAGCCCGCGTCTTTTGGCCTAAACACTGTAAAAACAAAACCAACACATTCAGCTTTTATTTGGGGGGGTTTCTTTTCCCTGTGCAGGCGGTACGTAGCCGCACAGCCTGCATATTCAGTGTTGGGTGTGTGTGTGTGCTGAGTATTTCCATGTGTGTATAAGCCACCAGACACTGACATGACTTAGTGGATCTTTAACGTGCATACCTGATGTCCTCCATACGTATACATAAGGAGGAGGGTTCAGGCACTGGCAGGCCTGTACACGTGTTGTTATTCTTGTTGTTGTTGTTTAAAGCCCAGCCGACTGCGTAGAGCCATACCAGGGCTATGACCGCTTCAAAACATACAAAACTTCCAACAGGAAAAAAGAAAAGAAAATTAAGTACACATATCAATGCATTCGCGCACATAATCTAACGACATGCCCCTGGTGTTGACCACTCCGTCCAATTTATCACACAGGGGATTTAAAAAACACACCTGAATACAAATATAAGCATACCTAAGACACCAAAACATAAAAACAGGCGTAAGTTACCTAAAACTGCTTCCGCATATCTCACCTCCCTAGAACCAAAAATGCACTTAATACATGTACCTAATTATCAATCCTAAGAAAAAGTATGTAAGACTTTATCGAACACATACAGGTGAATGGATCATTAAGTCAGAAAATGATAGGTAGAAATGACAGAAAGCAAAGGAACAAGGCAGAAACAAAGAGAGTGACAGAAAAGATGAAATTTCTGGCACAGAATTTCCAGAAAGTGGGGAGGGGGATACTATTTATACTGAAAGATACCCCAGCATGGATGTGTGCACACGTGTTGACATGGGAGATGGGGGTGGGGTGGGGATGGGGATCTCCACTCTTTATCCACCAAACAGATGGTAACCAGGCAGGATCGAAACGTAGACTTGCTGACGGTATGTCTGAGTCTTACCCATTTGACAACCGCGTCCATCAATAGTTAGCTAAAACTGGTCTTTTTTTTTTTTTTTTTTTTTTGGTTATAATTTTTTTGTCCCATTTTTTATGCCACTTTAATGGCCACAGAAGCTGGAAGTGTTTTTTCTTATGTGATGATGATGATGTCTATGAGGATGATAATCATGATGCTATGGAGTTCCATCTAGGATTGAGACTGCGTGACAGGGCTGTATTCTACGCTTAATATATCCTGGCGTCAACCAGGCCCGAGAGATACAGACACCTGCGGCGCTGGTCAGTAGATTTGATGCAACACCCTCAATGACGCATCTGTGAAGTGGATGAGACTCGACTGTGTGGTCCCAGTCTTCCCTATGAGCCCATAGCACGCCCAACTCTGGGCAGGAGCCGACTAGAGCCGAAAAATCCACAATGATTTTTGAAGGGGCTGATGGGGATTCGAGCCCACAACCTTCCAGTCGGTAGTCCGTGGCGCTAACCACTACACCACGGCGACTGGTTAGCTAAAACTGGTCTGTTTGCTGTCCGTCTTAATGCTTCGATCATTCTGCTGGTGTTAGCTTTATCGCTTGCACATCTTAAGCTTTTTGACTCCCACACCCTACCCACCAGCTGCAGAAACTTAACCCTTTGACTCCCTCACTCTACCCACCAGCTGCAGAAACTTAACACCTTGACTCCCTCACTGCATCCACCAGCTGCAGAATCTTAACCCCTTGACTCCCTCACTGTATCCACCAGCTTTGCTCTTTTGCTTTGCTACCATTAATAGACAATGCAGGATGCTAGTGGATAGGGTGAGGGAGTGAAGAGATTTAATAATAATAATAATAATAATAGTAATAAACAGCTTTTGTATAGCGCTGTTCTCAGTTCGACCCACTGCGCTGTTGCATAAATAATCTCACTCACATACCAACAACATTTTTTCAATCACTCACACTACACACACACACACACACACACACACACACACACAAAGCGGGGGGGGGGGGGGAGGATACTTATGAAAATGCCTGCAGAAACATTCATCGCTCCATTCATTGTGGTGGTGTTTCAACCAAGTGTTTCACAGATCCGGGTTCTCTCTTCAACCCCCTCCTCTATCCCTCCAAAACCCCGCTCTCTCTCATCTCAACACCTTGCCAGCACATAAGGCTTTGCTAAGACTAGCTCAGTCTGTCAGATAAATTATTGACAAATTAGGGTGGAGCACAAGTGGACCTGTCCGAGTGCAATAAATCTCTCTTGAGCAAACTCCGAACTTCCTAAGGCTGTTGTAACATAAGGTAAAACCAACGAAATAAGAGGGAAGCAGGGAGAATTTTTATAATATCAACCAAAGAACATAACTCTTGAGAGCCACGTAGAAATTATCTCCCATGTTGTTGAACCTCTCAAATCTAACATATACTCCTAATCATAATTTAAGGGCCACTTCTTCCTTCCTCTCTATTTTTAAGTTGAAATAATTGACAATGTTTAGAATTGATTCTATGTTTTATTTCATCATTTCCACACCTGTTTTGGAAAAGGAAATTAGCACAATGACCCATTAGTGAACAGCACATGCATTTAAAGGAACATCCCCCCCTTTTCAAAAAACAGAAAGTGTCAGATTTGGCCAATCTGTTTTCAATATCGCGTGTGTCCGCCCCGAGCCTGGATGCATGCTTCACAGCGCCGATGCATCGACCCCACAAGGGTACGGAGTGTGTCCTGAGGGATGGCCGCCCACTCGATCTGCAGGATGTCGACCAGCCTGGCCAGGGTGCCCGGTGGGGGGTGGTTGTCCCTGATGCGCCTCCCGAGCACATCCCAGAGGTGTTCAATTGGGTTCAGGTCAGGTGAGCACGCTGGCCAGGCCATACGGACGACTTCATGCTGCTCCAGGAAGTCGGTCACAAGGCGTGCTCGATGCGCAGGTGCATTGTCGTCCTGGAAGATGGCGCCTTGACCAAGGTCCACAAGCGCAGGCAGTGCCACGGCCGCCAGAACCTCGTCCCGGTACCGGACCCCGTTCAGGATGCCGTCAATGGGGAGCAGGGGGGTCCGGGTACCACGGCTCATGCCACCCCACACCATCACCGACCCGCCGCCGTACCGGTTATGCTCTTGGACAGTGGCGTCAGCGAACCTCTCCCCTTGACGTCGCCACACCCGAGCCCGGCCATCGTTAAAGGTCAGGGTGAACCTGGACTCATCCGAAAACAAGACCCGGGCCCACTGTTGCCTTGTCCAGGTCACGTGCTCCCTGGCCCAGGTCATGCGGCGCACTCTGTTGACCGGTGACAGCACGGGTCAGACGGCCGGTCTCCGTGACCTCAAGTTTGCCTCATGTAACCGTCTTCTCACCGTGCTGCAGCTGATGTTAGCACCTGTTGCGTCCCTCAGCTGACCCCTCAAGGTCACCGCAGTGGATGCCCTTTCCCTCAGGACGGAGAGGGCAAGGTAGCGGTCTTGCTGTCTTGTCGTTACTCTGGGTCGACCCGTGTGACGCCTTTCCTGGACTGCTCCAGTCTCATTGAAGCGCTCCAGCAGTCTCTGGATTGTGGAATGCGACACTTCAAGTCGTCTAGCAACTTCCCGCTGCGCTAGGCCTTCATCAAGCAGAGCGAGGGCTCTCCCCCGCTGCTCATCCGTCATCCGTCGTCTTGCAAGCATGGTTAAAACGAACCAAGAACGGGTCCTTTTTATCCTCGTCTGCGGGCAACTTTGGCTGGAGTAGTGTTCAAAAAGGGCTTGCCTTGCACGTGCAAAGCGAATTTTGTCGCTACCTTGCCTGCGTCGTCAGAGAGACCCTGCTGAAGATTCGACAATTTCGTGTGGAAATTGTCTTCCTTGGGCCGCCCATTGCAAATCGGCAAATCCCCAAACACGTGCCAAAAGGAAACTGCAATGTTGTCTGAGCTCTTATCCATTCAGTTACGGCAACGAATTGGAGAAAAGAGTAAGAGAAAATAGGTTATTTCTCCTTTCAAAAATTGACTCAAAAACGTTCCTGGCCCTTCAATAATGACGTGTAGTATAGTTTGCGCTACCCATTCAGCTAGCATAGAAGCAGATACAAAGCACAAAATCCGTAAGCTCAGAACACTCCTCAAAAAAGGAACGCCCAAGCCTACCTTTATACTCTGCAACTACCGTACACACAACTATGAGAGAGGAGAGAAATAATACAATATATTGGTCTTATGTTCAAGATTGACATAGTCTTTTAATCTTGAACTGGTCAGGTTTTTTTCTTTTTTGTTTTTTTTTGTTTTTTGTTTTTGTTTAGTTTGTGCTTTCCCGTCTCGTGCACAAATAAGTGGTCACATAGTCTAGTGGCTCCATGACGTAAGGTGATGGGAATGCCAGCCATAATGCTGTGGAGTTCCATTGTAGATTGATACTACCCGACTGGATGTCATCCCCGTGGTGATGCCGGGGGATCTTTCAGTATAAATGGCATCCCCCATCTTCTGGAAATTCTGTGCTAGAAATTGCCTCTTTTCTGTCACTCTCTTTGTTTCTTTCTTCCTCCTTTGCTTTCTGTCATTTAAACCTATAATTTTCTGCCTTGCTGGTCCATTCACCTGTACGTGTCCGATAAAGTCTTACGTACTTTCTCTTTGGATTGATAATTGGATACATGTTTAATAATTAAGTGCATTTTTGGCTCTGGGGAAATGAGATATGCGGAAGCAATTTTAGGTAGCCTAGACCCGTTTATAAATGTTTTAGTGCCCTTATAGTTCTGTTTAAATTTGTATTTAGGTGTTTTTCAAATCCCCTGTGTGATAAATTGGACGGAGTGGTCAACGATGTGGGCGTGTCTTTAGATTATGTGCACGAATGCGCTGATATGTGCACTTAATTTTCTTTTCTTTTTTTTTCTTTGATTTTTTTCCTTTTCCTTTTTTCCCCTGTTGAAGTATTGTGTGTATGTTTTGAAACGTTTATAGCCCTGATATGACTACGCAGACGGCTGGGCTTTAAACAAAAACAACAGTGATAACAGTGACAGGACGTTACTCTAAGCTTCCTTTCATAATACATCCTGGTATCAAGCAGGCCCTTGAGATATAAACACCTGCAATATTGGTCAGGGTATCTTAGCAACACCCCCAATAACGTATCTAGTTAAGTGGACACGACTCGCCTGTGCGATTCCAGAGTTCCCAACGAACCTGTAGCACACTCAACTCTGAAGCCGATTCGGGTAAAAAAAAAAAAATCCGACAATGATTTTAATTTAACAAGATTCAGCGAGATTCGAACCTAGAACTCTCTAGTCGGTGGTACGTTTTACTTGTCAGCTTTGTAGGATTTAATCCGACAAAACAAAAACAAAACAAAACAAAAAAAGTAATAGTAATAATGAAATTAATGATGATGATGATAATTATTGTTATTACTATTATCATTAGGAATCCATATTATGGCTACGTACCACACAAGGAAGTTCACTGAGCTAAATCTACCTATCTGAACATCTATTTATATCTACGGTTTGACAAAACCATATGGAGGTGTACTGGAACCCTGCTCGGTTTGGGAAAACCACATGGTACACAATCCACACTGATGAATAAAAGGCACACTCGTACATAATAATAATAATAATTATGGATCAAAATGAGCACACAAAATTAGCCTACCTCTGAAAAAAAAGCTCTGAAGCAGAATACCTTTAGATGGCTCTAGTCTCAAGACATGAGATAAAATCAGACTTTGGTCTACCTACCACTTCGCAGATATTGTCTAGATTTGACTTTGACGTCACGTTTTGTGACGTTGTTTACAAACCTTTTTTCTTTTTTTAAATAATGTTGCGCATGACCATTTCTGAAATATTATTCTACAGAACTACCACGGGCAAACTCTTTGTGAATGTAAATATCACTGAAGACACTGCCTAAGTGCGTAACTTTTTTTCGATCTGCTTAAAGCGTTCTACGTGATAAAACTGAGCGTTGTCTCGAAAATTGTATGTAAAATTGATTTTTTTATCTCATTTTCTACGCCACCTTTACGGCCACAGAATCCAGGCCAGTTTTTTTACAATGTTAAAGTAATGATGATGACAAAATAATCATGATGCTATGGAGTTCCATCTAGGACTGAGACTGCGTGACAGGGCTGTGCCCTACGCCTATTATCGTAACACATTCTGGAGTCAACAAGGCCCGAGAGATAAAAATACCTGCTGTGTTGGTCGGGGAATGTGAGCAACACCTTCATTGACACATATATGAATAGTACGAGACTCGACTGTGCGGTCCAAATCTTTCTAACAAGCCCATGTCCTGAGCTTATGCAAGGTAGCGCTAACCAAAGGAAAGTATACACAGAGGCACAATAAAGTGCTTCAAGAGATCACACAAGCGATCAGTAATGCCAGGAGGGAAAACGTGGCACCAGCGGTTCCAACACGACCAGGAGCCAGTACATTGTGGCCTGAAAAAGATGTGACATTCGGAGCATGAAAGCGGAATCTGCAGGATGGAGCGGACAACTAGGAATGCACAGCAGATCTTCCACAATGGCGGCAATGACAACAACAACAACAACAACAAAAACAAACAAAACATCAGCAAGAGTGGCATGAGACTGGACATAGTTCTCCACTCCTATTCATAAAAAGCCAACAACAAAATAAAACAAAAAAAACAAAAACAAATTCTGATCGAACTCACTATAGTGTACAGGAACCGGAAAAAAGAAAAGCACGAAAAAAGAATCAGAACGCGTATTTAATACACAACAGACAAGACAGGCGCAAATTTTCGACCAACTGAACTTTGTCAAGCGTGAGATCACAAACAAACAAACACCAGATACAAAAATGAGGAGAGAAAGACTGAAACTTCCCTGCTGCTCCATCCAGTGTGAGAAAAGGATTATGTGCTCATCAGTCTTCCTCTCCTAATTTTTGTATCTGGTGTTTGTTTGTTTGTGATCTTACCCTTGACAAAGGCCAGCTGGCCGAAAATTTGCGCCTGTCTTGTCTTGTTGTATTAAATACACGTTCTTAGTCTTTTTTCGTGGGTTTTTTTTTCTGGTTCCTGTTTGCTTGAAGTGTATGAAAGTAGAATGGATGAAGTCCAGACCTATAAGGCTGAACAGTATGCCAGTCTAGCCAGCAACTTCACGACATAATAATAAATAATAATTACAATATTTATATAGCGCAAAATCTTGATGGAAACCAAATCTAAGCGCTGAACATACACATACGCACGCATGCACACACACGCACACACATACACATGGCTATAAATGGCGAAAAAGAATAAAAGCAATGGAAAATTATATATAAGTGTACTCAATAGAAAAAAAAAGAAATCAACAGAAAACAGATTATATACAAATATATATTACAACGTGATTCCCCACCGAGTGGAGACAGGCTACAGAGGGGGTTGAGTGAGGTCAGGATTTTATGCAGAGGAGAAAAGGTGAGTTTTGAGAGCGGATTTGAAGGAGACAAAAGTAGGTTGCTGACGGACTGAGAGAGGAAGTTTGTTCCAGGAGAGTGGACCAGAAACAGAGAAGGCTCTTGGACCATAGATATTGAGCTTAGTGCGTGGAAAGCAAAAAGTGAGAGGATCGGAGGCAGAGCGGAGGGTACGTGAGGGAACATAGATAGTAGACTTGACAGGTAATCGGGGGCTGCGTTATTGAGGCTTTTGTAGCAGATGGTGTCTAGTTTGTACTGTATGCGCTTTCAAGCCAAAGTCCTCGCCATAGGGGTTTGGAGCAAAGCGTTCGTGGGCACGTCAGCCTATGACCTCATGAAACAGCTATTTCTGGGCCAGAGAGGACCACAGCCCTGAAGGCAATGGCAGAAGTAAACTGAAAAAGAGTTCAGCTGGATCTGGTCAAGGAGGAACGAAAGTGAACATGATACTACTACTACTACTATTACTAATATTACTACTACTGCTACTATTACTGCTACTACTACTATTACTACTACCCACTGCTGCTGCTGCTACTGCTGCTGCTGCTGCTGCTGCTACTACTACTATTACTACTACTACTACTACTACTACTACTACTACTTACGATGATGATGATATGTCAACAACAACAACAACAATAATATAATAATAATAATAATAATGACATTAACAATTATAATTACAACAATAATAATGATGATAATAATAATGATAATTTTAAAATGACATTTGTATGGCACCAAATCTTGATTCAAGAATCAAACCAAGGCGCACACTCTCATCATTCACCTAAGCAATCACCAACAATGACCATGATTTCAGGGTACAACGCAAACTGAGTGCCTCTGCGTTTCCATAACCCACCGGGCACCAACACTACTTACAGGATCTTTGACGTGTATATTTGATATTCTGCATACTTATGCACCTCAAAAAAAATGGTCGGGGGTTATTATTACTGTTGTTTAAAGCCCATCCGACTGCGTAGAGCCATATCAGGGCTATAACTGCTTGAAAACAGACAAAACTTCAACAGATAAAAAAGGAAAAGAAAATTAAGCACACATATCAAGGCATCCGGGCACATAATCTAAGGACATGCCCCTGGCGTTGACCACTCCCGTCCAATTTATTGCACAGGGGATTTAAAAAACACACCTGAATACAAATTTAAGCATACCTAAGGACACCACACATATATAAAAACGGGCCTAAATTACTAAAATTGCTTCCGCACTATCTCACCTCCCTAGAGCCAAAAATGCACGTAATACATGTGCCCAATTATCAATCCTAGAGAAAGTATGTAAGACTATCGAACACATACAGGTGAATGGACCAGCAAGGCAGAAATTGACAGGAAGAAATGACAGAAAGAAAAGGAACAAAGGCAGAAACAAAAGAGAGTGACAGAAAAGAGGAAATTTCTAGCACATAATTTCCACAAGGTGGGGATAGGATACTATTTATACTGAAAGAGCCCCCGGCATTCCCACGGGGGAAGGGGGGCACTGGCAGGTCTGCACACATGTTGATATGGGGGATGGGAAAAATCTCCCCCCCCCCCCCTTTACCCACCAGGTTAAGGATCTAGGCCACAGACTGAACCTAGGAACTTCAACGTGGAGTTCCGAAGTTCACGCATCTGATTGCCACGCCTGTCACAAATTAACCCTTTGACTCTTGCACCCTTCCTGCAGGAAGCTGGTGGATAGGATGAGGGAGTCAAAATGGTTAAATTTTTGCAGTTTAGTGGGTGAGGTGCAGGAGTCAAAGGGTTAAATGATCTACGTAATGCTGTCCTATTGATGTGTGTCCTTAACCCTTTGACTCCCGCACCCTATCTACCAACCGCAAAAACATAACCTTCCGACTCCCTCACGCTATCCATTAGCTTCCTGCAGGAAGCTGGTGGACTGGGTAATGAAGTCAAAGGGTTAAGTTTTTGCTTTGTTATCACGGTTGACAATGCAGGACGCTGGTGGACAGTATGTAGGAGTCAAAGCGTCCCCCCCCCCCCCCTCCAAAAGAAAAAAAAGGAATTAAAAAGAAAAAACATCGCGTGAAATCAGCGTTTGCTAATTTGCTGTTTCGTTTGTAAATAATAAATATGTGATTAGTCCCCCATATTTCGTACACATGCATTGATGACCATTCTTCCAACTAATTTGCATTAACATGGTGAATCTAACAGCACGCATATGGCTCTCTCTCTCTCTCTCTCTCTCTCTCTCTCTCTCTCCCCCCCCCTCCCATTTCAGCTACGATGATGTAAAACAAATTTTTCATTGATCTGAATGGCTGACATCTGGTGTGTGTGCGTATGTGTTTGCGAATGTGTGTGTGTGTGTGTGTGTGTGTGTGTGTGTGTGTGTGTGTGTGTGTGTGTGTGTGTGTGTGTGTGTGTGTGTACTTGTACCCGTTCATGTGGGTCGTTGGCAGCATACATGAATAAGCCATCCTGATCCTCCCTCCCTCCCTCTCTCTCTCTCTCTCTCTCAGTCTCTCTCTCTTTCAGTCTCTCTCTCTCTCTCTCTCTCTCTCTCTCTCTCTCTCTCTTCTTCCTTCTCTTCTGGCAGATTATCCAGCGGTGGTAAATAGATAACATATAAATGATCATCGGTTGAGCAATGGGTTTATGGACATGACGGTAATAAATTTTTCATGACACTCAAGTGTAAATGAAGTTTGATGTTGATGCAGTTTCGTGCAGATGATGTAAATGTATTATCATCTATCGCTAGCTGCTGATGATTTGCATTTGTGGTTACTCCATATTGCGGAGCGTGTCGAACTCTAAAACACGCATGAAATTAACAAAATCCCCAGTCCCGTCCCCTACCCATGCAGTGTTTGGATTATAGCCCAAGGCTGATGTACATTAACCCTTTGACTCCTCCACCCTGTCCACCAACTGCAAAAACTTAACCCTTTGACTCCCTCACCCTATCCACAAGCTTCCTGCAGGAATGTGGTGGATAGGGTGAGAGAATCAAAGGGTTACGTATTTGCTTTGCGGGCGTGGTTGACAATGCACAGGATGCTGGTGGACAGGATGCGGGAGTCAAAGTGTTAATCTCTCTCTCTCTCTCTCCCTGGCTCTGTCTTCTGTCTGTCTGCCTGCCTGTCTGCCTGCCTGCCTGTCTGCTTGCCTCTCTCTCTCTTTCTTTTTTCTCTCTCGCTCTGTCTCTCTCTCCCTCTGTCTCTGTCTCTATCCTTGGCTCTGTCTCTGTCTGTCTTCTGTCTGTCTGTCTGTCTCTCTCTCTCTCACATACACGCACTCATAATTAATCACACTACTTTCTCATTTCAGAGCAATTAATAATCTGAATGTGCAGTGTTAAACTACTTATTTTAAACATGTTCTCTTTCTTTGAACTGTACTTTTCTTTTTACCCATCTCAGTTGATATAGACTCTGAAACAATTGTTCACATTGGTACCGGATGATAATGACAATACGTGACGATGAAAATGACAGTCATTATGCTAACCGTAGGCGCGGAAATCAAGGGAGTAAACTCAAGAGTTCCGGTGGCAAGGTCATGTGAGAGTGATCCGCTCATTTTCACCTCAATCTTTCTCACACCAACTTTCCAGAAGGTGTGGATACTCTTTATACTAAAAGAGCCCCACCTCCACCCCCCAGCACGGGGGGGGGGGGGTCTTCCAGGTCAATATGTATGCCGCGTGAAGAATTTGCCTAATATCAAATCAGGACATTAAAGATCCTCTTGGTCATGTCAGTGAGTCATCCTCATCTCACCTCACCTCTCTCCTTCGCCGGGATCGGCGGTAGGAGCCGCGCTGGGCGTCACAAGTCTTCTCCCGGTCACACGATTAAGACATCTGTGGGTGACCTCCTGGTTCCCCAGACCACAGACACCAGCGATATTGTTGAAGTAGGAGGTGCGCGGTTGTCCCTTTCTTCTCCTCGCTTCAACTTTCCCCTGCAGGACCGTTGATATCAGATCTGTTTTTTTTTGGTGTTTCTGATAGCATGGCATAATCATTTCAGTTTTCTTTTGTTGATCTCCGTTAGCAGTTGGCGCTGAACATTCAGTTCCTTTAATATGCTATAGTTTGTTCTTCTGTCTGTCCATTTGACTCTGAGAAGTCGTCTACAAAAACCACATTTCTGCTACACTGGTTTTATTTACGTCCTGTTTTTTTAGGTATCCAGGCTTCGCAACCATACATTAAAACAGGCCAAATCAAAATTATCAGGATTCTTAATTTTAAATCTTTGGGAGCCCTCTGTTTTTCCATACGTTATTTAACTTGACCATGTTTTGTTTTTTTCATGCCATTTCTTGTTTTCACATCTTTGGTGCAGGAGTCGTCAATGGTTCATCATCATCATCATCATCATCATCACCATCAAGTGCTTTGCCGCATGGTTTTGGAGATCATGGTCTTCCATCTGTTTCTGTCCCTTGTTGCCACAAGCACATCTTCCAACCTCTCTGTCCTCAGCCACTCTGCAAGTCCAATATTTTTCCCTGGGTCTTTCCCTCCAGCTTTCCTGTTGTGACCAGGTACTCCAATTCCCCTTTCTTCATAAAATGGCCCATAAATGTTGCCTGTCGTTTCCTAATCTTCCTTATGAATGATCTTCTTGTGTCTGCCTCCATCAAGACTGTCTGGTTTGTTTTCTTTGCTGTCCATGGAACTCTCAACATTCTTCTTAGAAACCACATCTCGGCTGTCTCAATCTTGTTCTGGCTTTGCTTGTTGACTGTCCACGCCTCACAAGCGTATAACATCGGTTCTATATAACACTCAAGAACTCAGTCAGTGGTTAGCTTACCGAAAATATGACAAGACGCAGTACTCATAACCACCGATGACGGAGTTCGCAAACAATGC
>CM060313.1:68915798-68923298 GCA_030674185.1 Monoplex corrugatus
GAACATATAGGCGAAATTTTACAAGAACTGATTCATCTGTTTTCAAGAGTCGAAGATTTAGTTTGATGTTATGTTTGGTTTATTTTCTTCTCTTCAGTTTCAGCCCAAATTTTCTCAGTACAGAATTTTGGTCAATGTTATAGTCTGTACCAGGCGATGTTTTTGTTATCAGGAAAGACTGTATAAATCTCTAATTTATCAGGACGTAGAAAGAAAAAGAACAGGATGACAAAAGAAATGTTAAGCTTTATGGATGAATATTTTGTGGATTATACCTAGGCTTTTGATCGAGTAAAATGCGAAGAATCGATCAACCGACTTGAAAAGACAAATACTACTAGAAAATATATAAGAATACTAAGGAATATGTATTGGGAGCAAACAGTAGCAGTGAGGGCACAAAATGGTATGTGCTCTTTTCAAAATATCAAAAGAGAGGTTAGACAAGATTGTATTCTGTCACCAGATTTGTTTTCACTTTATAGCAAAACCATCATAAGAAACCTAGAAGAATGCCCTGGGATAAAAATTGGAGGAAAAACAATAAACAATCTTTGTTGTGCAGATGACACCGCTCTCACTGAAAAAAAGACCTACAAAATCTTGTGAATATAATAGAAACAAAAAGCAGAAGTACAGGGCTGGAACTAAATAGTCTCACCTGTCTCACCTGTCGACGTCACCGCGTTCAGTGTTGGCTGCTGCACACCTGGACACTACCATCTCCCTCCAGGCCGCTCTGTCTTGACTTTTGTGGACAACTTCTTGAAATGTATATTTAGGCCACTGATGTTGGTTATGTTCTCGATGAATGAGAGTGGAAGCAGAAACTAAATAGTAAGGAGACTAAAGTCATGGTAATCAATCAAAAAATCAAGAAATCCAAACAAAAAATAAAACAAAACAAAACTACCAAAGCAAATCGGGTAACACTGAGATAAGATGGTAAGTTTAAATATCTAGGAACAGTCATCTTACCAGATAGCAGATCCACATTAGAAATATCCAGCAGAATTGGCCATGCTCAAACAGTATTCCAGAAAACGTAAAGTGTTATTACCATGGACACCAGAAAGACAGCTTTTCAGTGTTATACAGAACCAATACTGTTGTACAGATGCGAGGACTGGACAATCAACAAGTAAAGTCAAAACAAGATCGAGGCAGCTGAAATGTGGTTTCTTATTAGAATGTTAAAAGAGTTCCATGGACAGCAAAGAAAACGAGACAAACTTGAGAGTTCCTAAGCACACACATACAAACACACACACACACACAAACACAACACACACACACACACACACACACACACACACACACACACACACACACACACACACACAACCCACTAATGAAGATTTCTCAAGAAAAAGACATGCAACATTTATTGGGCATTTCATGAGGCAAGAGAAATTTGAGCACCTGGTTACAACAGCAAAGCTAGAGGGTAAAAGAGCGCCATGTAGATCCAGGAGAAAACATTAGTTTTGCAAGAATGGGTAGGACAAGAAGGGTAGGAGATATACTTGCAGCGACAGAAGATAGATTCGTATGGAGGGCCATAATCGCCAACACCATGCGCATGGACCTCATAATGATAGATTCGTATGGAGGGCCATAATCGCCAACACCATGCGCATGGACCTCATAATGATGAGGATTTGTTATTCTGCGTGTGTGTACACACACGAAGGGGGTTTAGGCATTGGTAGCTCTGCGTACACAACCTTGGAGACAGAAAAAATGTCCACCCTTTACCCAGCACACACAGGTTATTATTATTGTTACTGTTATTTTTGTTTAAAGCCCAGACGGCTGCGTACAGCCATATCAGAGCTATGACCGTTTCAAAACGTATACAATAGTTCAACAGGGGAAAAAAATTAAGTCCACATATCAATTTATTCGCACACATAATCTAAAGAGATGTCCATGGAGTTGACCACTCCGATTAATCACACAGGGGATTTAAAAAAAAACAGTACAAATTCGAACATAACTAAGGACTCTAAAACATACATAAAATAGGCCCAAATTACCTAAAATTGCCTCCGCCTATCATTTTCCTAGAGCCAAAAATGCACATAGTACATGTATACATCCTGAGATGAAGTAAAATACTAAAATAGCCACATGGAACATCAGAACTTTGTTCCAAAAAGGCAAATTAGAGAATGTCAAAATGGAGATGGAAAGGCTTAACATTAGTATTTTAGGACTAGGGAAAGTGAGACGGAAGGGGGCTGGCATGATAACATCAGGAGAGTATACAATGATATACTCTGGTGGAAACTCACATGAAAGAGGAGTAGGCATCGTAATGGACAGGGACAAATCAAAAGCATTTAGGGGATACTGGGCCTGTGTCCGACAGAGTCTTTTTACAACAGAAGATATCAGTACATTACCAGATTTAATAGAAAATTCAAAGTCAAATGGTATATCATTATGTGATATCAGAGTTACTCCAACTGCGGTAGAAAAAAAGTTACAGGAACTAAATCCGAATAAAGCTAAAGGACCAGATTTGATATCCCCTAGGATACTAAAGGAAGTAAGTAAAGAACTTGCAAAGCCACTTTGTATATTATTTAATAAGTCCTTAGAATCAGGTGAGTTACCAAAGGATTGGAAAACAGCCGATGTTAAAGCCTTGTTTAAGAAAGGAAATAGGAGTGACGCTGGGAACTATAGACCTGTAAGTTTAACTTGTATTGTTTGTAAAGTACTGGAATCACTAGTAAGAGATTGTATCATTTCTCACTTTGAAAGTAATAAATTTTATGCAAAATGTCAACATGGATTAGAGGGAAAAGATCCTGTGTAACCCAGTTATTAGAAGTTATGGAGGATTTCACCAATATGATGGACAATGGGGACCCTTTGATATCGTGTATCTTGATTTTAGAAAAGCTTTTGATTCTGTACCTCACGAAAGACTGCTCATAAAATTAGCATCTTATGGTATTACAGGAAATACACTCAAATGGATCAAAAATTTTTTGTATGATCGAAAGAGAGGGTAATGGTAGGAAATGCTGAATCAGAAGAAACAAAAGTAAAAAGCGGGATCCCTCAGGGCAGTGTACTGGGTCCAATCTTGTTTACAGTATTTATAAATGACTTACCTGATTCACTGCACTGTATCTTGCAAAATTTTTGCTGACGATACAAAACTATATGACAAGGTTGCCAATGTTAATTTAATTCAACAGGACTTGCTAATACTACAAAACTGGTCAGATACTTGGAATTTATATTTTAATGTTTCAAAATGCCATGTAATGCATGTTGGTAAGAAGAATATTAGACGAGAGTATTTCATGAAAATTGGAAATGATGTACAGAAAATTAGTGTGTGTGAAACGGAGAAAGACTTGGGAGTTACATTTGATAGTGAATTATCTTTTGACCTGCACATTAAAAGAGTAACAAATAAGGCTAACCAAATGATAGGAATTATCAAAAGAACATTTTTGTACATGAATAAACATACATATTTAATGTTGTATAAGGCTTTTGTTAGACCACATTTGGAATACGCAAGTGTTGTTTGGAATCCGTATTTGATAAGACAGTCAAAAATGATTGAAAATGTACAAAGAAGGGCAACTAGGTTGCTTATAGAGTGTAAAAATATGAGTTATGAAGAAAGGCTTAAGTTTTTAAAACTTCATTCACTGAAAGGTAGGAGGGTTAGGGGGGATTTAATACAGGTATACAAAATAATGAATGGGATGGATAAGCTATCAGTTGAAACATTTTTTTCCTTTCCACAAGCTAGTATAACAAGGAATGCTGAAGGTAAAATATTTGTTAAACACAGAAATACTAACACAAGAGCGTTTTGTTTTTCTAACAGAATTGTTAAAGTGTGGAATAAAATTCCTTTTGAAATTAAATTTACTAACAGCATTAACAAATTCAAAAATTTCTTGGACGATGACCAGAATTCAAAATTTTATTTAAAAAAATAGACTGAAGCAGATTTGCTCAAGTATGAATATTAAGGCATGCTTTTCAGACCCCGAAGAAGAAAGCGTAAAACAAAAAAGATAGGGCGTTAAAAGGCCAGAAGGCCTAGGCTACGAGCCAGCCCTCAGCTACTACTACTACTACTAGAGTCTTGCTGGTTAAATTGGGAGGCAGACCATTTGATATCAACGTCATTCAGGTGTATGCACTCAGGAAGACATCGACAACTTCTACGAAATATTACAGACTGCCAGGGCCCAATGTAAATCACAAGAAGTTACAGTAATAATGGGAGATTTTAATGCTAAAGAAGGGAAAGGATAGGGTGGAGGATATAGTTGGACCTCATGGCCTTGGTACACAAAATGAAAGGGGAGGAAACTTGTAGAATGGGCACAAATGAATGAATTCATAGTAGGAAACACGTGGTTTGAGCAGCCTAATAGAAGAAAATGGACTTGGATGAGTCCGGGAGATAATACCAAAAATCAGACTGACTACATGTTGATTAATTTAAGATTTAGAATTTTTTTTACTGTCAGCGAAAACACTACCAGGTGCAGACTGTAACAGTGACCATAATCCTGTAGTGGGAAGGTTTAGGCTGAAATTAAGGAAAAGGAAACAGACCAAAAGCAACATCAAACTAAATCTTGGACTCTTAAAGACATAATTATGTAACCATAATCGCCAACGCCATGCGGCAAGGCACCTGATTATGATGATGAAGAGGAAGTACGTAAGACTTTCTTGAACACGTACAGGCGAACGGACCAGCAAGGCAGAAAATGATAGAAAGAAATGACAGAAAGCAAAGGAACAAGGCAGAAACAAAGACAGTGACAGAAAAGAGGAAATTTGTAGCACAGAATTTCCAGAAGGTGGGGATACTGTTTATGCTGAAAGAGCCCCCGGCATTCCAACGGGGGAGCAGGCGAAGGTTGTAGCCGGGTAGAGAGCCTTCGACAAGGTGAAGTCTTGACGTTTACCTACCCGATTACTGCGGCCGTCGTTATCATACCAACATTTAGCCTACATAGCACGAACTATGTCCCATCATGACCCATCATCCCTCTTGCATGTTTTTTTCGTTGCACCTCACAGTAGTAGAACATTAACAAACCCACCTCGTGACAAGAGACAATAAAACGAAATGAAAATAACACTTAAAACAAGAAATGAATGTCACTGTTAAGAATCTAGAACGATAAACTTCTATTGTTCGAATAAATATTTCTTTACCTTTTATAGGGACTATTACCGCCAGGGAAGTCACCCACCGCCAAGCACAAGCCACTGCACACACGCACACACACACTATACTAGCACTACCACAACAACCCGAACGCTGGTGACGACTGATCTAATAAGCAGGAAACTGGCTGAGCGAGAATTTTTTAATTGTCACCGTGTGATCCCGTCGTACACTTCGACAAAACCAGTACATAGATATAAACAGGACGAGAGATTCGCTATCTGCAAACTTCTGGCCATGATGCTGACAGCCTCAGAATCGATTGCTGTTTATTCTGGTGGATTAATTAACCCTTTGACTCCCGCACCCTAGCCACGAACTGCAAAAACTTGAATCTTTTGACTCGCTCACCCTATCCACCAGCTTCCTGCAGGAAGCTGCTGAATAGGGTGAGGGAATCAAAAGGTTACGTTGTTGCTTTGCTGACATGGTTGACAATGCAGGATGCTGGTGGACAGGGTGTGGGAGTCAAAGAGTTAAAGCTTGCATCTCCCGACAAAAAATTTTTAAAAAACTGCGAATAATGAGAACAGTCTTTCACATGAAGCGTTAACCCAAGGCCCCCTGTGCAGCAGGCACTCGGCGCACGTTAAACATCCCATGACAACAAAGGAGTTGTTCCTGCTAAAATTCTGCAGAAGAACGAATCCCCCCCACCCACCCACCCCCACCCCCCACCCCCGTTGGGTTGCCGGGGGCTCTTTCAGTGTAAATAGTATCCCCACCTTCTGGAAATTCTGTACTAGAATTTTCCTCTTTTCTGTCACTCTCTTCGTTTCTGCCTTGTTGCCTTGCTTTCTGTCATTTCTACTTATTTTCTGCCTTAATGGTCCATTCACCTATATTTTTTCGATAAAGTCTCATATGCTTTTTCTTCTGACTGATAATTGGGTACATGTACTAAGTGCATTTTTGGCATATATGGTGATGAATGTCTTACCTTTCATTATTTTTTTTAAGTTCTTATGTATTTGTTTATTAATGTTATTTATTTATTTGTTTGTTTATTTATTTTTTTATTTTTTTATCTATTTCATATATTTATTATTTATTTATTTATTTCAACAATTTATTTCATTCATTCATTTTATTCATTTATTTGCTTATTTTATTTTATTTTTTTTTATTTTATTTATTTAATTGTATTTTGTTTTATTATATTTTATTATATTTTATTTTATTTTATCTTAATTTATTTTACTTTGTTTTGTTCTATTTCATTTTATTTTATTTTATCTTATCTTATCTTATTTTATCTTATCTTATCTATTTTATTTTATTTCATTTCATTTTTTTTTTTATTTCATTTTATTTATCTTTCTTTTATTTTATCTTATTTTATTTTATTTTTATTTTATTTTATGGTTGAGCGACACTCTGGTGTGATGTAGACGTTTTCGTTACATTGGTTTGTTAGAAGGCCCAGTAGATTTTCCTTATGAGTAACTCTTTATACGGTTACTTATAAAATCTTATACGGTTGTGAGGCGTGGACAGTCAACACGCAAAGCCAGAACAAGATTGAGGCAGCCGAGATATGGTTTCTAAGAAGAATGTTGAGAGTTCCATGGACAACACAGAAAACAATCGAGACAGTATTGATGGAGGTAGAAACAAGAAGATCATTGAGCAAAGAAAACAAACGAGACAGTCTTGATGGAGGCAGACACAAGAAAGTCATTCATAAGGAGGATTAGGAAAAGACAAGCAACGTTTATAGGCCATTTTATGAGGAAAGGGGAATTAGAGCACCTGGTCACAACAGGAAAGCTGGAGAGAAAGATAACACCAGGTAAGCCCAGGGAAAAAATATTGGACGGACTTGCAGGGTGGCTGAGGACAGAGAGAGTGGAAGATGTGCTTGCGGTGACAAGGGATAGATGCATATGGAGGGCCATGATCGCCAACGCCATGCGGCAGGGGCACTTGATGATGATAAACTCTTTCCCCTCCGCCCATTCCCTTAGTCTGTGGCCAAAAGACATACCTGTGAGCCTAGGGGGGGGGGGGGGGGCTCTAGAGTTTAGGTGGCCCTTATCCACCTGACGGTTTCGTCATATGACCTACAGGGTATTTTCCAGGTATGGCCTTGCCATTGTCGTTGTCACTTTTGTTTAAAGCCCAGCCGACTGCGTAGAGCCATATCAGGGCTACAACCATTTCAAAACATTCACAATACTACACCAGAAAAAAAAAAAAAAAAAAGGAAAAGAAAATTAAATACACATACCAATGCATTTGCTCACATAATCTACGGAAATGTCCCTGGC
>CM060313.1:68928298-68990798 GCA_030674185.1 Monoplex corrugatus
CACTGAAGAAGGCCCTTAACAACATCAAGAGCCTTCGGACCGTGCTGCAGTGGATCCCCTCCCACTGCGGCATTGAGGGAAACGAGAAAGCCGACGATCTGGCAAAACTCGGTGCCGAGCAAGAACAAGACGACAACGCCGTAAGCCTTGCAGAGCTTAACACCATCACCAAAGCTCTGTTCCGAACCCCGGCACAGAAAGACAGCCTCCACCTGCTCACAAGACCTGAGCAGGTTACCATCTTCAGGCTGCGGACAGGGCACAACAGGCTGAACAAACACCTCCACTCGAAACTGAAGGTTGTGCCATCCCGAATGTGTCCCTGTGGAGAGGCAGAGCAGGACACGCACCACATCCTGCAGGACTGCGGGAACTTCCGGCGGCTGAGAAGGCAGGTGTGGCTGGAGCCGACCCCCATTGAGGACAAGCTGTACGGCCCAGTGGCGTCACTGCAGGCGACCACTACATTCATCGCTCGGACTGGTCTCAACGTGTGATGGCAACAAGAAGAAGAAGAAGAAGAGAGCCAAGTTGAACTTCCGGTCGGCCTCCGATGTCGGTAGGCCAGCTGTTTTTCAAGCATTGTGAACGCGAAAACAAATTCGACAGTGGTGATAAAGGCAGGCATAAATGACGGAAACAACGCCGACCACACTAGTGGAAATCGTGTTTGTGACTGCTCGTGCTTTGCCTGAATACGAAACGCTGCCTACGACCTAAGAAATTTGTGTGGCCGCAGAGACAAGTGTCAGGGAGAAACAGTATTAGGGGAGCACAGCGTATTAGAGGATGTGGCGAATTTATCCCTTAACTGAAGATTATAGAAACAAACTGTTATTAAGGGTTTCATGTTCAGGAGTGCCTGCATCAACTTGTTGGACAAAAATCCCTTTTTAGTTAAGGACCAAACGGACAAACCCACAACTAGACAGTGGATTAGTAGTATCCCCGTCAGTGTAAGCAACAAAGACATTGAAAGTGCCCTCACAAAAATCGGGATAGAGCTGCGATCCAACATTCGAAACGAACCAGCGAGAGACCCAGACGGCCGTTTGACACGTGGATCTGTGTATATCGCTGTGCCAAAAACACCTCTGCTTCCAACTTTGAAAGTTGGAATATTCCGTGCTGAACTGTTCCACAAGGAACAAAAACAAAAATTAAATTGTAGCAAATGTCTGCAGGAAGGTCATAGAACTATGAACTGCCCGAATGACATTGTTTGTAAGGTTTGTTTGCAGCCTGGACACAAACAAATAGATTGTTCCCAGGATGTAACACAGCCGGTACCGGAGTGGGGAGAGGGAGAAACAGGGAATGCGTTAACACTACAGCTACACAGGCTGAAGGGGCCAGCCAGGCAGCTGACGCCCATCTAGCGGGAGCAGACACAGGAGAGGAGAGAGGGGGGAAAGAGAGGTGGGGGTTAGCCGCAGTACAAGAGGTGAAAGGAGAGAGGGGTCAGGTCGACCAAGCGGCCAACCAGCTAACCACCCTCTCCCCCCCGCCAGCATCGAAACGGGAAAGGATTGAATCTCCTAGTGAAGAGGCTAAACTGTCAGGGAAAAAAAAGGTAAGGCTTAATGTTGCAGCGACAAAGAACAAGGTGACGAGCCGGGCTGAAAATGTAGAGATGGGAGAGGAAAACACCTAACGGGAATGCCATCTCTACCGGACTGATCCCACCCTTACGACCTACACTATGTGTACGACATTAATAGACGATTCCAACTCTACTCATGGCGAATAACAACCTTTCAATTGGCACGCTAAACGTGCGTGGCCTAAGAAATAAAACGAAAAGAAAACTAGTATTCAAATTCATTTAGGCAGAAAAAACGAGATACTGCATGTTTACAAGACCTACGTAACTGAAGAGGTGGTACAAGATATTAGAAGGGAATAGAACGGGAATATGTTTTATAGAGAAGGAACAAATAGAAGCAACGGACTTAATATATTGATAGATGACAAGAAACAAATTCAGGCAGAATACGTAAAACAGTCAGAGAGAATATTAATCATAAGGATAACCTGGGAAGACAAAAGCCACATTATAGCAAATTGTTATGCACCAAATTTAACAACTGCAAAATTAACATTTCTAGATCAACTCAGTTATTCAATTCAAGAGCAAAATTATGATCATCAGTGGGAATTGGGAGATTTTAATATAGCAGTAATCCCCGTAGACAACATTGCAGGTAAACCACACTCCTCTCGAGAAAATGACTCAATTAATGATCTCTTGCAAGATGTATGGAGGTCATGTCATACTGTTAAAAAAGAAATTACTTGGTCAAGACCTACCCCACTTACAGCTAGAAGAATATATTACATATTCAGCAACACTTCCTCATTAGCACTTGCCCAAAAATCAGATATAGAACTATTTCCTCATTCAGACCACAAACTTGTGAAAATACTCATCAGTACAAATAAATTCAAGAGAGGCCCAGGTTACTGGAAATTCAATAAATCATTAATCTCAGATGAAACATTTCTCTCAGAAACAAACAAATTTATTGATGATCATATAGCACAGTATACAGACGAAAATCCACAAACAACCTGGGAAATGTTCAAAGTGAAATACAAATCGTTTTGTATCACATACTCAAAAACAATTAAAAGCCAGTCCCAAAATACACAAACAAAAATCAGAGGATTAAATGACTTTGAAAACACTCTCATCCAAGACCCTGATAACAAGGACACCATACGCCAAATTCAACGACTGAAAAAAGAAATTGAACTGCAAGAAATCAAAGAGGCAAGAGGAGCTCAGATCAGATCAAGAACAAAATGGATTGAAGATGGGGAGAAAAATACCAAATACTTTCTACAATTAGTAAAAATACAAGGGGTCGCAAATACTATATCAACCTTACAAACATAGCAAATAAAGATTGACAACCCACAAAGAATACTGAAAGACATTAGAAAATACTATGAAAAACTATACAAAGAAAACATCCCCTAACAGAAGGGGGAGAATGCAAGACCAGTTTTTGACAGATGAGCACTTTCCAGTTCTTACTGCTGAGGAACGTGAAGAGTGTGACAGAATGATAACACTAGAAGATCTTTCGCAAGCCCTCAGTGAACTTAACCAAGATTCTGCTCCTGGTAGCGATGGTCTAACACCAGCATTCTGTAAAACATTCTGATAAATTGAAAGTGCCCCTGTTTAACTGCATAATAGATGGCATAGAACACGGAGAGTTATCTTTCACAATGAGAAAGGGTATAATAACATTAATCCACTAAGGCAAAACCTCAGACAAGAACAACCTGGCAAATTACAGACCCATTACCTTAACAAACACTGACTACAAAATTCTGACAAAGGCACTGGCCATTTGACTCCAAAAGGTAATCACGACTGTGATAGTACAGACCAAATCGGTTTCATCAAAGACAGAAACATAGCAGATCATTTAAGGTTCTTTGACGATCTCACAAAATACTTGGACAATACCAACCAACCAGGCGCCTTAATAGCCCTAGACTTTTCTAAAGCCTTTGACACCATCTCTAAAAACTGTGTTAAGGAAGCATTAGATATTTTCCAGTTTGGTCCAAGATTCAAAACTTTTGTGACAAATGTGATGGAAAACACAGAAAGCAGTATTCAGAATGGTGGCTGGCTCTCTGATTGGTTCCCAACAGAACGAGGAATTCGACAAGGATGTTTAGCCCCCTTCTTTTTGTCATGGCGGTGGAAGTCCTTGCTATTAGAATTCGCCATAACAAAGACATACAAGGAATCAAACTGAGACAATATGACGATGAGGATAATGTACAAAATATACCCAAAATCAAACAATCTGCAGACGATACAACTTTAACTCTAACAAATGAAAACGACATACAGATAGCTACCAACAGAGTAGAACAATTCGAAGAATTCTCAGGTTTAAAGCTAAATAAAATTAAATCAGAAGGTACACTCGTATATGGCTGGGATGAAGAAAACATGAAGCTGAAAGGTTAATGACATACCCATGAAATCTGGTAAACTAAAACTCATAGGCACATACTACTCAACAGACAAAGAAATATCTGAAATAGAAGATAACTGGAAACCCAAGATAGAGAAAATGATCAGAATTATAAAAAGATGGGAACACAGAAACCCTTCACTGTATGGAAAAATTGTTCTCTCGAAAACATTTCTACTTTTACAGTTCTCACACGTGTTACAAGTAGCGTCGATACCAGCCAATATGCTGAACTACATAAATACACTAATGTATAGATTCCTTTGGAAAAAGAAGTTCAACAACAAAAAAGCATCTGAAAAGATAAAAAGGGGTGTCCTCAGCCTCGAAAAAGAAGAAGGAGGACTGTCAATGATAAATATCGAACACCAGCAAAAAACGTTTCTAGTAAAATGGGCAGCCAAACTCCTTTCACAAACACACTCATCGTGGAGCATCCTGGCTAAACAGAACATTTCCCCCTTTGGGAACAGCCACTGCATCTTCAACTGTAATGTTCCACCGAAAGACATTAAGCACCTTGAAATGGTAAAATCAATCTTCTGGAAAGACGTAATTAAAGCAGTTTCCATCTTTAACAAAAATCGATTGATAGAGAAAGTGAAAACAGAACCTTTGTAGAACAACAAAAATATACTATACAAAGGAAAGCCATTATTTTTCTTGCGATGGAGTACATCTAGTTTTCTTTTTGTGCAAGATCTCTGGCTAAACGGAAACATGATGACCTATAGAGAAATAGAACAGAAGATAGGCCCCAGCCCAACGTTACTCTTCGAATACAACGCAATTGTTAATTCCCTTCCACGCACATGGAAATACAAACTCAATAACGACGCTAACAGGGACGAAATCCCAAACAACATCATGACAGAGAGTGGAAATCTAACCTCACTATCAAACAAACAAATCAGGAAAGTATTCTCTGTAAAACAAAACCGTGAAATATGTGCAACCAATTTTTGGAAGCGCAAGTTAGACATTAATATACAAGACTAGCTTACTTCTCCACCGCATACGAATGCACAAAGGAATCTCGGCTGAGATTATTCCACTTTAAGTTCCTGCATAACATTTATCCTACAAACATTCTACAACAAAAAAATGGTGTCACCGACACAAACAAACGTCTCTAGTGCCAAGAGGTAGACTACATCGAGCATGCATTCTACACTTGTCCAAAAGTAAGGCCCTTTTGGAAGAATGTAAAACAATACATATTAACACATCATGATATAAATATTGCTATGAATGAAAAAATAGCAATTTTTGGTTTAACAAAAAGGGAAATAGTCCCGGACATAAAGAGAAACAAGGTCAATAATATATTACTGGTAGCTAGACTATCTGTCTCCAAATTCAAATATGGGAAATGCAAACATCTAGAACATGGCGTTGGCGATCATGACCCTCCATACGAATCTATCCCCTGTCGCTGCACGTACGTGTCCCACCCTCTCTGTCTTCATCCACTCCGCAAATCTATCCAATATTTTCTCCCTGGGTCTACCTGCTGATTTTTCACCTCCAGCTTTCCTGTTGTGATTAGGTGCTCAAATTTCTGTTATCTCATAAAATGTCCTTTAAGTGTTGCTTGTCTTTTCCTAATCTTCTTCGTTAATGTTCTTTTTGTGTCTGCCTCTTTCAAAAGACTGTCTCGTTTGTTTTCTTTGATGTCCGAGGAACTAATTAACAGTCTTCTTAGAAATCCCATTTCAGCTACCTCGATCTTGTTATGACTTTGCCGAACAACAGTATCGGTTCTATATAGCACTGAAGAACTCTCTTCCTGATGTTAATTAGCGTGAATGGTGTGTGTGTGTGTGTGTGTGTGTGTGTGGTGTGTGTGTGTGTGTGTTGTGTGTGTGTGTGTGTGTGTGTGTTTGCTTCCGTGGATGACCGACGTATATGTTTTTTTTTATGATGTTGAATATTATTATTGTTGTGAGGCGTGAGTGTGATTGTATGTATAGCCAAAACATTTTCCTTATGTCTGTGCACTGGGCTAAGATAAAATCTTGTTATCTTGTTTGTTATCTTCACTTGACGTACTCACAGGGGATTCAGGCACCAGGTCTGCTCCACATGCTGACCTTAAAGACGGAAAGAACTTCCACCAATAATAGTATGCACCGGGCTGAAGGTGTCTAAGCAGATCGAACTCTGGGATTTTCCAGTTGAAAGTCAGACATTGACGTACTTGACCACATGGCGCACCCCGTCATGTCAGTGTACGTGTGCAAACACTAGCGATTATGGCAGAATATGATATTGACAAGTAAGTTGTTTGTTTAGGCCTGCCAACGTCACAACGCTTGCTGAACAGCTGTGTGTGTGTTACAGATTAATGATTATAATGATAAACAAAAGGCAGAAAAAAGACAGACAGGCAGACAGACAGACAGACAGAAAGAAAGAAAGACAGAAAGAAAGAAAGAAAGAAAGAAAGAAAGAAAGAAAGAAAGAAAGAAAGAAAAAGGCGATTATTACATTATCATTACTTGGGAAGTTGTGCATGCGTATGTATGTGTATGTATGTATGTGTGTATGTGCTCTCTCTCTCTCTGTTGTGTGTGTTTGTGTGTGTGTGTGTGTGTGTGTGTGTGTGTGTGTGTGTGTGTGTGTGTGTGTGTGTGTGTGTGTGTGTTTGTGTGTGTGTGTGTGTGTGTTATTGGTCCCCCGTGGGGATGTTAGGGGTGGGGGTGGGGTGGGGCTCTTTCAAAACAAATAGTATCCCCACCATCTGGAAAACCTGTGCTAGAAATTCCTCTTTTCTGTCACTCTCTTTGTATCTGCCTTGTTACTTTGCTTTCTGCCATTTCTTTATTTCATTTTCTACCTTGCTGGTCCATTCACCTGTATGTGTTCGATAAAGTCTTACGTACTTTCTCTTAAGATTGATAACTGGGTACATGTATTAAGTGTACAGGTAGACCTAGGGAGAAGATACGAGACAGACTTGCACAGTGGCTGAATACAAGGAGGGTGGAAGAGATGCTTGATGCAACAAGAGATAGAGACAGATGGAAGTCCATGATCGCCAAGCCATGCGGCAAGGCACCTGATGATGATAATGATGATTAAGTGTATTTTTGGCTCTATGGAAATGAGATATGCAGAAGCACATCAGTCCCAATTTCTGATTCAGCTAAAAACCTTGGTGTCTGCATTGACTCTACCCTCTCCATGAACAACTATGTTTCTCAAACTGCCAGATCTTGCTACTATCACCTCCATCGTATAAGCCTGATCAGGAAGTATCTCTCTGTCGAAACAACTGCAAAACTCGTTCTCTCCTTCATAATGTCTCGCATTGACTATTGCAATTCACTCCTGTCCGGTCTTCCTGCCTCCACCACTCACATCCTACAGCGTATTCAAAACAATGCTGCACGCCTTGTACTCAAAAAGAAAAAAGCTGACCACATATCTCCTCTCCTGGCACAACTTCACTGGCTCCCTGTATCAAAGCGCATACAGTACAAACTAGACACCATGTGCTACAAAAGCCTCAATAACGCAGCCCCCGATTACCTGTCAAGCCTACTTGAGATCTATGTTCCCTCACGTACCCTCCGCTCTACCTCCGATCCTCTGACTTTTCGCTTTCCACGCACTAAGCTCAATACCTATGGTCCACGAGCCTTCTCTGTTTCTGGTCCGCTCTCCTGGAACAAACTTCCTCTCTCAGTCCGTCAGCAACCTACTTTTGTCTCCTTCAAGTCCGCTCTCAAAACTCACCTTTTCTCCTCTGCATAAAATCCTGACCTCACTCAATCCCCTCTGCAGCCTGTCTCCACTTGGAGGGGAATCACATTGCAATATATAATTGTATATAATATGCTCTCTATAATTTTCCATTGTTTTTATTCTTTCTCCCCATTTATAGCCGCGTGTGTGCATGTGTGTGTGTGTGTGTGCGTGGGTGCGTGTGTGTGCGTGCGTACGTGCGTGCGTGTGTGTGCGTGCGTGCGTGTGTGTGTGTTTCAGCGCTTAGATTTGATTTTATCAAGATTTTGCGCTATATAAATATTGTAATTATTATTATTATAAGATATTTTAGGGTATAGGTCATTTGGGCCAATTTTGATATATGTTTTAGCGCCCTTAGTTATGTTTAAACTCGTAGTCAGGTATGTTTTTCAAATCCCCTGTGTGATAAACTGGACGGTGTGGTCAGCACCAAAGGCCTTAAGTTATGTGCGCGAATGCATTGATAATTATGTGTACTTAATTTTCTTTTCCTGTTTTTTTTCCCCTCTCATGTTAAAGTATAGTGTGTGTTTTGAAATGGTTATAGCCCTGATATGGCTCTATGCAGTCGGCTGGGCTTAAAACAAATATAACAGTAATAACTGTTTGTTATAAAAAATGTGTTTACAAGACTTTCTCAACTGTTATTGGGTGGATCTTTACCAACTTAGACTTAGACTTCAGCTTAATGACGACAAGACAGAAGCTATCCTCATTGGCACCCGTCAGAAACTTTCTCAGCTGCCTCCTCTTTCTCTCCCATTATGTAACACATCAGTCCCAATTTCTGATTCAGCTAAAAACCTTGGTGTCTGCATTGACTCTACCCTCTCCATGAACAACTTTGATTCTCAAACTGCCAGATCTTGCTACTATCATCTCCATCGGATAAGCCTGATCAGGAAGTATCTCTCTGTCGAAACAACTGCAAAACTCGTTCTCTCCTTCATAATGTCTCGCATTGACTATTGCAATTCACTCCTGTCTGGTCTTCGTGCCTCCACCATTCACATCCTACAGCGCATTCAAAACAATGCTGTACGCCTTGTACTCAAAAAGAAAAAAGCTGACCACATATCTCCTCTCCTGGCACAACTTCACTGGCTCCCTGTATCAAAGCGCATACAGTACAAACTAGACACCATGTGCTACAAAAGCCTCAATAACGCAGCCCCCGATTACCTGTCAAGCCTACTTGAGATCTATGTTCCCTCACGTACCCTCCGCTCTACCTCCGATCCTCTGACTTTTCGCTTTCCACGCACTAAGCTCAATACCTATGGTCCACGAGCCTTCTCTGTTTCTGGTCCACTCTCCTGGAACAAACTTCCTCTCTCAGTCCGTCAGCAACCTACTTTTGTCTCCTTCAAGTCCGCTCTCAAAACTCACCTTTTCTCCTCTGCATAAAATCCTAACCTCACTCAACCCCCCCCCCCCCCCCCCTGCAGCCTGTCTCCGCTCGGAGGGGAACCACATTTTTATAATATATAATTGTGTAAGGTGTGCTCTCTGTGGTTTTCCATTGCTTTTATTCTTGCTTTTATTGCTTTTATTCTTTCTCCCCATTTGTAGCCATGCGTGTGTGTGTGTTGTGTGTGTGTGTGTGTGTGCGTGCGTGTGTGTGTGTGTGTGTGTGTGTGTGTGTGTGTGCGTGCGTGTGTGTGCGTGCGTGCGTGCGTGCGTGTGTGTCTGTTTCAGCGCTTAGATTTGATTTTATCAAGATTTTGCGCTATATAAATATTTTAATTATTAATTATTATTATTATTATTAACTTCTGGTTGAAGGTAAGGACTGTTGATGAACCGCGAATGCAGACGTTCGGAGGACAATGCAATCATCATCATCATCATCATCATCAGCAAAGAATATCCTACAAGATTGCCTGCCTCTGCTTCAAATCTATTGAGTCTTCCTGTCCTGAGTATCTCACCCATCTGTTACATCTCTACACGCCATCTCGAGCTTTGCGGTCCTCATCTGATACCCGTCTCTATAGTATCCCCATAGTCCGCACTAAAAGGTTTGGGCAGCGTTCTTTTTCCTATCAAGCTCCAACCATCTGGAATCAGTTACCTCGCTCTCTTAGATACTCACCCTCTCTGTCCACATTCAAACGCTCCCTCAAAACTCACCTGTTTCCCAAAACTGGTAATCTCTGCCCCCTTCCCCCCATGTAATGTAATGGTGACATTATAGTGTCTTAGTGTCAATGTGTCATTGTATTTGCATGTCATGCTGTGTGTGTGTTTGTGTGTGTGTGTGTGTGTTTGTGTGTGTGTGGGTGCTTCTGTGGGCGTGTGTGTGTGTGCTTGTGATTCTGGTTATATGTTTTGCCATTGTAAACGCCTAGGGCATTAATTTGATTAGGCGTACTAAATGTTCATAATAATAATAATAATAATAATCATGATTGTGATATTCTTGCACATAACAGTCTTGAGACAATGTCAGTTGTGTTGGCCCATTTAATCGTCTGAGTGGATTTCCTTCTCACGAGAGTTGTTCATATAAAGCAACTAAAGGGACATAATCCAACACCCTCCCTTTTAAGTTTTAACATGGTTTTCAACTTTTAACACACAATTTAAACAAAACTTATTAACTGTCTTTTGAAATAAACATTTTCCAAACAGTTCAACTTGTTGACCACAAATTAAAATGTTAATTTTGCGTTGCAAAACAATATCTGGAGAAGGAAACTGATAAAAAGTTCACAGATCCAGTCGATCTGGAGGTTTCCGGGCTCTTCTTGGGCGTTGAGCTGGGTCAGGGGTGGGCCTGTGGAGCACTGGTGTATCCAATGAAGAAGCACCAAGCCTTGGAAGCTGTCCCAAAATCTGTTCTTGATTTTGAGCTCTAGGGATAGGCGTAGCATAAGCTGGGGACCCTCTGCCTGCCTGCAATGAACTGGAACCAAGTGGTTGTGGTGTGATCGAGTCCTGAATAGTCACTGGTGGGGAAATTTCCAAGGAAGCAGAATCACTTTGGAGAAATGGTTCTGGTTCTGGGATAGCAATGGCAGTAGGTGGCTTTTCACTTGGAAGTGTTGGGTCAACCATCATTGGAAGAGTATTGTCCTCAGTTGTCTTCTCTTCAATCCATCGCTTCCGGACTTGATCTATGTGACGTCTTACAATGCGGCCATCCACCAACTGGACTTTGAAAGACAGTGGTCCAGTAACTTCAACAACAGTTCCATGAAACCAAGCTTTGCCTGACCCAAAATTGCGTACATACACTTTGCATCATCATCATCATCATCATCATCATCATCATCATCATCATCATCATGATGTGCCCTGGCACATGGCGTTGACGATCATGGCCCTCCATATGCATCTATCCCTTGTTGCCGCAAGCACATCTTCCACCCTCTCTGTCCTCAGCCACTCCGCAAGTCCGTCCAATATTTTTTCCCTGGGTCTATCTGGCGCTCTCTTTCCTTCCAGCTTTCCTGTTGTGACCAGGTGCTATAATTCCCCTTTCCTCATAAAATGGCCTATAAATATTGCCTGTCTTTTTCTAATCTTCCTTACCAATGATCTTCTTGTGTCTGCCTCCATCAAACCGTCTCGTTTGTTTTCTTTGCTGTCCATGGAACTGTCAACAGTCTTCTTAGAAACTCCATTTCGGCTGCCTCAATCTTGTTCTGGCTTTGCTTTTTGACTGTCCACAAGATAATCGAGGTTAAAAAACAGTGCCTAAACTCAACACTGTTTGAGAAAGGTGTTTGAAAATAAGTTTTTAGAGAAATTCTGATAATTCTGATATTCTGTTTTTACTCCTCTACGATTGTCCTCAATGAACGCTAAAATTAATTTTTTCAACACGCGCGCGCGCGCACACACACACACACACACACACACACACACACACACACACACACAACCACACTCACTCACCACCACACTCACAAACACACCACACACAACACATACACACACACACGCACACACACACACACACACACCACACACACACACACACACACACACACACACACACACACACACCACACACACCACACACACACCACGCACACACACCACACACACCCACACCACACCACACCCACACCACACACACACATACACACATCGTGACTGTACGTCCGTCTGTCTATACCGTATACGTACAAAAACAGCCTTCGATACAGCTTCACTGTTCCAGTTAAGATTTCTCCAAGATTATCGTGATCATGGAAGGTTGAAGTATGAAAACTCGTTCTATAAAACGGCTCACTCAATCGTAGATGGGTCGAGGTCAGCGAAAAGTCTCCTATTACTCTTATGTCAGTCACGAAAGTTTTTTGTTGTTGGTGGCGGTGGTTGTTTGTTTGTTTTTAATCTTCTTTTTAAAAACTGTGTGTGTGTGTGTGTGAGAAGGGCGGGGTGGAGATTATTTCATATTACGCAGGAACGATATTCATCTGTGTGTCTGCCTGTACTGCTTGTCTGTCTGTCTGTCTGTTTGTTATAAAAAAAATAATGTGTTAACAACATTTTCTCGGCTGTATCTGGACCTACAAAATCTTGTGAATATAAAAGAAATAGAAAGCAAGAATAAAAGGCTGGAGCTAAATAGCAAGAAGACTGAAGTCATGGTAATCAGTAAAAAAAAAAAAAAAGAAAAGAAAAAAAAAAGGTAAATCCCCTCATGAATGCAAAATAACAGGAAATGGCACAACTTTGAGACAGGTTGATAAGTTTAAATATCTGGGAACTGTCATCTCACCAGACGGCATATACACATCAGAAATAGCCAGCAGAATCGGCCAAGCCAAAACAGCATTCAAGAAGATGAAAATGTTCTTACCAACAAATGCCTATCAATTAACATCAGAAAGACAGTTCTTGAGTATTATAAAAACCGATATTGTTGTACAGTTTGTGAGGCGTGGTCAGTCAACATGCAAAATTGAACAAAATTGAGGCAAATGAAATGTGGTTTCTAAGAAGAATGTTCAGAGTTCCATGTATAGCAAAGAAAACAAATGAGACAGTCTTTCAGGAGGCACACACAAGAAGATCATTATAAAGAAGATTAGGAAAAGACAAGCAACATTTATAGGACATTTTATGAAGGAAGAGAAATTAGAGCACTGGTCACAACAGGAGGGAAAGAGAACACCAGGTATACCCAGGGAGAAAATATTGGACGGACTTGCAGAGTGGCTGAGGACAGAGAGGGCGGGAGATGTACTTGCAAAGACAAGGGATAGATAGGTATGAAGGGTTGAATCTTTACCAAGTTTTGTGTTCTCAACATATTCTCGGCTGTATGTGGATGAATCTTTACCAAGTTTTGGTGAAAGGTATCAACCGCTGAGAAGTCGTAAATGTATGATTACACTATGGGGACAAATGGTGTCTAGGCCTACACCTTTCACTGAAGTTTGATAAAGATCCATTCAGAAGCGACTGAGAAAATCGGGTTCACATATTTTTGTCACCGACTCACATAGACACACACACCTCTCTCTAGTCAATATGGAGCAATCTCTCCCTCTCCTACCCTCTTTATTTTCTAATGAGGCAAGATTGGAAAAAAAAAAAAAAGATGGAAAAATAAAATGAAGATCAAGATGTGAGCACTCATATCAAAATACAAACATCGTCTAATATCACTTATAGTGAAAAGACGTTAAATCAAAGAACGAACGAACGAACAAACAGTAGCGTATGGAATACCTAAGGACAGTTTTATTTCATTACTTTTTTATGAAGGAAAAAAAACATATACAGTATTCTCTGTTTTTAGATTATTATCACAAATACTTGGTGTTTTCATGCCAGACAGTGACAGCAAAACTTCGATCTGCGATGAGTAAAGGGGAAGTAACTTTCAATCTGTACATGTCACGGACAAACAAACAAAAATGCATAGCTGGTTAGATTTTTATGTAAAACTCACTTAGATCTCTAGCTAAGATTCAATTGAAGTAAAAAAAAAATTAAGAAGGGAGAATAAATGTAAAAATTAAGAATCATCTCATATCCGTGAGAGTTTATTCGATAACTCTAGCGCATGTGCACCTACAAACTTCCTTTCTTGCTCACGTTGCTTTGAGGTAGGTGGCAGCAGGTTCTGTGGTCCAATAAAATATTGCTTTTTGTTCTTAATACAACCGATTTGGACTTCTTAACGTTTAGCGACTAATGACTGACATTTATTTTCATTTCAGATAGCGAAGAAGGCTTACACCAGCATCATGGTTGTTCAAAAGAAATCGGTAAGTAAAAATTTTTGACATGACACGTGGTTTGCCTAGGCAGATCTTTGACGAAATGCCGTTAATGGCGATGTGGCCGATCCTAAAATTACTTGCCACTAAGACGGGGGTTTCCTGCCAGATAATAACAGAACGAACAAAAGGGACAGAGGTCGTGTCTGGCAAATTGTTTTGGGGTTGAAAATGTTGGCGGTAGAGTCGACAAGTACTGAGTAGGCCTAAGATTAGATCATCAGTAACTTCGCTACTTAGTTACTAGAACTTTTTCATGCCGATTTTCAAGTGGCTGAGGCCAGTCATAAACCAAGGTTGAGAATTCTCCTCTGATCTGCTGATTTCAGCGGAAACAATCAGTTTTCTTGAATTGCATGGGCCCTTTTTAAGCAAAGTCTATTCCCAGGAGCATTTGTCCACAGTAAGTAGCCAGTGTCCCTAGGCTAATGTGCATGCAATATGTGCACACATAGAAGTTAAACAATGCAGAAAACATTTTTGAAGCACTCTTGTCTCAATCAATGCCTAAAAATGCACCGGATTACAGATTTTAATGTAAAATTTTTTTTTAAGAAGTACGGGGGGAGGATGGCATAGGACCTAGGTTTCCTCTTTCGTCCCCTTTTTCATCAGTTCCCACCCCACACTCTCTGTTATGATTCAGATTTTACTTTTGTCTTCGTGTAATGTTACAGTACTTATTTACCTTCCATATTCACTATGAGTGATGACATTGTATACTACCTGCCCAAGATAAAAGATATTTTTCTGCCCTCGGACAAAACCACGTGCTCAGCAGTTGATGACAGTTTTGTAAACGGTGAATGAAGACCAGGATTTGGCTTGGGTTTACTTTGTAATATCCCATTGGACCATTGGAGACAAAACGGTCGTTTGGGAAATTGGTCTAACCTCTCACCTCGCTCCCATCCCAAAGAAAAAAAGAATTAGGGGCGTAAGCATTAATACACAAACCTATGTGTCAAGCACTGAATCACTAATTTTTGAAACTATCCCAAGTCTTTTCCATCTTGCATCAACGCTAACATATTTTAACTCAATGGAGTCCAAGGAATTTTGGTGCAGGAATTCCCACAAATAGGATTTTTGATGATATTGCCAAAGATCAGCCATGCAACACAGAAACAAAACAACAAACATGTAGGCCTACAGAAATATCAAACTGTACTGAACACAGGCAGACTTGCCCCAGATGTCTTGTCTGTGGTGGTGTAGGCCTCTTATACTTCAGTCCAAATTAGGTATCCAAACTTGCTTTTTCAGGTCAAAGTAAAATGTCAGCACACAGGTATGCACAACAATTTCAGGATCATTGTCTTGAATCTGGTTCCTTCAGGTCATTATTTGTATTGTATTCTTCATAAATGCCAAATACATTATAACAGTTGGGATATCCCACGTGTAGGCCCTAAATAAAAAGCACACAGTGAGTACAGCCACCGTATTGGATGATGATGTCTGGACACCATAATGAAATATCGGCGAAACTTGGTCAACTTGGTGTCTGAACAAAGAGCCGGTCACTAAATTAATAAGACTGATGATATAGTCTAAGGGAGGGAATCGATTGCAGGACTGTTTAGCTTTATAATAGTGATTATTTCCCCTGGAATCGCCTATTATTTTATTGGAAAAAAAAAAATTTAACTAGTAGATCTACATGTCAAGACTGGAACCGTTGACGCCTCAACGAGTAGGATAATCCGTCAAGACTTCAATTAGTATTGCTGCCCCCTCTGTCCCTTCCTTGTTCTGCCTCTTCCTTTTTTACACAATGTGCAGACACACACACAATTTCTGTTGGATTGAAATGGACCCAAGCTCTGGGTCAGGTAGGCTACATATTTAGAAGTGTGTGAGCTGGAGCCTGTTAATATGCACACACACAAACATGTGCGCACACACATGCACACCCTGAACTTGCCCTCTCAGATTTTAGTTTCTGGACCTAAATGAATATCACAGTTATACGTTCAATCTGTAGTGCGCGTGCACACACACACACACACAGTAGGACCTGCTCTGTTTTTGTTTTTGTTTTCCTTAGCTAAAACCCTACAGCTGTTTTACCTCTCTCCAATCTCTCCTCTGTCACTGGCAATATTTGGATCAGGAAGTGTCTAATGCTTCCAGTCAAGTTTCCATTATAAATGATTGGCCAGACACACACAGTAGTAATCTAGTATTATTTGATGAAACCCAAGTCTTAGGGAAAGTTAGCCTCTAGTATTGTGAGGCAAGCCATTTAAGAGGTGGGGATATAGCTGTGGAACTTGATTTTCTGTCGACGGCTTGACTGTTGTGTGGTAGCCTACTCCATAGCTGCCAACCCTCCCGAATTTTTCGGGAATGTCCCGAAATGTGTGAGCTGCCCGGAAAATCCGGTAAATCGATGAAAATTCCCGAATTTTAAATTTTCGATTTTGATATTTTATCCCTTTAGCTCTGTTTTCGTCAGAACGCGGTAAAAAGACAGCTGCGTGAAAGCGAAACTTCCGTCACACATGCGCGTGCGCAGAGGGCCATGTAAACAGCTCCTGCGCGCCAGCTTTCTTGCACAATGGCTTCGAAGAAGACAGACGCGAAAGCTGTAAAAGCGAAAGCAAAAGTGAAGTTTTCGAAAAAAACAAGACGGACTTCAGAGGATCATTGCAATCATCCACGCTCAGTGCAATGATGGTTGCCAAAGCCAATATGATTGGACCTTGCTACAAGCAAGTTTTCTCTCCTGACTTCTTGAGAAAGGCCAAGTCTGCTACTGTGACAGCGCTTAAAGGCAAGGAGAAAGAGAAGGGAGACAAAGACATGGAACAAGACGAAGCCTGCAGTTCTTCCCATTCCAAGTAGATCTAAACTTGAAGAGGTGAGGGGGACTTGGGAGTTTAGAGTGAAAACTTCTTGAATAAAAAAAATATCTGAACCTTTTACACAAGAGATTTAGACTAGCAGAATTTGAAGGAAAGCTTACAATACATGCTTTGTTACATTTTTCAGTTTGAAATGCATGGAAATACCAGTTTAGCATCTTCATTTGATAGAAAATCTTCAGCTTCTGGGGGCGTTGCCCCAAGACCCCAACCAGGGGCGTTGTGGGGTCCTTCCGCGGCCCCCGGACCCCCGCCTCTTGTCAGGAATTTTTTTTCAGGAAAGTTGGCAGCTATGCTACTCTTTTATAGGCTTAATAAAAACTCCTGAGGTAGCATTTATCAGTTTAGTGTCTCTGCTTTCCTACTGAACAACGAAAATTGGCCTTGTGCTTTTTGTTAGCTTGTCTCAATATTTGCAGAAAATGAACCAAATTGAGGTTAGTGAAACACCAAAAGAAATCACTGCCTCATCATTTTTTCTTTTTGTTGGACCTAACACTATTAAATTTAGGCCGGGGCCAGGAAAAATAAATGATTCAATGAACAGTTAATTTAGTGAATGAATGACTAGGTCCAAGGAGAGAACAAAAACAAAAATTCTGAGTGAAATTATGAAATCTGTAGTATGATCGTGATCTGGACCACAGACCATCACTGACCTGTTTTTGAAGTCTGCAGATTCTAGGTTACAGTTAGCATATGTTTTGAAAGAAATTTGTCCCCCATCAAATAATTTAATCATTGTAAAAAAAACAATCCCAAAAAACACTCGAATAGTCACAATAATATTGGTTGCTTGCCACTTCCATAATTTACACTTGCTTGAAATGAAAGGGAGGGGTGTGGGTAGGGACTTGAGGGCTTCTTAACGGTTGTTCTGGTTGGTTGTGCATGTTGAATCATCTGCCAGTGTTCCATCTTCCCTTCCTTCTGATGAATAGATCATGCAAACTTTAACATTATAGTTGATCCAGCAAGGAGTTCTGTGAAGAAAACAACAGGCCACTCAAACATGGTAGGATACATATCTTTATATATGAGGGTGAATATGTACACAGATGTGTTTCCATTGTATAGTTATATATGCTGTGTGTTTCTCAAATGTCCAGAATTTGTGTTTCTCAAATGTTCAGAATGAAAGACTGCTGAGGACATTTCGGTGGGAATCACCTTCAAGCTGTGCTGGATGTCATATTTTCTAGTCTGATAATCTTAAGATGGGATACTGAAGACTTCATATTGGTACAATTACTACAAACCTCAGTGCAAGCTAATAACTGTATAGCCTAGTACTCAGGATAACATGCCACAAGTCCAAGAAAATGAACAGGCTGCTTCCGAGGAGGGGAAAGGAGTGGGGGGGGGGGGGGGGGGGAGCACTCTGAGGACATGAAAAAAATTACCAGTGTCTTGGCTCTTTGTTGGTCTCTTGATCTCATGTAGTAGACGACAAAACTTTGGGAAGGGGGATGAATCTGGTATCAGTTTTTGCTAAAGACACTTCGGGTGCCTTTGTCATGTGCAACTTGTCTTCAGAGCTGGTTACGAAACTTTCGATGAGTGTGACCTTACCTCAAGCCAGTATTTTGGAAAGGTCTGCCACAGCGAAAACATTGGACAAAGGCTGCAAAAATGAGTGTTGTAGGGAGTTGGTTTACGAAAAATCGACCTGTAATGAACGCTTGACTTTCAGAAGTAGCAGAAGCTACTGTCTTGTGCCCTATAAAGTCAGTTATAGTCAAGCGAGTGTCTGAGCACTTTCAGACCATTTCAGATTAAAGAAGCATCAGATGAGGCAGAAAACTGCAAAGAACTGCTAAAATGTTCAGTCTAGGTGGTTAATGTTTGTGAGAGTATACAGTAGAAGATCACATCAATTTAATTTTTCTTGAGGTTGGACACCAGGGTGTTTATTATTTGCCTCAGTACAAAGGACCATGCCCACAGTTGTGCCAACAAGCATCAGATTGCACTGTTTTGCATTTACATGTATATTCTACAGTGCAGGAGGAGCATGCACCTGGATCCGCTTACATTATCACTAATATCAGATTATTTCATTGCCATTGGGAGGCCTGCTTGTGGATGATGTGCCAGGATGTTCTCGGCAGTCGTTAAAAAGATCCAGTTCATACCACAAATGAACCTTATGATACCTGCAAACATATCTTTGCTTTTGTTTTGACCATTACGTTTGTCACTGGAGTTTATTTATTTCATGGTGTGTTTTCATGTGCGTACAGAAAAAGGCGGCTGAAAACATCAATGCCAGACTTGCTCTGGTGATGAAATCCGGCAAATATTTCCTGGGCTACAAACAGACGCTGAAAACCCTGAGGCAGGGAAAAGCTAAACTGGTCATCATCGCCAACAACACTCCTCCCCTCAGGTAACTGTCTTAAAAGAAACTGAAATGAAACATAGAAGGTTAAAATATGAGTAGAACCCAAGTAGGCCTACCAATGTGCTGTCAGTTCTGCCAGGAAAAACATTGTATTGCTAGATGATTTCAGCTGATACTTTTTAATGTTTAGAATTAACAATCACAGTGACTTTTTTCCTTTGTATTGTCACTGTAATTCAGATTTATTGATATTGAAGATGTGTATGTTTCATATTCCTTCAGTTTTTGTTTACACCAGTGTGGTTATGATACATATGCATTGATTACTTTTTATCTGTTTAAATATGAATAAATCTTCACCATTGTCTGACTTATTAAATCTCTTGTCCATTTAAATTGTTTTCATTCTGTGTAAATAATTCTTCATCGTCTGATCGATTTGTTACATATGTAAATCTCTTGCCCGTTTAATTAAAATTTGTTTTCATCATCATGTTTTAATGATATAAACTGGATGTAATGGCTTCGGAGTTGCTGAAGCAATAAAGATGAAGCCAGCGTGTCTTTTCATGCTGTTTGCTTTTGTCTTTGAAGTTGAAAACAACAAGCCAGAGACAAGGGAAAGTCTGCCTACATTCCATAATCATCAAGAGCAAATGCATGACATGTTGGCTTTCAGGGATTTCAACATTTCCAAGGTAGAGTCCAAGAAGTGATATCTTCATACCTACTCATCATTTCAATAATTCTTGTTATCAATGCCACCATTACTTTAAAAATGTTGTGTGGTTTTGTTGAAGTTTCAGTTTGGAGATGGGTATGTCGTAACTGACAAATTTTAACTGCTCGGGGGGCTGAATCTGATATAGCTTTTCTGCACTGTGGGTCCATGGTTGCCTCACAATTTGCTCTCAACAAAAAGATTGAAATCTGATACATTTAAAGTAAAAAAAATATATACTGTTCACTTGACTGATCAAAATTTACTTATCAGCTGGATGTGGATACTTCTTTACTATGTAGAATCCTGCTCCAAGGACCTTAAATTAAAATTTTGTTTTCCCTTTCAGCAGTTTACCTATGGAGATGATGTTAAAGGCTGGAAATTGTTTTCAGTATATTTTGAGGGAATGCCTACTGATTTTGTGCAAACTTGGCATTGATCCTATAAATAATCGAATTATGATAAGGGAAATGACCATCATGTAGCTAATTATGAATTTGGGGAGGGGTGGAGTCATTTTTGATACTTAACAGACAAAACAGTTTTCATGTACCCATGCTGATAATAATAATCTTAATTAGACAAAAGGGACTGCCACCATTGAAATATTAGAAGCGCGCAAAAATTCAAAATTAATTGACAAAACTGGGACCAGTTTTTTTACACTGCAAAATCAGTTGACAAAAATAAAGCAGGTCCTTGATTTTACACGCTAGCACACTCATGCAAAAGTGGCAAGGGCTAGAGAAAGTGTGCTATGAAACGGACGCAAGGGGGAAGTAAATTTTAAGCTGATGTCCAACACTTATTTCACAGAAGAAGATGGAGTCATTAAATGCAAAGGCAACTTGCATGGCTGCCATCTTACCTCATTGGCAAGATCCTCTTGATGCTACCTAGGCTTGCCTATTAAATGCCTTGCCATGCTTGCTGCTGGGTGGAACAAAGAAATACTTACCTAGTGTACCTCACGAAAACTCTTCCTCAGGCACCCTAATTGTCAGCCAGTCAGTTTTGATTAAATGCAGGAAAAAGACAGCAGATAAAAGGTTCAGAATGAAAAGATGCATTGCAAGTGAAAATGTCTAGAAGAGGTGAAACTAAGTGAAGTGTCTTGATTTTTACAATTGTGAGGAAAAACAATAATGAACAAAAAAGGGGGACTTGCAAGAATTATAAGAGTGGAATCAAGTTGGCCAATTACCAACGGTGCGTTCAGAGAGGTAAGCATTGTCCTGTTACCCGGAGGTAGGCATACCTATTCACAGTTGGATGAACTACGGGCTGCATGCACAGTTTTGCTCGAGTCATATTAACTCTTCGACTCTCGCACCCTGTCCATCAGCATCCTGCATTGCCAACCATGCTAGCAAAGCAAAAACTTAACCTTTTGATTCCCTCACCCCATCCACCAGCATCCTGCAGGAAGCTGGTGGATAGGGTGAAGGAATCAAAAGGTTAAGTTTTTGCAGTTTGTAGATAGGGTGCGGGAATCAAAGGGTTAATACCAAACCCGTGCGGGCAGATTGGAAAAACAGCTGCACCACTTCACCAACCAGGTCTCCTCACTGGGAAAGGAGAAGAGAATTTAATGAAACTCTCTTTGATTTGCAGGAAGAGTGAAATCGAGTATTATGCCATGCTGGCCAAGACAGGAGTGCACCACTACAATGGCAACAACATTGAACTGGGTACAGCCTGCGGCAAGTACTTCAGAGTCTGCACCCTCTCCATCACTGACCCAGGTGAATGCATTGCTGGTTTAGTCAGTAATTTCAATTCTTGTATGTGTTTTCAGTATGTGTTTTCCCCAATGTTTTGGTGCTTTTTTTTTTTTATGGAGCCATTCAAAAGCTTATTTGTATTCATGGACTGAACTCCCACTTGCAGTCAAACATATGTTTTGGGGCTTCTATGCATATGGTTTTTGGGTTTTTACCTGCCATGAAGGCAGTCGTACTGCTGGTTTTTGGAGTGCATGAGGGGCTTTTCTGTTTTTGTAAACCATTGAACTCTGACGTGAGTTTCAGGATCTGTAACTTGCATACTTGGTGTTCTTTTTGCATACTCATTGAGAGAGTTCAGGTAGTAGTAGTATGTCATATACTGCATATATATGTTGATCTGAAAGACTGGAAAAATCTCCTATACCCACCAAGTGCTACCCAAACAGGTCCAAACACAGATCTTCCGGTCCTAACCACTTGTTTATCACTTCCGTTCTGCCATTCAAATGGTTCTAAATGTCTTTCCCACAATGTTTTCAAAGTTGTGTGTATGCAGGCTTTCATTCTCATCCAGAGACCTTCAGGTGGAATGAGTATTTGTTAATGTAAGTAGGGCCTGTTTCCTGTGGTACAAGTATTGCATGATAGATGTTGGATTATTTGTTCAAGAAGTGGACTTGAGCAGCAATATTTCCAAGGCTCGTGATTTTTTTTTAATCAACTTTGTATTCACAAGATGGGGTTTCAAGTGATTTTTTTTTTCCTCCTGGAAATGATATATCAGAATCTTCAGATCTTGCACATCTTTGGAAAAACAACATTCTAGCTATTGAAAAAACGGTTTTAGGATATGAAAACGAGTTGAAACCATCCAACATTTATTGAGCATCACTTGATGCAGGACGGGCCCTGCTTCCATGTGCATAAGGAAGACTTGTTCAGTTTGTCTTTGGACAAGATTAAAATCTTATGCTCAGGGAAGTTCACCAACTTGTTGCCAAGAGATTTTGGGTTTTTCTCTTAACTACAGATTCATGCTTCAGTCATTAATTTGCAGCTAAACAGAACTTTTGCTGCCATTACTCTATTGTGACTGGAGCTGCCACTGACAAATTGCTGTGTTGGCCTGAGCTTGTACTTGGGAAAAATGTCAGAATGAGACTGCTTGTAAATAAACCCCTGTTACAAGCCTAAAGAAAGTGATGCATACCAAACTTGGTGTTCTTTATGAAAAATGGATGCTAAATTCTTCAAGTTCGAGCTCCTCGTTGAACACTCCTGCCTCTAGTAACACTGTGTGTTTTCCCTTTTTCTCCCTGTTGAAGTATTGTGTATGTTTTGAAACAGTTATAGCCCTGATATGTCACTGGTACTGCCTGGGTACACTTTCTGTGACACTTTCTTCTTCCTCCTCAGCACTTTCACTAGTTTCTTTTTCGTAATCTGATCCATTTTCAGTGTTACTTTAATTCTCATCAAGGTCCAGCAACCGTAGAATCTCCTCGCGACGGCAACCTCTAACATTTTTCTGGCCAAAAGCACTTCAAAAACACACACAATACGTTTGCTGGAAATACTATTTTAAGGGAAGTAACTGTCCAATCAAACAACTAAAGTACTGTCCTATAATCGAAGGGTCGGGCTGTGGGTGTCGCTGTGCTAGACCTACGATCGAAGGGTCCCACCATGGATGTGTTGATTGTGTGAATTTTTTCTTAGCTGTTTGCTTATGAAGGTCCAGCTGTGATATACATCAAAGCATGGAACTTAAAAAGCACTTCAGGGGTGGGGGTTCATACATCAAAGCATGGAACTTAAAAAGCACTTCAGGGGTGGGGGTTCATACATCAAAGCACGGAACTTAAAAAGCACTTCCGGGCTGGTGGTTCCACTTTTTATAGTATAGATCCCCCTTCTTGGCATTCTTCTGTCTTGTCATTTTCTGACATTTTATATATTGGTATTCTTTGTTCCCTCCTGTCAACTTGTCATAGACCTTTTGCTGTCGGCCATATTCCAGTTTTTGGATCTTAGTCTTCGCAGAATCTTGTTTGGATGTTGTAGTTTTTTTGTCTTTTGAAATTTTTTGTGTGTGTTTCAGGTGACTCCGACATCATCCGTAGTATGCCCACTGGTGATCAACAGCCGACTGCGTAAAGTACTCGTACCCCCTGTACATGTTGACTGAATAAACTATTGACATGTATTGATAATTTTGATTAAAAAAAAAATTTTTTTTTTGCCTGAATGCGATTTGACTGGAGAGAGTGTAGTTTCAGTGTGACTGACCCTGAACAGAATGTTGATGTAAATTTGACAACATGTGCATGTAGGCCTACATACAAGAACCATGAATAAAACACACATGCACGCACGCGCACATACACAAAGTAAAACTTGCCACTCACTAGACCAGATTCACAAAATATTTGCATTATATATAATTCACTCCAAATTTATATGAAAATGCCTTACATAATTTTACATATAATCAAACAAGCAAAGACAAAATAACAGGAAAATCAGAACAAAGTGACAAGTCCACATTGCAAAAAGGACTAAGGACACAGTGTGAATTGTATAAGATGCTAGTCACTAAGGCCTCGAGATTGACAGCAGAACTTCAAGCTGGAATGTAGTTTATATATCATTAGGCATACCACAAACTGACAAAGGCAAACACACTTAATTAAGCAACGCCTGAAATCTGCAATATTTACAACATTGTAGTGTCATAAAAAATAAGATGGTAACTGTTAGCTTTTGCTGTCGTGCTGCATACTGTCTTTATATGCCTGCAACATCACAAAGAATTGCAAGCTTCCAGCAAAAGTGACCAGTTATGTGGGAAAGTTAACCCTTTGACTCCCACACCCTGTTTATTAGCATCCTGTATTGATTATTCGAGCAAAGCAAAAACTACCATTTGACACACTTACCCAATCCACCAGCTTATGCAGGAAGTTGGCGGATAGGGTGAGGGAATCAAAAGTGTTTGCAGTTGGTGGATAGGCTGTGGGAGTCAAAGGATTACATTTCAAAGGCTGCTCAAATGCATACTAAATTACTGCTCTTCACACAAAATTTGCAGCCAAACCTTTGCATTTGTAACTGCCATATGTTAAAACATGGATTTTCTCTTCTTTGCGTCCATTTATTAATACGGGTAGGTTACTGATAATTTGTATGATGTATGAAATCACAAAATGAAATGTTAAAAAAAAAAAATGAAATGACAAAATGGAAAAAAACTTGCACTCAAAAAATTCTGTTCAGTTCCTGGTATCATGCACCGAATATTACACATGTAGGTTTACTGGCATCTTGAAATTTTCACAAGTTGAAATCCAAAAAGAACGACACCTGTGATTTATTTCCAGTTAATAATGTCAAGATTATGTTATTAAAAAAAAAAAGACTGGACAATTCATACATACACATGGAAGGGCCTACAAACAGCTGACCAGGTTTGAACTGAGAGACATCTCGGGTTGCAGAACTTTCTGACTGGTCAGTAAATACAGGACTTTTCAAGATTTCCAGCTTTTACCCTTTTCAATATATAGGCCTATATATATATATATATGAGTGTGTGTGTGTGTATATATATATTATATATATATACACGCACACACACACTCATTCTGTAACAAACTACTTAGCTACTGTAGGCTACTGACTAGACCTACTTGGCTACCAAAAAAAGCTCAAGACACAAAATTAGCACTTCCCCAAAAAACAGGTTTAACAATCTTGGCAGCATACATTTTCTTGCCGTTAATATCTCTATACAAAAATACGAGTTGACCATAGCCTTGATTAACAAACTTGCAAACAACACCCCACCCCTTCCTTAAGCACAACATAATGCACCTGTTACACCAAGCATATTCACACCTAACACACCACCCCTTTCTTAAACAAACATAACATAATGTAGGCCTACTTGTTTTACCAAGCATATATTCACACCTTAAAACGTGTGTGTGTGCTCTCACTTTTTTTTTATTTTACATCTGCCAAATGTGATGAGGGTGAGAAAAGGCCGCAGGAGGAACCAAGATGTGCCATGTTGACTACCGGTATCCCTTCTTGCACCCATACAAACTGTTGCTCAAATTTGATTCAGATCACAGATTCATATCCAACATATAAAGGCTTGAAATTTTTACCACCAGTCAACAGTCCATATATTACATATGGGTATATTCAGGCATGGGAATTCTTGGATGCACCATTTTCAGCAGAAACTGACCAAAAAAATAAAAACCAAGTTCCTTGGATTCTTGAAAAAGAAACAAATTGTATCCCTGCTGCTACAATTTTAAAAGACGTAAGCCTACTGTATTCAAACAATAGAAATGCCGATCGATGCACTCCCACACCCCCTAACCATATGAAAAATAAAAAAGCTCAAAACGGCAATGCAGTTATTATCAAAAAGTTCTTAAGCTGCTGACAGACATGAGTTGTGGACTTCAGTCATACTTTGAGTGACTTGTAGTGAACAACTGTGATAAATCAATATCGGAAGGGCCTACTGTTCCCACGTTTCTGTTTTAACAAGAATGAAATAATAATTTAGAGTGAGAAATGTAAGCCTACATGAATTCAACGCCCAGTAACACTCAGACTGCACAGATTTCAATCTAGGAAAAAAACATGGGAGGAGAGGGCATGTCAGCACACCCCCCCCCCCAATTTCATTTCAGAGGTTTTTGTCTTGAGATGTTCGCATGCCTGACATTGAGCTGTGTACATCTGACACTCAACACTGAAATAACCATGTCTGTTGGTATACAAGTGAGAAATCCTTGCCAACACATTTTGCATAACTATGACCTTAACCTTCAATTGATCTAAATAAAACTTGAAGCTGAAGATGACTTTTCAAAAATGTAGGCTACTTTTTTTTACCAGGTCTTTGAAATCCATCAAAGGGCCATCACACTGGTCCCAAAAATAGCCTACTACGCAACAACGTTACTCGAACATTCTTACTCAACACTGATGTGGCATAGCAGTTCCAATTTGCGTCTGAATTCTAAACAGAAATCGTCTTCAATTTTGTTGTTTACCCACAACTGTGTCATCTTTTACAACTCCGAGTATGCCTTCTAAACAAACCCTGTGTGTGCTTACTATGTAGCCTATTTATGAATATTGCTTGGAAATAATTTTGTTCACGAATTCAAAATCTGTCCACAAACTGCCAAGATAATTTTGCCGACATCAAAGAATATGGAAACGGAAAATTCTCTGGATTTCACAGATAAAAGATAAGTCTGACACACTCGGAGGGGGAGAAAGGGGACAGGCAAAGAATAGCAAGATCAGGTAGCCTACCATGCATTGAGATGATGTGTCAAAGTTGGAAAATCACAGTCGATGACAGGTGCATCTCGATGGGCACCAAACAGGAATGAAACTCTCAAAACACAGTTCATATAAAAAGGGCTTGTGCTGCATTCCAGTTAGTAGGCAATGTTCCTATGAATAGTAATCACAATGTTTGTGACTTTGTAGTGAAAGGAAAGCAAGACCAAGTCCCATTCCTTCCATCAAAATCACACTACTACTTTGTGTGCCAAAAGTTCTCCACAATTACTGTAGGCCTACAAGCCAGTTCAGTGCAATTTCCAAGCAAAACTTTCTCTCAGAATGCCCCCCCCCCCCCCACACACACACAAAATGCTTTAAGTTTCAAGGCCAGCAATTGCACAACAGGCTGAGAGAAAATTATCAACACCTGTTTTGTTGCCAGATAAAACTAAGAACTACTGCAACCAGTGGATAAATTTTTGCTCGAAGATGGCACAAAAGACAAAACACACACATCCTGTGTAAACACTTTTTCTTTTTTTAAAGCAGAACTGAATAAAAATGACTAATACTAGTGTAATAGCAAGACTATGATAGCAAAAACATACCAATTAAAAGCTCAACCTGCTTGACGCTTTCATTAATAAAACAAAATCTAGGCCTATATGTCTTTCGATCAATCACGCTAAACTGCACCAAATCTTTTACACTACCGGTAAGGCCTACTTCAAGTACAAAAATCTAGTTACAAAAGTGTAACAAACAATGTATACAGGTACTGTATAAATGTGGGTTACTTCACAACAGAATGGACTGGCAAGCTAATAAATCTCCCAAAAGAGAGCAGTAGCACTAACAACCAAAATGAAGAAGGCACGGAGTGACCACAGCATATTTACTGAAAAAAAAAAAATTGCAATGTCCTTTTGTCAATGCAATTTCCATTTTCATATGAAAAATATTAAGCCTACAGAAAATCCAGATTTTGTGCAGGCTACTTCTTAAGTATCATCAAACTTTCTTTTGAGAACATGATGTTGACACACTCTCCTCAAAATGTAGGCCTACCAATTCTAGGCACATATTTTGGTCTGTATATCCTGACCAAAGACCCACCCAAAGACGGCTGAGAAAATTTTGCTCATGCATAAACACACACACACACACACACACTTCCCATTAAATTGAAACAATCTCCCATTTTTTGAGAAAAAGGGAGATTGAAAAAACATGGTCAAGCCATATTACTGGCACCAACCCAAGTAACTTGCTTTTTTGGCTTGCACATGTAGCGTTTTAAAACAATCTCCCATTTTTAAAAGGCAAACATCAAATAAAAACAAAAAAGAACAATGTAACCCTAGTCTGGACATCTCATTCAAAGTTACATTAATTAACTTCATGTAGGGCACACATTTTTGCTGACAGGTGACTTGACAGTAGTCCTCCCCAGACAGAATCCTTGATGAAACACATTCATATTTTCTACTATGGTGTATCACAGCTCACCCACTCAAACTTACGAATTCATAATTTCCAAATGGCCAGACAAGACAACATTCAAATGTTGATAAGGATCCCTCAAAATCAGTGTTAAATGTGAGAAAGAGGGGATAAAAAAAAAAAAGGATTAGAACTGCACAAAAGCACACTGTTCACTTCTAGTAAACCGATCTCTGCTACTCTAAAACATTTAAAAAAAAAAAAAAAAAAGATGACTTGTTATAAACTATTGTGTTTTCACAAACTAAGATGTCAGACAAGTAATGTCAAAACCCTATCATCAAAACAGAAATCATGATGGACACAATGCTATTTGTTTTAATCGGCTTAACATCTGTTCCTATAATATAAATACGAAAATAAATAATATAATCTATCCTACCACTGGTATCATATAATTCTTGATAAAATGATTAAGTGCGAACACTGACACTGTATCACTATGCGAGAGCAGGACAGTGGTCGTATGTTCAGCATGCACTTGGCACATTTGGAAAAAAACTGATGGGTGTCATAGTCGAGAGGTCAAGATGTCAGATTTCCAGTCGAAAGGTCTGGAGTTACTTCTACCTGGGTAGGCCTACCTTCCCTGGGGATTTTTCTGATCTCACCATGCATGCCGACCTGCAAGCGCCTAAACCCCCTTCATGTGTAAACGCACACAGAACATCAAGTATGCACGTTAAAGATTCTGTAAGTTATGTTGGAGTTGGGTGACTTATGATATAAACACAAAAATGCCCAGCAATAATGCCCACCGAGGCAAAGCAAGCAGATGGTGCTGCAACATACCACCTGCACAGCATAGGATGGGCAAAATAGCATGCATACATCCAAGAAAACATTTGAACTTAAAAAAATAAATAAATGAAAAAAAAAAATATATATAAAAAATCTACAGCAACAGAGGATGCCCATGAAGAAATAATTCTGTTAAAAAAATCAACTATAAATTAACAACAACAACAAAACTAGATGTACGCTATTCACATACAATGCACAAAGTTTACACAAGGATTTATCACTCGGGCAATCCCATAACTCACCCAAATCTGTCAACAAATCCTAGCAAACTCCTTATTCCTGGGCTAAATCCTTGTGCACTGACAAGATCTTGAAATGGGCAGAGGTGATGGGACCTATCACCACCACCACCACTTGAATGATTGCAATGCTTATCAAGATAAACAATGCTCAGTTACCAAAAATAAGTAAATGAATAAACAAATAGCAAAAATACTGAAATATAGCATAACACCAAGAGTCACATAAATAAATATAAAGCAAAATAATAAAAGCTGCTGCAATGTGGTGTGCTGCACTCTTCTTGTTATAGAGAGCACCAAAATTTCACATCACCAATTCGTGCAACAAGATGACAATACAAACTGTTATTACAATACAATGACAGTACCAATACATACATTTTCAGTTTTACAGAACTTTAACAACAGTTGTGTAATTTCAATTGCACATTATTAACTGAGCAAAATTTTTGGTTTACCGTGATAATAAGAGAAAGTTTTAAAAGTTGAAATGAAATAACACACCTGATTTCCATGCGCAGAAAATCTACAAATCAACAAAAACAGTCATGATTTTCATAAACCCTTCCTTTGCTAATGTTGAAAACAGAAAATTACACCTACAATTCTCATTCACTCACATAGACATTATATCTATTGTGGCTAACACACAAAAGTATTTATCATACATCAAATGAAACAGAACCGAACAAAGACTCTATTTGTGAGAATACAATTCGGAATTATACTGAACCAGGTTTTCACATGAGCACATGCCAAAAGCTATCAGAATCATCACTTGGCTGTGCTTCTTGCAGCTCAAAGTCAAGGTCACACCTAGAAAATACAACAGATATGTCCAAGGTGGAACTATCAGTCAGATAAGGACTGCCCAAAACCTTAGCCCTCTGTGCTGACAGTGAAGGTCTTTTGGCCATGAGCTAGGAATGGGGTAACCCCTACAGCAAACCTAGAGGGCTGAAGTCAGAGACTGTACCAGAACTGCAGATGACAACTTACAAACCATGGTACAATGCAATATAACAAATATCCACACAGTCATCTACATCAGACAGAGAATTAGCGTTCACCCATCAAAGTCCTTCAGGACAGAGCAACAAACCTGCCCCTCATTCTTATTGCTGCTTAAAGCCCAGCTGACTTCATAGAGCCATATCATGTCTACAAGTATAACAGTTTCAATGCAAACACAGTAGGCCTACTTCGACAGAAAAAAAAAAAGGAACAGAAAACTGAGTATTTACATAATCAATGCACTCGCGCATATAACCTAAGGAGATGCCCTTGGCATTGAGTATGATTGACCACGCCATTCAATTTATCGCACAGGGGATTTAAAAAAAACATACATGAATACAAATTAAAGCATAACTAAGGACATTAAAACATAAATAAAACCGGGTCTCAATTATCTAAAATTGCTTCCGCACATCTCATTTCCCTAGAGCCAAAAATGCACTTAATACATGTACCTAATCATCAATCCTAAGAGAAAGCATTAAGACTTTATCAAACACATGATACAGGTGAATGGATCAGCAGAGCAGAAAATGATAGGAAGACATGTCAGAAAGCAAAGGAGGAAGAAATAAACAAAAATCACTAAGAGAGTGACAGAAAAGAAGAAATTTCTAGTACAGAATTTACAGAAGGTGAGGATACAATTTATACTGAAACTGTGAAAGAGCCCCCCTACCCTCCCCCGGCATCCCCACAGGGTGTGCCTGCCCCTCAACAGGACCAAACAGACGAGAGGATACATGACTAAGAGTAAAGTACAACTGCACTGAGAGGAGACATGACTAAGACTGTAGGAGTAAAGTACAACTGCAATAAGAGGAGACATGACTAAGAGTAAAGAACAACTGCACTGACTATGAAGATCCATGGCAGCCAGATGGAACTGGAAAAAAAAAGGCCACAAACTTTATTAGTTGTGTCCTGATCATACAGACTGCAAACAAAAGATATTTCTGCAATACTGAGCAAAATATTAACACTGCTCTAATGTATGGTGTTCAATCTCAACAATGCATTGGTGATCATAAAACCATGATGAACGATCTACATCAACAGCATTCAAGATGTTAAAAAAATTTAAAAAAAGACTTCAAACACTTGCAGCTCTTTAAGCATGCACACACATCATTACTCCAGTAATCGGCAACATTTTTACATACAACTATGTAATATAATTGTACACACAGCTATTCATAATGTTAATCATAATAGGCCAAATTAAAAAAATGTTTACAAATCATAAAGATTCATATTAGCACATCTATCATCTCTTTATTTCACATAATCTAATAGCACATCTAATGATCTATGCATCTCTTTGTTCCACATGATCATGATGATGTGAAGTTGTGGCCTTGTGGTTAAAAAAAGTACACGGCAAGCAAATGGATCTGACCAGATACTGAGATAGGACTTTCCTTATTCTTTATTCATTCTAGGTAAATGCTTTACTGCTGCATCAGTGCATGTATCCATGTTGTTTGGCCACAATGAGCAGGCGCTGTTGTCATGTTGTTGAATTTTACAATCAGTAGGTAGGCCTATTTCACAATGTCTGCTGGGTTATTTTGATGTTTAATTCATTAGCCACTGTCTTTAATCTGATATTCCCTGTGCATAATACAAATGATGAGGTTCAGGCACTACCAGGTCTGCATGCACACACACACACACACACACACACACACACACACACACACATACACAGAAAAATCTCCACCCATTCATCCAACATGCATCACACAGGTAGGCTGAAATTCAGAAAATAGTCCTAATTTCACACAGTTAAATCAAAGAAACAAACACACAGAAAAAAAGGTGTAACCCAGACACACACGTACAGTATGTAATTTACAATCATCATTGTGTAAAATTATAATCTGTTTCTCTGTGATCTTAAGGAAGAAACAGCCATTTAAAAAATAAGTGTACAAAATGTTAGTTCATACTCAATATTTGTAATAGTAGAATTTATTACTGGAAATTATTATTTTGAAAAACTGTCAAGATGTAACCCTAACAGTTAGGCTAATCAGTAATTAGACGGACTTTTTTTCCATACTTGAGAATGTAGTCTGACAATGATACCCATTTGATTTAGTGACCTATGCCATGTTATGTATGACACAAAGCTACTCACTGTCACAATCTTCTTTACAAATTGGACCATTTTCCACTCAAATATGTTTCTTATTCAACAACAAAACCACACACAACAGAACTCATGGGCATATATATGCATGCATAGTCATAACTTACCTGAATTCCACTATAATTTGTAACTTTCGAAATTTACAGATCTTCAGGAATAATTCCACTCTTCTAATTTGGAAATACTCAATCTAATAATAATAATAAAGACAATTTATATAGCGCTTTCCAGAGCACAAAGCGCTTCACATAAAATCAGTATATAACTAAATACAAATAGATACACCAACATAAAATTTAAACATACCGCTGCTAACACTATATAACATAAAACATAAAATTTACGTTCAACAAGACATATTAACATAGTAAATTCAAATATTACTAAAAATAGTGACAATCATACAAAAATATTTTCTCTCTCTTTCTCTTCACACACACACACACACACACACACACACAGACCCAAACACACTCCCTCTCTCAACCACTCAGTTTCTCTACTATCAAATTCTATCACGCTTACACATACTCTTACTCATACTCTCACTCTCTTGCCCCACCCCAACCATACTCTCGCTCTCTACCGTGCTCCCAATATTCCTTGCTCACTCTCTCTCTCTCTCCCGCACAGCCTCTCTCTCTCTCTTTTCCTCTCTCCCCCTCTCTCTTGCTCGCATAAACATGCTTCACACACACACACACACACACACAGTGACACACACACACACACACACAAACACACACACACACACACATATATGTAGGAACGATGATCAGGGCTGAGAGAGAAGAGAAAGAGAAAATCAATGAAAGTATTGAGTGAAAAGATAGGTCTTCAGACTAGACTTGAAAGAAGGAAGACATTGCTTATGGCGAATATGATAGGGAAGGGAGTTCCAGGTCATGGCAGCAGAGTGGGAGAAAGCTCTCTGACCATGCAGTTTCCGGTTGAAACGGGGAACACAGAAAGTTCTTGTGTCGGTAGAGGATCGGAGAGTTCTGGATGGTACATACACTTGAAGAAGTTCAGACAGATAAGAGGGAGCGGAGCAAGTAAGAATTTTGTAACAGAGACAGCAACATTTGTATTTGATTCTTTGTTCAACTGGAAGCCAATGCAACTTTTTCAGAAGAGGAGAACATGACTGGGATCTAGGGGCTTTACAAACAAGCCTAGCTGCTGAATTCTGAACACGTTGGAGAGGTTGAATGACAACTGAAGGGCAGCCGATTAGAATAGAATTACAGTAGTCCAAGCGTGAAAGAATATAAGAGGAAATAAGAGTTTTAGTGGCTTCCTCAGTAAGAAAGGGGCGGATAGAAGCAATACGTCTCAGTTCCATATAAGAAAGCTGGCATATCTTAGTGACATGTTTTTGCATAGAAAGATCATGATCTAAAAGAACTCCTAAATCCCGGACACAGTCAGAAAATTCAATGGAACTAGAACCTATAGGGAGAGAAGAAGAAAGTGTGTTGATATCATGATGTGAGAAACGTATAGCCTCCGTCTTGTCACAGTTAAGTTTCAGTTTATTTGATGACATCCAGAGATCAATGTCAGAGGTACAGTTTTGGAGAGAAGAAATTGCATCAGGATAGTCATCAACAGAAGCTGAATGAAGGAGCTGAGTGTCATCCGCAAACATTTCATGCGAAATGGAATGGCCGCGGATGACATCAGAAAGAGGGGTAGTATACAGAATGAATAAAACAGGACCGAGCAAGGAGCCCTGAGGCACACCAAAATCGAGGGAGGTTTCATTTGAACGGTGACTATCCACTAGCACAAACTGTTTCCTGTCTGAAAGATAAGAGTGAAACCAATTTAGAGCTAAGTCTCTAATACCAAATGTATGTTCCAAACGGGAGAGAAGAATTTCATGGTCTATGGTGTCGAAAGCAGCTGAAAGATCTAACAAGAGGAGGACAGAAATTTTATTTTTATCTAACGAATTGAGAATATCATTAAGGATACGAAGGATGGCAGTCTCTGTGCTGTGCTCTGGACGATATGCTGACTGATGGGGAGATAGAAGGTTGTTGGCAGTCAAATGAGCTGAAAGCTGGTGGAGGACAATTTTCTTGAGAATTTTGGACAGAAAGGGGAGGTTGGAAATGGGGCGGTAATTTTTCAACACGTTGGGGTCAAGGGAAGACTTTTTCAGGAGAGGCTTAACAAGAGCAGTCTTAAAATCAGAGGGAACAGAAGCTGAAGATAGTGATTCATTAAGAATGCGAGTGATAGTGGGGAGAAGGGTGTCGAGGTGGTCATACAGAAGAGGGGTGGGGATGGGGTCGAGAATACAAGAGACTTTGGGGGACTCAGCAATCAGCTTCCGTACAAATGATTCAGAAACAGGAGTAAACTGACAGAGTGGTGTACCTTTATAAATAACGGACTGGTCAGTTGTGTCAGAGGATGACAGAAACCCATCATGGATGGTCAGAATTTTCTGGGTAAAAAAGTCAGAAAACAATTTTGGTAACTGAGATAATTCATGTGTGGACGGCAGAGTAACATCGGAAACCTTTCCCAGCATGCCTGTGACAGTTCTAAAAAGATCTTTGCATGATACTGCTGAAACAACTTTAGAAGAACAGAATTTAGTTTTAGCATCATGGACGAGATCGACAATTTTCTGTTTTGCGGTTTCATAAATCTGCTTATGTACCGTCAGGCGAGACGATGCCCAGCGACGCTCAGCTTTACGGCGCTCACGCTTAAGTTGCAAAAGATCATGTGCCACGGAGCTGTACCACGGGGCAGAGCGACGTTGCTGCACCCTGTGCTGACGTAAGGGCGCGTGCTTATCCAAAACTGTTCGCAAACCGAGACTGAGATCAGAAAGAGAAACATCATGAGTAATGACACTTTTTAAATCTTGAGAAAATGCTGCCTGATCTATCTGGCGAATGGCACGAATATATTTGAATTGGGGTGTTGATTTTTGTTTTAGAACACTAAGATGACAGACAATACAAATATGGTCAGACATAAGATAATTACTACACTTTGCAGATTGTAAAAGATTATCATTGTCACGAAAAATTACAAGGTCTAAAATATGACCACTGCTAGGAAAAGTAGGTTCGTTAACAGCTTGAGACAGACTAAACATTTGCAAGAGTTCCCGAAACTGTCTTGTTCTGGAGTCATGCTGATCTTGATAATGGATATTAAAGTCACCAACAATCAAAAGATTACTCTCACACGTGATGGAATAGTCAAGAAAGTCTGGGAGCTCATCGAAAAACATAGTGTGGGTCAGTTTATTTCTTTGACTGGGGGAGGACGGTAGACACAAAGCAATCGAAGTTGCTGGCGTTGCACAGTCAACATTAATTCAGCAACCTCAAACGAGATGTGGGTGAAGGAGAACGAGGTGTTGACAGAGGTGTGAGATGCAAGACAATCTTTCATGATGACGGCAATGCCGCCACCACCTTTAATCAAGCCAGTCAGCTGACGAGGAAAAGAAAACAGTTTATATCCCGGTGGTGTCAAGTCCGCCATCTTGCTCTCATCGCCGGACTCTTTAAGCCAGGTCTCGGTGAGGACCATAATGTCGACATCGTGATCTGTCAGAAAGTCTACGATCGCCGTACGCTTCCGGGCCACGCCCACAGACTTGGCGTTGAACAGGCACACACAGAGCTGGTTTAGTAAATCGGAGCTCTGTAAGGGAACCTTGATCAAGTTATGCAGGTTGGCTCGGGAGGGGCGGGCTGTGGAGCAGATAGACACATTGGGGAAGGGTGAAAGGATGGAAGAGCTGCATGGTTCAAAGCCTGATACAAAGAGGGACTGATGGGAAGGTTGTTGACTGGCAATCACTGGTATCTGCCGCAGTTTTCTACTAAGCACAACTAACTCAGTCAGTCAGTCACAAGGAAAATAAATAGAAAATGAACATGACAGATCTCTCCAGTGAAAATTTCAATTAACTTTTTTACTCCCTTTAACTAAGTGAAAGGATTAAGATTTTATCAGTGATTATGAAACAGACAGGATTAAAATGTGATAATATTATTAGTATGGGTTATGCAACGAAGCTCAAAAACACTGAAAGCACAATAAAAACTAATGTTCATATTAATCATAACAATCTTTTCCACAATTTGGAACAGAGGTTAAAATTCAGTTCAATTCACAAAGTTCCCCTGCCATTTGTTAAAGAGATATTCAAAGAACAAATGAATAAGAAAAAGGATGATTCCATAAATGACTGCCAAAAAGAGAACAATTATGCAACTATAAACAAAACATCAGCAAAGATTTCTCAAAACTGTGCTTCATTAAATGGATGGATTTTTATAGGCTTTTATTTCATGCATCACTGACAACCAGGCAATGAAGCAGCAAGAGCTTCCCCAGCTGCGATGCTGTCAAGATCTTTTTATATTAGTACATAACCTCAGAATGAATATATATGCCATGAATAAACTGGACATAGTTCATTCTTAGATTTAGCCCATTCTCAGTTTAGAATTAGTCATCAAAATAACAATAAATGTCAAGTTTACTAAACTATAATTGGGCAGTCATTAATGTTTACTGACTTATTTTCAGTATTTTCATAACAGCTTACATCACCTGGGAATCCTTTCTTCTCCCCTATGCCCACGTTCTACTCCCCAAAGACCCCTTACAACACCTAACGAACTAGACATTCAAACTCAGAAGACAAAATCAGTATTTCAGCCTTAACTTTGTGTTATAGCAACTACTATAATGACAATGAGAATTATAACTCCTACAGCAAGAATTCCAAAACAGCAAAATTTCTTCCTGCGAGCTTTTGATTGAGATTCTGCTGCCTGTGTCAGTTGGACATTTCCTCCTTCAACATGCACATGAACCTGCTCAGTGTTATGTTCAATGTTATCCAATGTCTCTCCCTGCTGCGACACCATTAGATTCAACTCCTTGAAGAGCATGTTAACGTCAGTGACACTTTTTTCAAGGGCAAGAATGTCTTTATGACGCTCCTCCAATTCTCGCAATGTTTCTGCTGCATCCTCGGTCTCTGAGATAAAGTTCTGCGTGAACACATTATACGACTCCTTCCCAAGAATTTCATTCACTCTTTCTTCTGAGACTTCAGTTTCACCTCGAGCATACAACTGACGCCTCAAACGATCTTTCATTTTGTCCGCATAATCCGACTGGCACTTGAAAAACTCGTTAGTTGCCATCGCCAACTGTGTTGTGAGTCCGTTGAGTTGCTGCTTTGACACACGTTTAAAAGCTTCATCGTTCTTTTTGCTGTCAATGTATTTTTCGGCTTGATCCTCCAGGTCTCGGATTTCCTTTCGTAAACGAACACCATGCTGTGTCAGCTCCTGAATCAAACCTTCATAACGCGACACAGCACTCTTCTCAGCGAAAGGAGAATTGACTAGGGCGAGCTGTTGTTTTTTCAGTTCAGCAACACGAGACTTGTATGATGCCAGTTCACCATCGATACGGCTGGCTGTGCTGAGAAAGCTATTGAGACCGTTTTCTTTTCCACTGCCCATGGTTTTGTTCTTTTCCTTCTTGTCGCTTTTGGTCAGGAGCTCCCTCTTGGCCTGCATCTCATCAAGTCGGTCTCGCACTGGCATGATGATCGATAAAATCCACCGTCTGACCTCAGTAGCTATTTTTTGCAATGACGTGGACTCTGCATCAGAACAAAGTTACATCGATTTCTCACTTGTTGAATCAACCTAACGCCATTTTGCTCGCGTCAAAGATGGCTGCCGGAAAACACCTTCCGGAAAGACAAGTTAAAAGAGAAAGTTATATTTACATAAATGTACACTAACTCATCCCGAAAAAAAAAGAGTAAAATTCAGTAAAAAAAATCTTTCCTCTTTATCTTCAGATTTCATCAGTTACCAAAACACACAGACTAAATTTTCTGAAATAATATTTGCTCAAAGATAAACCTATCACCCCTTCACATGAAACTAGAAATGCCAAATTTGAGAATGACCTCAACAATGATTCATTGGAAGGCGCGCCCAAACAATATATATATATATATAACCTTCCCTCTCTTTCGCTAAGTCTGGGAACTCTTTCTCTCTCTCTCTCAATGCACATCTTAAAAAACAAAACAAAATAAACAAGCAAACAAAACCAACCAAACAAAAAACAAACAAACAAAAAACAACAACAACAAAAAACAAAACCCCCACCACATTTATAGTAGATAAATTTACCGGCTGTCAGCGGAACTGGCAAACACAGTATGATTAAAATTAATCATCATATGTGGTTACTCATAGCGTGATTACGCATATCTACACATAGACTGACACCTAACTGATAATTTTCCTTTACTTACAAAACATGTTCGTAACTACTTGAGCACATCTTCAGTTTATATTTAATTTCAGTTAATATTTTTCTCAGTAACAACAACAACAATTGTAATAATACTAATATTAACAACAACAATAATGATGATAATAATAATAACAATAATGATAATCATCATAATAATGATGATGATAATAACAACAACAACAACAACGATGATGATGATGATGATGATTATAAACAGTCCCAAAGAAAACGATGTTGAATACATCTCTTTCATTGTGATGTTGGCTTTTTTTATTTTTTTTAAACTATGAGAAAAAGGACAGGTCACAAGTCTACTGAAAACCAATGTGGCATTAAGCATACCCTGACTGAAATCAAAACGGTCAAACCATACAACAACAACAACAATGTAGAAACATGAAACTTTTATGTATACATAAACTACAGTACATATGAATAGTGCATTTGGCCCAATTGTGGTCATGATAATAAACAAATGAAAGCAGGCATTCATGTTTGTTTTAAAGAGAGATCATATGATAGGTGGATCTCCAAAAGTGATGTGTAGAATTCCGGCCATTCGTTCTGCGCTGGAGGTGAGGGGGGAGGGGTGGGGAGTTCTTCCGCTAAGTCTATTTTCAATACACCTCAGTCATTTCCGCTCCAGCCTCGTTGTGACATAAAATAGGGAATCCCCGAGGTCGCACAAACGAGGGAGGCTCGTCCGAGTTGAAAGTAAGTGCATAGTTTTCAATCTAAAAATTATTTGTGTCATCGTTGAATAAAGCAACTGTCAATGTTAAAAATTGCAAAGAAGTTTATTTTGTTGCAACCTTCGTTATCGTCAAATCTCTGTTTTGTTCTTTGATATTATCGTATTTGTTAGTGAAGAAGGACAATCGTCTGCTGCGAACTTGCACCCAGCGCGGCTAGCGACAGTTGTTTACAAATCATACTGGATGCAGTATCGGTCACCATCGGTACTCGATATTTTTACCCGCTCATCGTAAACGCATTGTAGAAACGCACATAGAATCGCAGATTTAATTTACGAGGCGATTTTATTTACGGGATGCAGGATCGGATATGTTTGTTGAGTGAAGTTCATGGTTTTTGAAACGACTGGCACCCAGTAGTCCGACATAAGTGTATGGAAACGATGGGAAGTTTATGCCTCGCGCGACTGGCAACGTTATGTTTTTGGGAACGGTGAATGAATAATAAAATTTTGCTTGCCTGTCATTCAAAGTCGCGTCATGTTTTGAAAGGACTGAAAACTGAGATTTCAACAGTTTGGCATGTGTAATGTACGAGGCAAAAGAAGAAGTATTTGAAAGAGAAGAAACGTCTGACGGTCTTCCACAACAGCAACTGCATTGTGTTTCTCTCTACACAGGCAGCGGCACCACTACAGTTAGGAAGTTACGAAGGAAAACAACAACAACAAACAAACAAACAACAACAACAAAATCTGATTCGTGGGGTAAAAGAGCAGTTTGGATGTCAGTTGCATCAGATCTTTTTATTTCTGTTTCATTTCTTTTTTCTTTTTCTTTTTTTTTTTTCTTGGAAGTTATTCTTTTTTCTGTAAATGTGTAAGTATATTAGTCTGAATTTTGATTTTGAAGTGTTTCAAAGTTGAATGCGTTTTGGGGTGTGTACTTTGCATGCTGTATAAATGGCATTTTAAGTGTGTTAACGCGTATAGTGACTTACTCACAATAGTGTTTAGTTGTTTTTGTGCACATGAGTGTGTGTGTGTGTGTGTGTGTGTGTGTGTGTGTGTGTGTGTGTGCTGTTCCCATGCATGATGTGTGTGTAACATGTGTGTATGCGTGTGAGTGTGTGTGTGTGTGTGTGTGTACACTGCTCCAGTCAGTATAATTAAGTATCCACCCTTATTTTTGTTAAAACTAAAACTAGTAGAGTAGAATGTTTTAAAAATCTGGTTGGAATTGTTGTAACTGTCCAGATACATTGAAAATCAGATCGAGCTGTGTTGACAAGAAATACTCGGTGAAACAGACTAAACAGATAGTGAAATGCTTAGGGAAAATGTCAACTTGGGACAAACAGAACAACCTACTGAGTATCAAATGAAGTAGTTTCCGCTGGATGTTGTAAAAACCATTGTGTAAAACGACATGGTGTAAACTGTAAGGAACTTTTTTTTAGGAAGGTACCGGTGAGGCTAGAGGCATGATGTGGTGATGGTCATTGGGCAAATGCACAAATGATGAGGGAGGAGGTACTGAACTTTGCTTCACTTGCTCAGTCATAGTCTTTGTCAGTTTCAGTGTCTTACAAAATTATGTTTGATAGTATACATATAGATTAGATAAAAGAAAAAGAAGTGTGCTGTACAGTCATGTTCCATAATGTTATGGTTACTATGTTTTTTTCAAAATTGATGTTATTTATGTTTTAATTTTTAGAAAAAAAATTATAGATTTACAATGGCGAGAGATCTTAGAAGAAGAAAAATGTATGGCGTGTATTCAACAGTGAACATTTAGCAGTCATGTATCCTTTCTTCTTTGTGCTCAGAGCCTTGTCGCTGGAAATGGAAAACTCTTCTTACGTTTCTAATGCTTTATCTTCATCGGCTCTGATGGTGCTGGCATCTTCAGCTGAAAGTCATGAAGCAGCTCGACTTCCTGCGCCCCCTCTAGCATATTCAGCCCAGTCCTTGGATCACAAGGACAGACCTGCACCCCAGCCCTCGTTCAGCAATGCTGGGTTTGTCTACCATCCAGAAGTAATCGCAGCCCCCATGTATGCTACAATCCCTCCTTATGCCCACCCTCCTCTAGAACAAGGCATTGGACTCATCGGACCCAGTAGTGGCGCTTTCAGACATCTGGGACCACACGAAGGCTCAGAACCATACCATTCTGCTTTCACACCAGCAAAGAAAAAGTCTGAGGATGCGTCATGCTCGTCTTCATATACTGCAGACAACAGTCAAGAGCAGGATGTAGAAGCAGCCAAACCAAGCATGTCGTCGCATTTGGTGAAAGAGGAACGTCCCTCGAGCCTTAGCTCTGCAGGAGGGGACACCAACTCGGAGGTCCACTCAGATAATGGAGATCTTTGTGACAGAGGAACTCCTGACTCTGAAGGCCGATCACTACGAAGTGAGTTTTTCTTTCCTTTACTCATTGTTTTAGGGATGAAGAAACATTTCAGTGGTATGATCACTTTACAATACTTAAATGTCGTGCTAGTATCAATCCTACTGTTCATTAGAATTAGCATACCAATATGTTTTATCGTGATTATTAGAATTATTACAGCTGATATATACATGATTGTTATAAAACAGACAGCCAGCACTATTAGAACTATTACAGCTAATATACATGATTGTTATCAGACAGCCAGCCAGCACTATCAGAACTATTACAGCTAATAAGTAATATACATGATTGTTATCAGACAGCCAGCACTATTAGAACTATTACAGCTAATATACATGATTGTTATCAAACGGACAGCCAGCATTTCCAAAAAGTAATCAGAAGCAGAAATTTGTGAAAACAGTACAGATGGTTAAAATAATGATATTGGAAAAAGTATGACAGGTACTTTCAGTCAGATGGCCTTTGTCAGGCACATACTTTGAAAAAAAAAGTTAAGAAAAAGTAGGGGGAGGAGTCACAGGTTTTGGGTGTATTGATGCAAGATAGAAGACAGTATGATGAGCTTGTCAGTCATCCCATAATTTGTGGTTGAAAGAGAGTAAAGTGCTTGAGACATCAACTTCTCTCAGCACTAGCGTTATCATCGCTGCTTTCGTTATCCCAACCCATCCAGCTCTGAGTCGGATACCCATTCACAGCTTAGTGAACTGGAACTGGAAGCTGTGTGCACTGTTCTCAAGTCAGACTTAAAGCTTTGCATAGGCAATTGGATTTGAAAGTAGTTGGTGTGGGCAGGGTGAAAAACTGAAATTAAAACATTATAATCAGACATTAACCCTTTTGACTCTTGCACCCTATCCACCAACATCCTGCATTGTCAACCATGATATTGATACTAGCAAAGCAAAAACTTAACTTGTTGACTCCCTCACCCTATCCACTGGCTTCCTGCAGGAAGCTAGTGGATAGGGTGAGGGAGTCAACAAGTTAAGTTTTTGTAGTTGGGGAATAGGATGCGGGAGTCAAAGGGTTAAATGATGTAGAAATCTCACACCTGCTACTCCATTCATGGCTTTATGCAGGTGAAAAGATCCAGATTTTTTTTTTATATTTGGAAGTGTGTTTTTATTGTTCTTGTTTGCTTCTTTTTTTTTTTTTTTTAATCCAATGCTGATATACTTTTATTTTCAACATAGATGGACATTTGAAGCACACAAATTGTAACAAAGGCAATGTACTTTGTTTAACCCTTTGACTCCCGCACCCTATCTACAAACTACAAAAACTTAACCCTTTGATTCCTTCACCCTATCCACCAGCTTCCTGCAGGAAGCTGGTGGATAGGGTGAGGGAATCAAAGGGTTAAGTTTTTGCTTTGTTAACATGGTTGGCAATGCAGGATGCTGGTGACCGGAGTGCGGGAGTGAAAGGGTTAATAAAAACCTCAGCAACAAAAAACTGGACCTACGCAGTCAGAGAAAATATTTGATGCAGAGAGAGCACGCAAGATTCAAACATGACAGTGAAGTACATAATTTGTCAAATTATTTTTAAATGTTGGAGTATCCTTGAATGTTTAAACTGAATGAATTTCCCAAACAGTTTTTGCATTCACAGTCATTATATTGATAACAAACAAAGAAGGCATTCTTTAGTTGCAACATCAATGTCACTAAAATCAGGTTATTTGAACGTTTGCACTTGCAAACTATCAGAGTGGTAGTAATTTGACAAAAATCTGATAAATTTCGTAGGTAAATACTTAAAATAGAGGTTGTTCAGTGAGGGTTAATCACACCCAGACAATCCCATACACGCTCCACTCAGTTTGCTAATAATTATCTAGCAAATTACTTGTAAAACTTTTAAGTGCTGGCAAGGTCTTGTAACAGGGAGAGAAGGGAAGGAAGGGGACATAATTGCAGAGCCCATACCACCAGAATGATTTGAGCATTAAGGGGGCAGACCTACCCAGATTTCGGTACCAAGATTGTGATGTTCAGTGTTTCAGTTCTAATTAACCAATACCATGATATTTGGCAAGAAGATACCTCAGACAGTATTCTTTGGATTGAATATCTTTGTTGGGGTCTGTGAGTTATGAAAAGTTGACAAAAATTAATTGATTAAAAAATGTTCTCGCGAAAATGAAAAAATATAGTACATACTGTGACATTTATAACTACACATATATTCACATGTTAGGAATTGATATTCAGTGAGCAAATACATCTGCATAGTATGCATGGCATGTAGTAAAATCTTAGCTCTACTATCATTTTCTGTACAATCATCACACCAATTTTTAGAATAATCTTAATAAAAAAAATTATAATACAACTTTTGATAAAAATGTTTCTTTCAAGCAGAACTGCAAGATTTTACTACCGGCTATAGGTAGCTGTCTCTGCTATATGTGTGCCAGATATCAAGGAAATTGGATGAAAACTTTTGAACATATTATGTCTGATGTATACAATCTCGCAAAAAATCGCAGTTAATTAATTAATTAATTTTTGTCAACTTTTCATAACTCACAGACCCCAACAAAGATATTCAATCCAAAGAATACTGTCTGAGGTATCTTCTTGCCAAATATCATGGTGATTGGTTAATTAGAACTGAAACACTGAACATCACAATCTTGGTACCCAAATCTGGGTAGGTCTGCCCCCCTTAAGACGTGCAGTGAACAGGCAAGTTTACATGTTGTGGGCTGGATTAAACTCAAGAAATCAGGTTTCGAATTCATGGGTCTGAAGCAGCCAGCCCTAGGCTAGAGACTCAGAAAGAAAAAAAAGGCTGGTCTGAAGGTTGAACTGATGATTGGTGTGTATTCATCATGATGTGTTGACCAACTCAGCCAATGGGGTGACTAAAACTACATCCTTCATGGGATGTTTTTGGCTCATACACAAACATTCACACAAACCACACAGGAATTGGGATTTTTGCCCAACTGTTCATGATGCAAGTGGTTTATTTTTCTATTTTGTTAAAATTCTTTTGTTTATTATTTTCTTTTTCTTCTCAACCAAGTTTTGCTCAATACATCTTACGTTGCAGTTGCAGGTAAGAAATTCCTGGACATTATTCCTAGAGTGTCTGGACGTCATTCTGCGTGCAGGGACACTATCTTGAGAAACTGAAACTGAAACTGTTATTGTTTCCCAGGGTCCAGGAAACGGACAATTGATGGTCAGCTGACCTGCTGTCCGGTGTGTGGTTTGACATTGCGACCTGGAGAGATACGTGGTCATTTGGCCGTGGAAATGGACAAACTGGACCGCATCATCAAGTTTGTAATTTTTTGTTTTGCTATTGATTATGGCTTGAGAGATAGAGAGAGAGATGGGGTGTCTATGGAAATGCTGAGAATGAGGAAATAGAATTAGAAAGTAGAAGAATGAGAAAATGAATGAAATCATCATTACTAAAGAACTAGAAAGTAGAAGAATGAGAAAATGAAATGATATTAACTCACTCGGTATGACGGAACGCTATAGCGGTCATGATGAAAGGCACGGTTCCGTACGATGGAACGCTATAGCAGTTTCGATAATTAAAATTTGTTCAACGCTCCCCTTTAGACCTTGCACGCCTACCATAGCCACACTGGTCACTGCAAACGTGTCAAGGGCCAAGTGGAAAGTTACTTCATGAGATTCCGTAGCCATACACTCGTAGGGAAACGATTGACTTCGGCACCCCATACGACTGATAATCTGCATTCGTGTCGAAAATGGCGTCGCAGGCGAGTACGAGTTTTCGAACAAAGTAGATCACGACGGCGGCGTTTTACCGCTGCTGAAGTGATTGAAGTGCTTCAGACTGAAGGATTGGACATCGTGGAGTATGCTGAAGATAATGGTGAAAGTGTATCAAGTGATGAAATCTGCCAGCAAGAAGGTACTGACAGTGACCCAATTTCAGACGACAGTGAAATGGGAGAGGGAGGTGGGCGTTTACGTCACGAGAGGCGAGCAGTCAGCGGGCCGAGCATAGGTCTGATGGAGGTTTCATTCACTTTCCTATGCATGACTGGCATGAAGATTTTAGTTTTTCTCCCATTTTGCCTCCGTTCTCTGGCTCTTGTGGCCTGCATGTCTCATTTGAGTGCCATTCCCCCATAATTCCCATGTGTAACAATTTGTAACATTCATATAACATCACTAATAGTAATAATCTTTTCTCTTTTTACACTGAGCAAAGTCTGCTTTATTCATGTTGTTTTGTGCATACAAAGACCTTCTCACCTTTGTTTGTGTGTTCATGGAGCTGATCAAAGCGTGTGACTGTACCGTGATCCTGACCACAAAATTTAAGGTATTTTCAACCTGGCACATCAAGAAGAAATATTCAAAGAAGAACTTCAATATTTTGGCATGAACTAACCCAGCATGTAAATATTCAGATCTGAAAGTTTCATTTTGTTCCTTTATGTTTTGTATTTTTTGTGATTTTTTTCCTAACCCTTCAAAATGGGCCGTCCCTGGGGAAACGCAAGGGGGAAAACTCTCCGTACCGAGTGAGTTAAAGAGTAAAGTTATCATCGTTATGGGTAACATCATCATAGTGTGTTATCAGGTTAAGATATTTGTTGTTATAAAACTGTCCTGAATGGCACTATTTTTTTCCAAACTCATTTGGACTGGTTGCACATTCCACATGATTATGTAAATTACGGTTTTCAGTGGAGCAGGGGGAACTTGAGCTGTTAGGGAAGCTGACTACATTGTGTTGATGTTTAAAGAATAATGCAAAACAAAATTAGAAGTGATGAAACTAAATGCATTATGGACAAAATTGGAATGATTTTTCAGAAAGCATGAAATTTCAGAACTTAACACTGTCAGTTGGTTTTCGACTTGTCTATACTTCAACCTCTCTGGAGGCTTTCCCCAGAACAAGAGTTGGTTGTGTATTTGGCTCTGTAGGGAAATTAGCGGTCACATGATATGAAAACTTTCTTGTTTGATGGCATAAGCTGAAGTCCAATGTTTCTTCAGTGATAGTTGACCTTATTTGATTTCCAGTGTTTCTGTAATTTTTCTCATGAAAGGTGATGTTCCAGGTTAGTATTGTTGTTTTTTTCCATGAAAATGTGAGTCCTGTTTGTGGTGTTATGATGTTCTTTGACTACAGTGCCTAACATTCGGGCAGCCTCTCCTATGTGTTTACTTGCACGGTCATCACAAATCATGCAGTAGACCAGTGCAAATTTCTTGTCATTTTCTGTTTTATCCTTGGACAGATGAACAGCTAGTTGACTTTGGTAAGGTTAATTTCATTTAATTTTATAAAGCATGGTGGGGACAGGTTAGCATCAGTCTGCTTAGCTTGGCCAGAAATAGGATATTCAGAAAGTGTGTACTATGTAGTGTATCTTGTTATTTGTTGTTTTGTTGATTCACTGATCAACCTTTCTAGTTTTGTATCTTTTCGTTTCACTGTAGTATTGTTTGCTTTATATATCCTTTTACTTTTTACCCTGTCCACCAGCTTCCTGAAGAGAATAAAAGAGCTAATGTTGATTTATTATGATCGTTGTTTGTAGCCTGAGTATTTATTTTTATCTGTGTTCATCAGATTTATTTTCCTCATTCCACTTTTCTGTGTGTCAGCTTCCCAGTCCTTAGGTTTATGTGCAGGCTTAAACTTAAACCTTGTGCCATGATCATGATTAATTTTGGATCTTCTCCAGCATGTATATATGGAAATCATTCAAAGCATGGAGACGTTGTTTTGATGAACTGAAATTGAATCTGTCTTTTGAGTCGTTCTCCTCTGGCTCCCTTCTTTGTCTAATCTCTTGTGTGATCTGTTTCTTGTGTATGTTTCATTTACAGTTTAAGTGATTGTACTGTGTTTAATTTCCAGAGGAGGACGAAAATCCAGAGATTCGACACCTTCTTGCAAAAAGGTATATGTTTTTTCATTACAACCCTGTGTGTGTGTGTGTGTGTGTGTGTGTGTGTGTGTGTGTGTGTGTGTGTGTGTGTGTTGTGTGTGTGTGTGTGTGTGTGTGTGTTTATATGCTGGCTATGTATTGAAAACTCACTCTCTCAGTTAGAAGAAAGTGTACACAGCAGTGAAAGCCAACTGAGCAGAATAATGTGTTTGTATGGATTTTATTGATTTATTGATATGAATTATGTATTCACTCATTCATTCACTCACTCACACTTTCACTTACACATTCATTCACTCACATACTCATGCGTGCTCTCCTCACTCACTCACTCACTCACTCATTCATTCAATCATTCATTCATTCATTCTTTCATTCATTCATTCATTCTATAAAACTAGTTTAGGCAGGAAGTTTACACACGGGATAAAAGCCAGTGTAGCAGAAGTCCTGTTGCCACTTGGTTGATGAAGTAAATGAATATCCTTGCAACGGTGTCGACAAGACCTCATACTTTCCTGAGCAATGCTTCGCAGGCATTTAACACTTAACACGGAGCGGTGAGTAGGGGGAATAATTTGCCGAAATGTCGTTTCTTTGTGGATGAATGGACTTCCCTTATCCTTGAACGACTTGTATTGTGCCTGCATCACTTGTGGACAAGGGAGGAAGGGAGGGGGGAGAGAGAAAGAAAGAAGGAGAAAAAAGAAAGAAAGAAAAATTGATATGGTCACACTATTTTGATAATCTCTTGTTTCAGTAATCGTGTTATAGGAAAATCCAGGTTTTGTTCTTCTCAAGGTCACTGTGACCTTGAAGAAGCTTGAGTTGAAATGAAAGTTGGCATGCATTGAGAACAGCGGTTGACCGTCAGAGCAGTGAAAAAGGACTCAGATATTATTAGAAGTTCCAGGAAAATGCTGTTCACACTCTTTGCCGGAAGAGGGATAATTTCAAACATTTTTGGGATCCTTGTAACTGTGATCTTCGTGCCTTACCTTTAAAACTTACGCTGTATGAGTTCTCAGTAATCCACAGCTTTGACACAAATCTGGAAAATAACCGTCTGAAAAAAGCTGAGAAAATGTACACGCACACACAACCACTACACCACACACACACACACACACACACACACACACACACACACACACACACACACACACACACACACACACACACACACACACACACACACACACACACACACACACACACACACACACACACACACACACACACACACACACTACACACACACACACCACACACACACACACACACACACACACACACACACACACACACACACACACTACACACACACACACACACACACACACACCACACACACACACACACACACACACACACCACACACAAAACACACACACACACACACACACACACACACACACACACACACACACACCACACACACACACACACACACACACACACACACACACACACACACAACACACACACACACACACACACACACACACACACACACACACACACACACACACACACACACACACACACACACAACACACACAACACACACACACAACAACACACACACACAAAAAACACACACACACACACACACACACACACACACACACACACACACACACTTTCTCTAGTCAGCAAGGAGAGAGAAAAAAATGGGGTTGGGGAAGGGGAGGTTAGAATTTTCAAAAAGTAAGATTGGAAAAGTGAAATCTCAGCAGTTACAACATTGTGTTGGTCGGTTGGTGGTCCTGTTGTTGGGGTGGGCAATGTGTTCCACTTGACTGGTCGTGCTTGGTGTAGGTATCAAGTGAGTGGTGACCTGAAGCTAATCCCATTCTAATTGCTTTACAAGTGGTTATACCCTGTTTTCTGAGCACTCCATCCTGCCGTCCCACCTTCCAGTCTGACTGCACTGCTTCTGTTGTGGTCTGAGAAAATCTTTTGTGCATGTGACCTCCAGTCTACCCGGGTGTGACTGGGTGCCTGACCTGCTCTTGGTTGTGGGCGATAAAGCAGCGAGGGGTAGAAGATAGACGCTGCTCTGATTGTGCCAGTCCCGTGAAAAGTGTTGGTGTTGCTGCCTCCTGATTGCTCTTGATTATCTGGATGCCTCTGCTCCTCCTGATCGCTCTTGATTATGCTGGTTTCAGAATAAAAAGTTGATGCCTCTGCTCCTCCTGATTGCTCTTGATTATGCTGGTTTGAAAATAAAAAGTTGATGCCTCTGCTTGCCCACTCCCTTACAACCACAGGGTTTTGTGAAAAATTTTGATTTTATAAATATTTATTTTGCCTATCCCAGCCAGCTGGTTGGTTCGTTTGACAGAACTGTGGAATCAAGATCTGATATCCTGAGTTCAGTTCTAGCCCACAGCATAAAAATTGGCTTGTTTACTGACTATCTTAATGCTCCAGTCAATCTTTCGGTGTCTGCTTAGTGTTGCACAGGCCCTGTTCTCCCTCCTACCCCCTCTTTCCAATTCAAGCCCTTTGCCAGTGTATCTAGGATTTTGTACTTTTGTACAACTTAGAAAGTCTGTCAGATACGCTGGCAGGTTTTGGGTTAAGGCATGTGGAAATTTCACAGGGCGATGAATTGCCCTTGGGCAAAGTCCAAATTGCAATTATTTGCCTATCCTTCATCCCCCCCTCCTTTTCCCCACTTTCTCTTTCTCTCTCTCTGTCTGTATGTCTCTCACTTTCTCTCTCTCTATCTCTCTCTGTCTGTCTGTCTCTCTCTTTGTTCTGTCTTTTCTTTCCCTGATCTGTACTTTGTTACTGTAGATACACATTCTCCTTCCCTTGCACACAGTCTCCCTTCTGCCTCCTCCTGGCTTTTCAGTTCTCTGTGTTTGCTTATTCTGTGCGGTCATCCATGGCCTGGTATTGTCCTGCAGTTATTCTGTCCACCCTTCCGTGTCATCCAATTGTTGCATGCACGGGGATTTGTACAGTTGTACTGTTGGTGGGTTTGTGGTTTTACAAAGGGTAGGAGTCCATTGTATCTCTTTAGGGTTGGGCTCGAGGGGTGAGGAGTTGTTACTTGTTACTCAACTTATTGGATCTTGTCTGATATCTTGGGAACTTACTCACCGGACCGAAGTCTTAAATCCTTAGGGCCAGTCCTACTAGTATTGCTACTGCCATTAAACTGAAGTAGTATGCCTTGAGATTTTCATTTGGAATGTGTCCCAAAAAGAGTTATAAAATACTCAAAATAAATAATGACAAAATTAAGATTAGACTTATAACTTTATTTGTCCACTTTTCGAGATAGAAAAAGATCAGATTGTTTCACCTGTCATGTACAAGCTCTGATGAAACCATGCCTGTTACGTTGCCAGGGTCAGTAGTATGTTAAAGCTTTGAGATTTTCATTTGGTTTGTCTCACAAATACAGTCATAAATGAACTAAACAATTAACTTGGTCCATTATTGAACCCGTGGCAAAATTGAGATCAGTGAATCATTCATTTTGTTAGTCCACAAGGTTAATTATAAAAGGTCAAATTGTTTCAGGTGTCATACAATACACAAACACTGATGAAGCCAAACCTATTGGATTGCTGAGGTCATTTTTTTTCTTTACACATAGACTCATTAATTTAGTATGATTTGTATGAGTACACACTTTCCTTTCTACTGTCCTGTTTTTTTCTTTATGTGGATCGTTTCTTGCCAACCAGACAATTGTCTTGCGTATTTTCCCCAAAAGACATCCCACTCGGTCTGAAGATGCCTTCTAGCCTGCTGTACTCTGATGCCACGATAATGAGAAGGTTGTTAACACACAGATGACAGTGAGTAAGTAAGCTGCCTGTTCTGCATAGTTGTTCATTATTTGCCAGCATGGATTTATATACCTTTTCAGTGCTGTATGTTATTCTTTTCTTATTCATATTTTTTTAAATTTGGAAGTGACAGAAGGTGACAAATTAACCGTTTTTCTGCCAGGTGAAAGCATCTGAGACCAAATCTCCTTTGTCAGAAAATTTTCATTGTCACTGCCACTGTTTTCACTTTCACTTTCATTTGATGGTGGTTCTGTAATTTATGATCAGAGCGATCAACAGTGCAACTTTTTTCGTCAGTGTTTTCGAACTGACGTTATGCAGCTTTATACATCAACTTTTCAGCATCTGCTTTACTTGTATCTTCATCATCTATTGAATCCTCTAATAAAGAACTCCTTGTCATGTTCATTTACAGCTGAATAGATAGGGTGGGAGAGAGTTCAGTTTTTGCAGCTGGTGGATAGGGTGCGGGAGTCGCACAGGATTAAAAGAATTTCAAAAGCAAACAGAGAAAAAACAGTTGACATGTTTCTTTTTTTGTTTTTGCAGACAATGGTATCTCCTCCAGCGAAAAAAGGAAAGGGGGATTCCCCTTCCCCTGAGGCATCAGAATCCAGATATCAGGTAACGTTATTTATTATAATGTCTGATATGTATTGCAGCAGTCTTTAACTTTTTTTTTTTTTTTTACAACATAGAATGAATGTAACATAAGTGGCCTAAATATTCAAGAAATTGTCCACAATAGTCAAGACAGAGCAGCCTGGAGGGAGATGGTTTGTGTCCAGATGTGCAGCAGCCAACACAGAACCCAGTGATGCCAACAGGTGAGGAGAGAATGAATGTGTGTGTTGTAAGAAGCTGTGTTGTTAACTTGTGTGTGTTGTAAGAAGCTGTGTTATGTGTGTTGTAAGAAGCTGTGTCGTTAACTTGTGTGTGTTGTAAGAAGCTGTATTGTTAAGTTGTATGTGTTGCATGAAGCTTTGTTGTTAAGTTGTGTGTGTTGCATGAAGCTGTGTTGTTAAGTTGTGTGTGTTGCAAGAAGCTGTGTGTGTTGTAAGAAGCTGTGTTAAGCTGTGTGTGTTGTAAGAAGCTGTGTTGTACAGCTGTGTGTTAAAAAGCTATGTTGTAAAGCTGTGTGTTGTAAGGAGCTGTGTTAAGCTGTGCTGTGTGTATTGTAAGAAGCTGTATTGTTAAGTTGTGTGTGTTGTAAGAAGTTGTGTTGTTAAGTTGTGTGTGTTGTAAGAAGCTGTGTTGTTAAGTTGTGTGTTGTAAGAAGTTGTGTTGTTAAGTTGTGTGTGTTGTATGAAGTTGTGTTGTCAAGTTGTGTGTGTTGTAAGAAGCTGTGTTGTTCAAGTGTGTGTGTTGTAAGAAGCTGTGTTGTTAAGGTGTGTGTGTAGTAAGAAGCTGTGTTGTTCAGCTGTGTGCTCATGTCACCCGTTGTCTGTCAGCATCATCGGGTTCAGTGGTACCTACTGCAGCAGACGCCATGATGGTTCTCCTTCATTCACTCTGATCTCGACTTCTTTGTGCTACTTTGTAGATGCTCAAATTGCTGATGTTGTGCGTGGTGTTTTTTAATATAGGAGGTGGGTGGTCTGTTCAGATGTTTTTGGCTTCAACTTTAACTTGCAAAACTATGCACATGCATATATATAGGCTATTTCCCCTGTGGGGATGCTGGGGGCTGTTTCAGTATAAATGGTATTCACACCGTCTGAACATTCTGTGTTAGAAATTTCTCATTTTTTTCACTCTGTTTGTTTCTGCCTGCTCCTTAGCTGTGTGGGTCATCTCTTCCTATCATTTTCTGCCGTTTGGCTGTAAGGAAATGTGATGTGCTGAAGCAGTTTTAGGTAATTTTGGCTGGTTTTGTATGTTTTGGTGCCCTTAGTTATGTTGACATTTGCAAGAACTAGGCATGTTTTTTTTTAAAACCCTCTGGTGATTAATTGGATGGAGTGGTCAGCACCAGGGGGATATCCTTAGATTATGTGCGTGAATGGGTTGATATGTGTACTTTTTTTTCCAGGTGTTTTTTTTTTCTCCAGTGTGGTATGATGTACTTTTTGAGATGGTTATAAACCTGATATGGCTCTGTGTATTGGTCTGTGTTTTAAGCCACAGTAACAATACAAAGACTTTTGTGAGATGAGGTGTTGTTCAATAGTCATTATTACTAGTATTATTATTATTATTATATGGTGTACTTTTTGAGATGGTTGTAGCCTTGATATGGCTCTGTGCAGTGGTCTGTGTTTTAAGCCACAATAACAATACAAAGACTTTTGTGAGATGAGGTGTTGTTCAATAGTCATTATTACTAGAGTCTAGTATTAGTATTATTATTATTATTATATGGTGTACTTTTTGAGATGGTCGTAGCCTTGATATGGCTCTGCGCAGTGGTCTGTGTTTTAAGCCACAATAACAATAGAAAGACTTGTGAGGTGAGGCATTGTACAATAGTCATTATTATTATTATTATTATTATTATTATTTAGTCATTATCATTACTATTTAATCATTATTAATTCATTGATTAATTGATAGATTAATTCCTTCTTTGTTGTTGTTGCTGCTGCTGTCGTTTTTCTTGTTCTTGTTTTTCTTCTTCTTCTTCTAATTATAATTATGATATTCTTCTAATTATAATTATAATATTATTCTAATTATAATTATATTATGAAAGGATAGGCCTCCCACCGGCTTGTTTTTAAGGAGGAAGTTTGACTTAGGTCAGCTTTATACATTACTGTGCTCTGTGCGCATGTACGTGAACTGGTGTTCTGGCACCATAGATGATAGAAGGTCTTCAGTACTTATATGAGCATAATAAATTGTTTTGACTTACCTCATTGAATGAAAGTTGAAAACTGTTGAGACACAAATACCTCCAACTGAATTTTGTGGATAGGGTGAGGGAGTTATAGAATTAAGTTTTTCGCTTTGCTAGCATGGTTTGCAATGCAGAATGCTGGTGGACAGGGTGTGGGAGTCAAAGGGTTAAAGTTTAAGAGACCTTTTGCAGTCTTCCCTTTTTTGGTGACAGTGCCATCACAGACCTGTTTTATTTTCTAGATATCTGACATGAGAGCAGGTTGGCAAGGCTGTGTGATGTAAGTAATTTCAGACATAGTGATAATGTTGCTGATTTCCATGGCATTTTTTTAAACATAGATCAATGAAGACTTTATTTATGTATGTATGTCTGTGTGATTGTTTTTTGTTTTCAGACTTTTATACGGATACGAAGCAATCGTCAGTCGCGGCTGAATGGTAATTTTTTTTGTTTTCGCTTTTATTGTTTACTAGATTGTGGAATTTAATATATATTTTTATTTATTTCTATATTTTGACAAATTTTAGAGATGTGAGTAATGATAAGAGTAATCATTATATTGTGAAGATACAATCACCATTAAAATTCTTAGTGAATCTCTTTTCATGAATGCTCGGTATATAATGCTTAATGAATTAACTATTTAGCCATACGGATATGTTATTGTTTGCATTTGTCATGTGTGTATTTTGTATTAATATATCCATGGTGCAACTTTTTCTGTTTGACGACGGAATCTGTTTTTTCAAAAGAGTCAGAAACGGAAAATCTGTTTTTTGAAAAAGCTTCAGCGTAGCCCCCCAGACCCCCCCATAAGGGGCGCTGCCGGCTCCTGGACCCCTTTCAGTTTTTTGACTTTCTAAGTTGCACCCTTGTATATCAGATGATTCACCAAGAGGAGCTGAAGATTTAAAATGAGTTGATACATTTACAAGAAAATCCTGATAAGCTATGAAGATACACAAAAATACACATACACGTACAGACACACAGACATGCACAACATAGTATTTATTTTTCATTTACTTATTTATTATTATTGTTATTGTTATTAGTATTAATTGCTTTTTGTGACAGTGGATTTACCATGTGAAGTTTGGGCTGCTCTCGACTTTGCAGCCCAGACTTTTTTTTTTTTGGACCAACTCTTTAGAAAGGTAGAAAGGCAAGAAGGCTAATTCGCCCTCAAGAAAGGGACCTTGGAATCAGTCTGTCTCTCCATTGTTTTCTAAGCAGGGCAGCTGGGTGAATGCCCTGCTCTTTACGATTTTCAACTGCCTTGGGATCTTTGGCATATGGAGGCCAGAAGATACATGGGTTCAATTTGTTTTTTGTACCCTTCCAAAGGACTAGACAGTCAGTTCGGTTTTCCGGTCAAGCTGAGGAGAAAAGCAAGGCCTCAACAGGAAATGAACCCTGGAACCTTGAGTTTAGTTACTGGCAGGCGAACATCTGAAACATTCTGCCACTCTTTCTACTGAAATAATAAAAATCTAATCAGACTGTTTCACTTGCGAGGTCTGTGAAGTTTTCCACTCTCAAGCCTTTAATCAAATGTATTGGAATGAGAACGAAAGCTGTGTGCATCATGCAAGTAAAATATTTTGATTGTTTTGAATGGCACCATCAAGAAAAAACGTCATTGCTGCGATAGTTACAGATGTCCTGTGTTCCAGCTCGTAGTCGCAGCAAGAAGCGTCGGGTCGGTGAGGAGATGGTGTGTCCTGTCTGCAACGAGCGTATGACGTGCACCACAGAGGAGCTTACTGTTCATGTTGACCTGTGTCTGAAAAAGGTCTGTTCCTTTCATTCTTCGCGATCATTTCTTCTGTGGGCAGGGGATGTTAACTCGTTTTGTTAATACTGGTAAAATACTGTTTTGTAAATACTGGTGAAAGACTGTTTTGTTCTGTCTAAGTCTGCCAACAGTTATCTCAGTGATCACATAAATAGTGGTAAAATAGTGTTTTTGAAGCCTGAATATCAAAGGTTTTTTTGTCTGAGCTGCCATTCCCAGGGACTAGTTTATTTTAATGGGACTGGTGAAATATTTGTGGCCCTCCAAAAATTTACTTTCCCAGTTCCAGCCGCTGACTGTCAAAACATGATAGTTTGCATGGGTTCTGTATAACCCAAAGTACTGCCGTCTGTCACAACAAGGCAGTTGGCACAGGGTTTCCATCAGCAACAGAAATAACATCCTGGACAGGATGTAACGAATTTGACTGTCTAGTGTATGTTGTTGCCGGGTTTTGTGACCCTGGAACCAGTTTTGACACTGGATGCTGACTGACAGGGGCGGGGTAGAAGGGAGTGTGTGTGTTAGTCAGTGATTGAACTGGTTTTAAAAATGCCTTGCTCGATCACTGGCTATTTGGTAAATTTGGACTGGTTTTGAAAATTGCTTGCTCGATTGCTGGTTATTTGGCAAATTTGGGCTGGTTTTAAAAATTCCTTGCTCGATCGCTGGTTATTTAGCAAATTTGGACTGGTTTTAAACATTCTTTGCTCGATCGCTGGTTGTTTGGCAAATTTGGACTGGTTTTAAAAATTCCTTGCTTGATCGCTGATTATTTGGCAAATTTGAACTAGTTTAAAATGTTCTTGCTCAATCGCTGGTTATTTGGCAAATTTGGAATGGTATTAAATGTTCCTTGCTCGATCGCTGGTGATTTGCCAAATTTGGACTGGTTTTGAATATTCCTTGCGTAGTCGCTGGTCATTTGGCAAACTGCTTGATTATTGCACAAAACCTTACGCGTTGGCAAGGTCTTGAAATGGGAAGGAGAACGAGACCTGTGAAATGCTGACACTACCAAAACAGTTTGAGCATTAACCCTTTGACTCCCTCACCCTATGCGCCAGCATTGTGCATTGTCAGCCATGACAGCGACGCAAAAACTTAACCCTTTCACTCCCTCACCCTTTCCACCAGCTTCCTGCAAGGATTAAGTTTTTGCGGCTGGCAGATAGGGTGTGGGAGTGAAGGGGTTAAGTCGGGCAATGAGCAGTCCAGCTTTTACGTCTGTAGGGTAGGGTTGAAGTAGAGACCCGAGATCAATAGCCCTATCAGAGGAGCCAGTCGGCCCACACCGCATGTGACGAAGTCATCGAATGTTTCCACAGAAACAAGCAGAGGAAGGAGAAGAGGAGGAGGAGGCGGTAGACGTGGAAGGGGAAGGGGAGCAGTACGAGGAATACACATGGGCAGGACAGACACGCATCAGGGCCACCACCATGCTGGAGGGAGGATTTGCAGGTCAGTTTGTTTTGTCGCTGCTTATTTTGTTGTTGTTTTTAAACAGTTTTCAGGCAAGTTTGTTTTGTCACTGTTTGTTTTGTTGTTGTTTTTGAACATTTTGCCTGCCAGTTTGTTTTGTCACTGTTTGTTTTGTTGTTGTTTTTGAACACTTTTCAGGCAAGTTTGTTTTGTCGCTGTTTGTTTTGTGTTGTTTTTGAACATTTTTCAGATCAGTTTGTGTCCCCCATAGGGATGCTGGGGGGCTCTTTCAGTATAAATAGTGTCCCCACCTTCTGGAAATTCTGTGCTAGAAATTTCCTCTTTTCTCTCACTCTCTTTGTTTCTGCCTTGTTCTTTTGCTTTCTGTCATTTTTCCTATCATTTTCTACCTTGTTGGTCCATTCACCTGTATGTGTTTGATAAAATCTTACATACTTTCTCTTAGGATTGATAATTGGGTACATGTATTATGTGCATTTTTGGCTCTAGGGAGGTGAGATGTGGAAGCAGTTTTAGGTAATTTTTGCCTGGTTTTATGTATTTTGGTGTTCTTAGTTATGTTTGAATTTGTTTTCAGGTGTGTTTTTTAAATCCCCTGTGCGATAAATTGGATGGAGTGGTCAATGCTGGAGGCATGTCCTTAGATTATGTGCGTGAATGTATTGATATATGTACTTAATTTTCTTTTCTTTTTTTTTCCTGTTAAAGTTTTGTTTATTTTAAAGTGGTTATGGCCCTGATATGGCTCTCTGCAGTCAGCTGGGCTTTAAACAACAATAACAGTAACAATTTGTGTCTCTCTATTTTTCATTACAAAGTGAAAAATAGAAGTATTTTTTTAAACTTAAAATCTTTTTCGCATTTCCATGGTGTAAACTATCTTCAGATGATGTTGATTTATATGTATATGGTAAAAAAACATTATTGTATCATACAGCATATTCATCTGTTCCAATGATTCTGTGCATGTTTGCATGCAGGTTCTGGTTTTCAAACCAGCAGCACCAAAAGAATGTCGGATGATGAAGGAGACTTGAATGTTGATGGTGATGATACGGAAGAATATGGCAAACCTCAGTATCCTTCGAATCAGTAATTCATTGTCATGTTTAGAGGATTTAAGAATTTTCTTCAGGTCTTTTTCAGTGACAGTCCTGATACCAGATTGTCCAGTGACAGTCCTGACACTAAATTGTCCAGTGACAGTCCTGATACCAAGTTGTCCAGTGACTGTCCTGATACCAGATTGTCCAGTGACAATCCTGTTACCAAATTGTCCAGCCACAGTCCTGATACCAAGTTGTCCAGTGACAGTCCTGATACCAGATTGTCCAGTGACAGTCCTGATACCAGATTGTCCAATGACAGTTCTGATACCAGATTGTCCAGTGACAGTCCTGATACCAGATTGTCCAGATGCGGTCCTGATACCAGATTGTCCAGTGACAGTCCTGATACCAGATTGTCCAGTGACAGTCCTGATACCAGATTGTCCAATGACAGTCCTGATACCAGATTGTACAGTGACAGTCTTGATACCAGATTGTCCAGATGCGGTCCTGATACCAGATTGTCCAGTGACATCTGATACCAGATTGTCCAGTGACAGTCCTGATACCAGATTGTCCAGTGACAGTCCTGATACCAGATTGTCCAATGACGGTTCTGATATCAAATTGTCCAATGACAGTCCTGATACCAGATTGTACAGTGACAGTCCTGATACCAGATTGTACAGTGACAGTCCTGATACCAGATTGTCCAGTGACAGTCCTGATACAAGATTGTCCAGTGACAGTCCTGATACAAGATTGTCCAGTGACAGTCCTGAAACCAGATTGTCCAGTGACAGTCTTGATACCAGATTGTCCAGTGACAATTCTGATACCAGATTGTCCAGTGACGGTCCTGATTGTCCAGTGACAGTCCTGATACCAAATTGTTCAGTGACTGTCCTGATACCAGATTGTCCAGTGACTGTCCTGATACCAGATTGTCCAGTGACAATTTTGATACCTGATTAAAATGACACACATTCTTAGTGCAGGAAGATTTTTAAATATTTTAATGTTGTCTTCATACTTTTGTTTTAAACGCCATATATACATTCTTTTTTATATTTCAGGCGTCCCAAGTTTTCTGATAAGTGTATACGTATTGTTTTGCCCACAATCTGCAGGTGGTATGTCGTAATACGTTTTGCAAACAACATTTTCAGCGGGAGGGGAGGAGGTGTGTGTTTTTTTCACGTTTCCATAAACCTCCCGACACTGACATGACTTCCGGGATCTTAAACATGTATAGTTATTGCTCTGCATGCGTATACATGCAAAAGGGGAATAGGCATTTACAGGTCTGCACGATGTTGACCTAGGAGATTGGGAAAATCTCATTTTACCTAGGTGGGAGGTACCTAGACAGAAGCAAACCCGAAACCTTTCGACAAGGACTCTGAAGGAGTCGGACATCTTATCCTCTTTACTACCGTGCTCTTTGCGTCTGTTCCGAGGTATGGATGCAATTTTACGGTGAGAAAGAGGGCTGTATGGGAAGTTGTATGAAAAGATGTCTAAGTTTGATCAGGGTTGAGAGGACGAATTTGAAATTATACAGTGTTAAGGTTGGAAGATGTGAAAATGGTGAGTGAACTTTCTGTCTGTCTCTTATCTCTTAAGTGATGGCGAGGAGAGTGGGGGTGGGCATATGTGTGTGTGTATGCATGTGTGTGTGTTGTGCATGCCTGCCATGCTTGCTGATTGGCAGTTTTTGCTTTGTTAACACATTCCGTACCGCATCACGAGATCCTCGTGACTCAGCTTTCTCTCTCCATGGACAGCGTCACGAGGATTTCATGCCCTGAACCGTAGTTTCAGTTTCGAGTATATAAATAGAAAATGACCACATTGTTGACGTGAATCCTTTTCTGGCAAAGGGAGTATACTCTTGTCATTTCCTTTCTGTTTTAACACGACGTTTGAAGCGGCAAAATGGCAAAAAACAGGCATAATTTGAGTGTTTCTGAAGTCTGTCTCCTAACATTATTTGGTGAATAGTTAGTACAGTGACCTATTTTCTTGGTAGGAAAAGGGTTAACATGGTTGACATGCGGGATGCTGGTGGACAGGGTGCAGGAGTCTAAAGGTTTATGGTCAGTTCACCTGCATGTTTTCATAAAGTTCTCACACAATTTTTTTCCTCTCTTTCCCTCCTCACCTGAGTCAGAGTTTGCAGATGTTGCAACATCATTACATATGTAAATATACACACACACACACACACACACACACACACACACACACACACACACACACACACACACACACACACACACACCACACACACACACACACACACACACATGTGCGTGCACACACACACACACACACACACACACACACACACACACAACACACACACACACACATATATGCATACATACATACATATGTTGAACCACATACATACATTGAAACTCAAATAAAACGTGCTTCAGATGGATACACACTGACTGTTTAACACATGACTAAGCTTAAACGAACAAGAAGAAGAGAAACCATTTCTTTAACTTTTGTCAGATTTACAGAAAATGATTTGATACCTCTTAGTTCTGATGAACCCGCAGAAGACCAAGAACGACTGGCACTAAGAGGAGCTTTGCTTGGGTGAGTAGAAATAATAGTGATAACAACAGTAATAATAGTAACAATGATATTGATAGTATAGTAATAAGAATAATTGTAAATGTTTATTATTAATATTCACTGCTGTAGCTGCCTATTTGGCAACCTGTAGGCAGAGTGCTGTAACCATGGTTTGCATGCAACCTGTGAGCAGTGTACTGTAGCCGTCACAGGCAACCTGTGAGCAGAGTACTGTAGCTGTGAGCAGAGTATTGTAGCTGTGAGCAGAGTATTGTAGCTGTAGCTGGAGCAGAGTATTGTAGCTGTGAGCAGAGTATTGTATCTGTAGCTGTGAGCAGAGTACTGTAGCTGTGAGCAGAGTATTGTAGCTGTGAGCAGAGTATTGTAGCTGTGAGCAGAGTACTGTAGCTGTGAGCAGAGTATTGTAGCTGTGAGCAGAGTATTGTAGCTGTGAGCAGAGTACTGTAGCTGTGAGCAGAGTATTGTAGCTGTGAGCAGAGTACTGTAGCTGTGAGCAGAGAGCTGTAGCTGTGAGCAGAGTGCTGTAGCTGTGAGCAGAGTACTGTAGCTGTGAGCAGAGTACTGTAGCTGTGAGCAGAGTACTGTAGCTGTGAGCAGAGTACTGTAGCTGTGACCAGAATACTGTAGCTGTGACAGAGTACTGTAGCTGTGACCAGAGTACTGTAGCTGTGAGCAGAGTATGTAAGCTGTGAGCAGAGTACTGTAGCTGTGAGCAGAGTATTATAGCTGTGAGCAGAGTATTATAGCTGTGAGCAGAGTACTGTAGCTGTGAGCAGAGTACTGTAGCTGTGAGCAGAGTATTATAGCTGTGAGCAGAGTATTGATAGCTGTGAGCAGAGTACTGTAGCTGTGAGCAGA
>CM060313.1:68995798-69015798 GCA_030674185.1 Monoplex corrugatus
TACGAGGAGCCTCTAGTGTCTATACAGTGTTGGCATGTCCACTGTCAGCAGTGCTGGTTTCGGACGTTGGGCGCTAAGAAACTTTGCCCACAATGCAATATGATCACCTCCTCCTCTGATCTGCGACGTATATTTCTCTGAGTGTGCATTTTTTGTTCTCTAGTTTGTGGAATGGGTGGCAGAGTGTTAACACACATTCTCTTCTCTTTCTGATTTTAACCCTTTCAACTCTGCATTGCCGACCAGAGTGCAGCACTGTGCAGCAGCCTTAGACGGCTGATGGGCAGCGGCATGCTGGTTAGGCAAGCGGCGCAATGGATGGTCTCAGGTTGAATTAATTCCACCTAAAACTTTCATAACTTTGGAACCTCATAATCAGTCTTGATTCTGCCTCGGGCAGAAAGGAACAACGTGAGAACAGTTGTTATTACTATTGTTATTATTATCATTATCATTGTTCTTATTATGATCAGTTATTTATTATTTTTATTGTTATTATTAATATTTTTATTGAACAGTTATTATTATTATTATTATTACTGTAATGTTCAGGCTATTGGGTGCGCTGGTATGTAAGACACACCCACTAAATTATAGAAAAATCTTAACTATATTCACACATAAGCCGCACTGGTTTATAAGCCTCACATACTACACATACAAATACGACAGAAAACATAACTGCCAACCTTACTGTAGGAAGTAAACACAAATGGAAACAGCACAAAGTAACACAGAATCGAAAATACTGCTAGTGCCACAACAAGGTATGCACAACAAAAATAAGGTCAAGAATCTTAGAATAGTCAGATTTATTCAACGTCGTCCTGCTCACTGAATCCACTGACGTGTCCAAGTTGAAGAGAAGCAGCACAGCTTCCTCCGTCATCTTGTCACCGACTTGAGCCTCGCTTTCACTTGATGAACCTGGACGCAAAGTGGAGGTCACCGCTGTTTCGTCGCTTGCACTGTCATCTGTGGCAGCACACAGTCCTGCCTTACGAAATCCATTGATGATAGTAGACTGCTTTACTTACCCCTGTGCCGTCAGGATCCACTTACAGACTTCAGCAAAGCTTGCTTGTTGTAAGCAGCCAGTTTTGGTGAAGGATTTTTCACCACGTGTCATCCAGGTTTCCGACTCGACACGCAGTGCCACTTCGAATGCACGATTGATATTGATGTTGAGTGGTTGTAAATATTTGGTTGTGTCTCCTGGGATCACTGCTAGAATTGAGTTGGTCGTTCTGACAGCTTGTTTTACAGTCAGTTGTGTGAGCCCTTATACTTTCCAAAAACCAGCATGGCCTTATTCCAGTGAAAGAACCCCCGCCCCCTGTTCGATTGCCGTAGCACTCTGTCAGCCATGCCTTCATTAAGGTTTCATCCATCCAACCTTTCTTGTTAACCTTTACGATGATTCCTTTTGGAAAAATTTCCTTTGGCATCGTAATGCGTTTAAAAATTACCATTGGTGAAAGCTTTCCTCCCGATGCTGTGCAGCTCAGCAGTACACAAGTAAAGTGTGTTTTTTCATGACCGGTTGTTTTCAGCGTGGTGATTCTCCGTTTTTGTTTACAATCCGATTGAGAGGCAGGTCAAAGGGACTTTATCCATATTTATGACATATTGCGGACCAGTGAAGTTCTCGGCTATTTTTTCCTGTGTAAAATTGCGGAAGTTTGCGAGTTTTCTTCGAAGTCAGAAGGAAGTTGTTGACCGAGTGTTGTTCTTGTCCTGAAGGAAAAACCTTTTCGCTTCATAAATCTGAGGCACCACGACAGCCTATCTTGGAAATCTTCAGTGTTCTTTTCTGCAGCGATTGTTCTTGCTTTCAGTCTGATCAGCCATTCGCTCTCTGTGTGTTGATCCAGTCTTCAAGGTTGTTTTCTAATTGAGGCCATCTGCACTTCATGCCTCTGAAGGCCTTTGTCGTCTTCTTGCAGCAAAAAAGTTCTCCACGCTGTTCCTCCAATGTCGTATCATTGATTCATTTACTCCAAGCTCATGTGCAGCGGCTCGATTGCCTTTTTCAGTGGCCACGTCAATCGCCTTCAACTTGAAGGCTGCTTCGTAGGCATAACGTTGCGATTTTGGTATGATGAAGGTGTATGCTTGAGCAGAGCTGATCTGAATACTGATCTGAATGCTTCAATGTGTGCGGATTTGATTTAAAAACGTGAACAGTTAACATTTTGCCATGGAGCTCATCAAAAAATTCATGAACGGTAAACACGATTTTGGTGAGTTAAAGAGAAGCTTAAAATAGACAAGAATGTGATGCTCCTGGGATCGGGAAAATCTGCAAATAAGCCGCATCATTTTTTAAGCCGCAGGGGTTAAAGCTGGGGAAAAAGTCACAGGTTATAGCCCAAACTTTATGGTACTATTATTATTATTGTTATTATTATTATCATCATCATTATGATTATAATATTATTATTTATTATTATTATTATTATTGGTGGTGATGGTAGTGTTGACGTTGTTGTCATTATTATTATTATCATTGTCATTATTACTATTGTTGTTGTTCTTGTTGTCATTATTATTTGTGTTATTATTATTGTTACTATTACTATTATCATTACTATTATTATTGTTATTATTATAATTATTTCAGAAATCATTTTTGTACAGCATTGTTCACCAAACTTATTTGGACTCATTGCTTACTACACATACTCTGCTGTGGTTTGCTTGAATCACCACCACGGTCAACTTTATTCACCCGAGAGGGTGAGAGTGTTCAGAACGAATAAATAAATGGTATTGAATTTTCTGTTTGTGATAAGCCGACCTTTTTTTTATTTTATTTTCATCGATTTTTTATGTCTGGAGTGTAAAAAAGATTTTATGAGAAGCATTGTCTTCCTAGTTGTCTATGTGTACTACTCTTGAAAAATCAAAAAAAAGGTGGAAGGTTGTCCCATAGCCCTGAGGTCATAGGTGAGTGAGGTGGTGGAGACCTCACCTTTTCTTTGGTCATTGTTATGGCTTCTCCCTCGGTTCTTTATCTTCCCAGACTTGAAGAAAATCAGGTGCCTGTTCACAACCGGATAGACTGGAGGCTATGCATGTAGAGTTTTGTTTGAGTGAGATTCATACTTGCGCAGTCTTGTGCGATCAGATCAGAAGACTAGTGTTTTACCACTCCGTCAGCCAGGTGTGAATGTGATAGACTTGGAGCAGAAAAGAATGTTGGTGTGTGTTTTTGTGTTGTTCTTAACTAATCGAGTTTAGCAGTGTGTGTGTGTGTGTCGTGTGTGTGTGTGTATGTGTGTGTGTGTGTGTGTGTGTGTTGATCTGTGTAACTGTGTGTGTATGTGTGGATCAGTATGTTTGTGTGTGTGTGTTGATCTGTATAACTCTGTATGTGTGTTGATCAGTATCTTTGTATGCGTGTGTGTTGATCAGTATTTTTGTATGTGTGTGTGTGATCAGTATCTTTGTATGTGTGTGTGTTGATCAGTATCTTTGTATGTGTGCGTGTTGATCAGTTTGTATGTGTATGTGTGTGTGTTGATCAGTATCTTTGTATGTGTGTGTATGTATATGTGTGTGTTGATCAGTATCTTTGTATGCGTGTATGTATGTGTGTGTGTTGATCAGTATCTTTGTATGTGTGTTGATCAGTATCTTGTATGTTTGTATGTGTGTGTTGATCAGTTTGTATGTGTGTGTGTTGATCAGTATCTTTGTATGTGTGTATGTGTTGGTAGAACTGTATAAGACAGTGCATAAGGACATTATTTTTCAAATACTCAGTGAGTCTGACTTTGTCCATGACATTGGCAGAATGCTAATCAGCACGATTCATATTCAGCACAATGCTAAAGACCAGCTGTTCATGTATAAATAATAAATGTGATTGCAAATGAATTTGAATGCCATGGTCTCTGTTTGTTCAGTTGCTACTCTTACTGAAGACTGTAAACCTACATGTGTGTGTGTGCACAGAAATACATGTACTCACAGTGATAGAAGCACACTGTGGGTGCCTTAACCTTCACCATATATCATTATGATAGTAAGCGTAGAGTACATCCCTGTCACGCAGTCTCAATCCTATATGGAACTCCTTAGCTATCATGATTATCATCCTCATTAACAACATCATCATAGCATTGTAAAAACTGTTCTAGCTTCTGTGGCCGTTAGGGTGGCGTAGAAAATGGGACGAAAAAAAAAAGGGGGGATGAGCACAAAGACAACCTCCCTGAGTGTGATGAACCTTACTTCACCATATATCAGTCACAATGTTTTGAGTGCACCAACATTTATGGCTTTAACTAACCCTTTCACTGCCAGTAAATTTAGAATGCAATAGTACCTGGCGCCAGCAAGAAAATTACACTTGCTGATTACAAATGATCGTAAAGTTTTGATTTGTGAGCCAAATGGCATATGTGAATTTCCCTGTGTCATGTAGAAATTGGTGTTCCTACCTCCATGATTGAAGAGTTACATGTTGGCGGATCACAGATTTTGTACCTAAAGACAACAGCAGCAGCTGAAGGGTTCCTCCCGTGGGGATGCTGGAGGCTCTTTCAGTATAAATAGTATCCCCACCTTCTGGGAATTCTGTGCTAGAAATTTCTTCTTTTTTGTAATTCTCATTTGCTTTCTGTCATTTCTTCCGATCATTTTCTGCCTTGCCGGTCCATTCACCTGTATGTGTTCGATAAAGTCGTAGGTGTTTTCTCATCGGATTGATAATTGGGTACATTTCTTGAGTGCATTTTTGGCTCAAGGGAATGAGATATGTGGAAGCAATTTTAGGTCATTTAGGCCCGTTTTTATATAATTATGTTAAATATCCTTAAGTTATGTTTAAATGTGTACTCATGTAGGCCTATATTTTTTAAATCCCCTGTGTGATAAATTGGACGGAGTGGTCAACGCCAGGGGCATCTCCTTAGATTTAATGCGTGAATGCATTGATACATGTAGTTAATTTTGTTTTCTTTTTTTTCCTGTTGAAGTATTGTGTATGTTTGGAATGGGTTACAGCCCTGGTATGGCTCTACGCAGTCGGCTGGGCTTTAAGCAAAAATAACAGTAACAAGCCTGAAAGTTAAGATTTTCTTTAGTCCCCTTTCTGTACCTTGAAAGCTCTAAGTACGTATATGAAAGTACATGGGGAAAGAGGATTTCTTGCTACTCCCTTAAATTATCTGACCAGGTATGATTATTTTTCACCTATAATTTTCTTGAAATCTGCAAAAGAGACTGAGAACAGAAACCACAAAAAAAAAAAAAAAAAAAAAAAAAAAGTCAAGCCATTCAGTAACTTCCCTTTTTGTGCAGAATTTGGTTAAAATCTGGACGAACATTGTTTCCAACACACCCATTTTTCACCATACAGTTGAAAAAAAACCAACACCACATTATAGCGTTTCCCTAAGCCTTTCATGGCCTTTTCCATGAGCCTTCTACGGCCTTTTCCTTGAGCCTTCCATGGCCTTTTCTTGAGCCTTCCATGATCTTTTCTTGAGCCTTCCATGGTCTTTTCCTTGAGACTTCCATGGTCTTTTCCTTAGCCTTCCATTGCCTTTTCCTTGAACTTTCCAGGCTTTTCCCATGAGCCTTGGGTGACCTTTTCCATGAGCCTTCCATGGTCTTTTCCTTGGCCTTCCATGGTCTTTTCCATGGCATTTTCCATGAGTTTTCCATGGCTTTTCCCATGAGCCTTCCGTGGCCTTTTCCATGAGCCTTCCATGGCATTTCTTTTGCGCCTTCCATGGCCTTTTCCTTGAGATTTCCATGGTCTTTTCCTTGGGCCTTCCATGGTCTTTTCCATGGCATTTTCCATGAGTTTTCCATGGCTTTTCCCATGAGCCTTCCGTGGCCTTTCCATGAGCCTTCCGTGGCATTTCTTTTGAGCCTTCCATGGCCTTTTCCTTGAGATTTCCATGGTCTTTTCCGTGAGCCTTCAATGGTCTTTTCCATGAGCCTTCCATGACCTTTTTTCATGTGCCTTCTATGTGCTTTTCCAAGAGCCTTCCATGACCTTTTCCTTGCCTTCCATGGCCTTTTCCCTAGCCTTCCATGGTCTTTTCCATGAGCCTTCCATGGTCTTTTCCTTGAGTCTTCCATATGGCCTTTTCCTTTGAGCTTTACATGACCTTTTCCTTGAGACTTCCATGGCATTTTCCTTGAGCTTTCAATGGCCTTTTTCACGAGCCTTCCATGGGCTTTTCCACGAGATTTTCATAATCTTTTCCATGAACTTTCCGTGACCTTTTCCACGAACCTTCCACGGCATTTTTTCATGAGCCTTAAACATTTGCCTTTTCCGTGAGTCTTCCATGGCTTTTTCCTATGTGCCATTTCCGTGGCCTTTCCTTTGAGCCATTGTGTGATACATGGTCACGGTATGGTAACAGTGATGTGCTGGTTGTTATTCTACTTGAAAATATCGGGTCATATGATCAGTTTTGGAAACTCCATTTCATTGTTTGCATTCATGCTACCAGTATATCAAATAATTATGTAATATCTTCACCTCCTCCCGTTCACCCCCTTCCCACTCCTGATTCCAAAAGAGCTAACGTAGCGTGTACCGTATCACATCAAACCACTCCCGCATTCATTCATACAGGCATGTACTTTGAGATTTCACGTTTTGTTGAAGTAAGGGATCCAGATCCCAAATCCCAGACTGTTTGACACAACGAACCAACTTATCCAATCTAGAATCTCAGTAGAACCGGACATGACAACTTGATATCTGGTATCAAATTCAGAAAACACAGTCTGCCATGATATTCGCTTCCTTTTTCAATTTGCAGTAAGCTTGGCGTGACGTGATATCCAGAACGGAATCCTAACAAAGGTTACCATAACAACATATTCTGCATCAACTTTCGGTGGACCCTGATACGGCTCTAGTGGTCGGCTGGGCTATAAACAATATGAACTGAACTTCCAGTGGCGGCGTGTGTGTAGACGGGATCAGGTTGTCAAAGGCCGTACTGATGACTTGGCACCGGTGTATAATCCATTTCATAACAACGATTATTCCACAAGTGCCAAATGATTGCACAGCCATACTTTGTCTTCTGAGTTCTTTCAGCAAGGCTGTAACTAAACGCAGATCTGTTCAGGACAAAATCGCAACTATTCCAACATATGTGCTGAACGAGGCTGTGACGTTCAGATGAATGACCTCACTTGACAGGACCACAGCCTCCAGAGCATGCTGTACAACTTCGCTCCAATCTTAAAGAAATGGCCTGATGGGGAAACTCTATAGCCTACAAAAATCTTCGGAACAGGGAAAAGAACCTGAAGATCACATCATTATCGAAACTGCTGGGCTATCATTGCCATGTTCGAACACAGAAAATGAAATCCAATACAAGTGTGACTGCCTGTGTTCAAGCAAACATGAACCAGAAAAAAACACGAAAAAAAAAAAAAGAACGCGTATTTAATACAACCAGACAAGTCAGGCTCAAATTTTCGGCCAATTGGTCTTTGTGAAACGTAAGATCACAAACAAACAAACACCAGATACAAAAATTAGGAGAAAAAAAAAGACTGAAACTTCCCTGCTGCTCCGTTAAGTCTTTTTCTCCTAATTTTTGTAGGCCTACCTGGTGTTCGTTTGTTTGTGATCTTACGCTTGACAAAAGGCCAATTGGCCGAAAATTTGTGCCTGTCTTGTCTGTATTAAATACAGGTTCTTATTCTTTGTGTGTGTGTGTGGTGTGTGTGTTGTTTACTGGTTCGCAGAAAAAGAAAGAATGAACTCGCTGACTCAGCAAAACAAACCCGTAATCCAAATAATCGTATGACTCTACATACTTCTGTCTGTCACCAAGCAGGTAGACTATGTCTTGATTTGCCCAGAAAACCACGAAATCTTTCTCAAATGCCAAATCACTTGTAGACCAAACAGTTCGCTGATCCATTTCAGCGCTCGACCGTGTCAAAACTAGTTGGTCAGTGATTGCACAACTAAAAGCTTTTCTAATTCATTTTGTAGCCACGGTTATCCCAGACGTCCTGAATAATTGCGCAACAGAACACCCCTTTGATTAGTTTCAGAGTCACGATTATCCCCAAAACATAAATCATACAAACAAACAGAAACACACACAAACAAAGCAATATCATAGCTAAAATCTTGTCCTTGTAGTTACGTAACGTAACTCTGCACATACAGTTCCCAAGTACCAAATAATTACAGACGGACAGACAGACAGAAAAAAAATGAAAGAAAAGAAAAAAAAAAACTTCCCTAATTCAGAAGACTAGTGCTGAAGACTTCACAATCAAATTTCCCTAATCCATTTTAGAATCGCAACCATTTCAAACAAACAACAACTGATTGCAGACCCAAACTCTTCAGTTTAAGAATTATTTATTGTCAGATTAACCAGTGCTGTGCGTACGAAATCTGTCATCTCCGAAATACAACAAGCATATACCTGTCTTTGAAACTTTTAAGTTTCAAGGGTGTGACGATTTAAACAGTCTCAAATCTTTCACAGTCATGACAAGTAAATCTGTAATAATCGAGGTTTACAATTTGCTGGGGATTTATTTTTTCATGCAAAACGACACTGAAGTTATTATTGATGACCTAGTGATCGAAGATTGAGGCAGCCGAGATCTGGTTTCTAAGAAGAATGTTGAGAGTTCCATGCCCAGCAAAGAAAACAAACGAGACAGTCTTGATGGAGGTAGACACAAGAAGATCATTGATAAGGAAGGTTAGAAAAAAGACGGGCAACATCTATAGGCCATTTTACGAGAAAAGGAGAATTAGAGCACCTGGTCACAACAGAAAAGCTGGGGGGAAAGAGAACACCAGGTAGACCCAGGGAGAAAATATTGGTCGGACTTGCAGGGTGGCTGAGGACAGAGAGGGTGGAAGATGTATTTGCAGCAACTAGGCATAGATTCATATGGAGGGCCATGATCGCCAACGCCATGCGGAAGGCCACATGATGACGATGATGAGTGATCGAAATGTACAGAATCTAGAAGCAAATGAAGACAAAAAACAGTTATGGTTGATATCTATATTTTGTTTTATTTGAAGTTACTTTTGACAACCAGTGACCGAAATGTACAGACTCCAGAATCTAATAAAGGCAAATCATGGTTGATGTCTTTCTCTTGTTTAATTTGTTCATACCTTTATTGTTTAACACAACAACTTCGTTTCGTCAGAATTGTGCAATATCCATGATTTACCTATACAGCGTCACATATGAGTGGGCAAGACATCACCGTTTGGAAAATATTAACTGAACACGTGAAATTCTTTTAGCGAGGATTTTTGTTTTTCTGTTTTAGTTTGTATGAGCACCTAGTCACAACAGGAAAGCTGGAGGGAAAAGAGGACAAGGTAGACCCTGTGAGAAAATATTGGACGGATTTGCGGAGTGGATGAAGACAGAAAGGGCGGGAGATGTACTTGCAGTGACAAAAGAGAGATTTTTGTATGGAGGGCCATGGTCTGGGAGAGACAGGATTATGAATGTGTCAGTGTGTTGTTGTTATGATATCAAAACAAGACAAATAAAACGAGCGTACAGAAAACGTGCACACAACACAGGGCCTCCCCTGAGTCAAGACCGGAAAAACAAAACGAGAAACAAACAAACAAAAAAAAAACAAAACAAACAAAATCCGAAAAAGAAGAAGCGAACAAACAGAAACAAAAATCAAAGATCCGCCAATGGCACGCGCACACCTGCGTGATGACGTCATCCAGTCCACGTCATTCCTTAGTTACACTATCCTTACCCTGCACCCTGAACCTCCAGCCCACCTCCACCCCCACCCCCACCCCCCACCCCTCAAAAAAAAAAAAAAAAAAAAAGAAATGAATAGCTCCTGATGGAGGAATTAATGGGAAAAACATGTATCAGATTAGCCCCCATCGATAGTATTGGAACCTGCATCCCATATCATAACTCGGTGCCAACGCCTCAGCACACGGCTCAAGAGTGTCATATCGATCGTGGGTTGAATGCCAACGATTCCTAATACGCCGTCCTGTTTCGTGGGAACAGAGACATAGAGAAAGAGATAGGAAACATTTTGTCTGTCTAAGAGATAGGCAACTTTGTGAAATTCCTAGTACGCCATCCTAGCGTTGGAACAGAGACATAGAGAAAGAGATAGGTAACATTTTGTCTAAGAGATAGGTAACTTTTGTCACTCAAACTTCCCCAGTGCGCCATCCTACTTCGTAGGAACAGAGACACAGAGAAAGAGATAGGCAACTTTTGTCTGTCTAAGAGATAGGCAACTTTTGTCTGTCAAACTACCCTGTGTGCCATCCTACTCAATGGAAATAGAGACATAGAGAAAGAGATAGGTAACTTTTGTCTATCTGAGAGATAGGTAATTCTTGTCTGTCAAACTTCCCTGATGCACCTTCCTACTCCGTGGGAACAGAGACATAGAGAAAGAGATAGGTAACTTTGGTCCGTCAAACTTCCCCGGTGCGCCTTCCTACTCCATGGGAACAGAGACATAGAGAAAGAGATAGGTAACTATTGTCTGTCAAACTTCCCCAGTGCGCCTTTCTACTCCATGAGAACAGAGACATAGAGAAAGAGATAGGTAACTTTTATCTGTATGACTTCCCCAGTGCGCCATCCTACTTCATAGGAACAGAGACATATAGAAAGAAATAGGTAACTCTTGTCTGTAAGACTTCCCCAGTGCGCCATTCTACTCCGTGAGAACAGAGACATAGAGAAAGAGATAAGTAACTTTTGTCTGTCAGATTCCCCAATGCGCCATTCTACTTGCGTAGAAACAGAGACACAGAGAAAGAGATGGGTAATTTTTGTCTGTCAAACTTTCCCACTGCGCCATCCTACAAAATGTGAGAATACAGTCGTACTTCAGAATTATCTGGAACTATTCTACATTCACAAAGATGAAGAAGAACAAGTAGGCTACATGTAGAAGCTACTTCTTTGTGTTTATGTATAATAATGGCGAAAAGGTGGAAAACTTTGTGCCTTGCTCTATATCTAGCATGTTGTTAAAGCCAATTAAACACACACACACGCGCGCGCGCGCACACACACACATACACGTGCACTCACGCACGCACGCATACATACACACATCTACACACGCACATGCGTACACACACATGCACTACAACACACACACACACACACACACACACACACACGCACACACACACACACACACGCACACACACACACACACAATCACAAACACAAAACACACAACACACACACACACATACACAACACACACACAAACACACACACACACACAGAGGCAATCACAAACACTCACAACTACACACACACACACACAACACACACACACTACACAGAGAGAGAGAGAGAGAGAGAGAGAGAGAGAGTCTCCAGAGCACGTTCTACAGTTTTGCTCACTGTTAAAGTAACAAAAGAAAGGAGCAGCGGCCTAAGGGGGACAACTCTGGAAGGGAAGCTCTGGGAAAACAGAGGGGACTTTGATGAAAACCACGTCCTTCCCCCAGACCACCAAGCTGACCATCTGAAGCGTAACAATGCTCGCACTTATGACAAAAATGAAAACAAACAAACAAACAAACAAACAAAAAAGACACCAAAACAAAAACAAACAAAAAAGACCAAACTTCATCATGGACAAGACCGTACAGTCACAAGGAGAGAGAGAGGAGACAGGGAGAGACAGACAGACAGACAGAGAGACAGACAGACAGACAGAGAGAACAAACTTCATCGAAACCGTATAGTTACCGATCGCTTCTATTGATGTCTCTGAATGGAGACCAGAGATGGAGAAAGCGTCGGTGCCTGGCCATCAAAATATTGAGCTCTAATATTACGTCCTGTGTCTGGGATTAAGAGGAGAAAGAGAAGTTCGACAGGGGTTTATTTATACCTTCTCCATCTCCTTTGCTATAGTTGTGTAATAGACTGACAAGAGTTTTCTTTTCAGCTTTATTGTTGTAAAGGCACAGAGAGAGAGAGAGAGAGACAGACAGACAGACAGACAGACAGACAGACAGAGAGAGAGAGAGAGATACAGACAGACAGACAGACAGAATCTTTACAGTCGCCGATATATATTATTGTGTGTGTGTGTGTTGTGTGTTGTGTGTGTGTGTGTGTGTGTGTGTGTGAGAGAGAGAGAGAGAGAGAGAGAGAGAGAGGGGAGAGAGAATGACAACAAGCAGTAAAAGTACATTTTATATATACGAGTTGTGTGTGTGTGTTGTGTTGTGTGTGTGTGTGGTGTGTGTGTGTGTGTGTGGTGTGGGGGTGGTGTGTGTGTGTGTGTGTGTGTTGTGGTGTGAGAGAGAGACAGAGAGAGAGAAGACAGACAGAGGAGAGAGAGACAGAGAGAGAGAAAGAGACAGAGATGTGACAGAGATGAGCAGAGAAAGAGAGACAGACAGAGAGAGAGAGAGAGAGGAGAGAGAGAGAGAGAGAGAGAGTTCTTATTCAAGTACCCATTATCTTTAAAGAATGCAGGAAAAACCACCAAGTCACTTTTCATGCCATCATTGCCAAAATTCATTGAACAGAAATTGTCAGTCCTCTTGTTATCTCTTCTGTTACCGTCCTACACACACACACACACGCATCACACTACACACACACATACACACACCACACACACACACACACACACACCCACTTGAGTCAAATTTACACACACACACACACATACACACAACAACACACACACACACACACACACACACACACACACACACACACGCATTCTCACTTGAGTCATACATATTTACACACACACACACACACACACACACACACACACCACACACACGCATTCTCACTCTGAGTCATACATATTTACACTCACACACACACACACACTCACACACACGCACACAAGCACACACACATACACCCATACACACACACACACACACACACACACACACACACACACACCACGCACACACACACATGCACGCACACAGTCTCTCTCTCTCTCTCTCCTCCCTCCTACCCTCTCTCTCTCTCTCTCGCTTTCTTTCTGTCACACACACACACACACACACACACCACACACCACACACACACCACACAAAACCACACACCACACACACACACACACACACACAACTTCTGAGACCCCCAAATCTGTCAAATTAAGAACTGTTGAGTTTGCGTGCCGTCCTTGGCCACCGAGAAAGTGAGAGAGAGAAAGCGCTGACGTCTAGTCACGTGATAAAGAAGCTGCCAATGGGAAAGTGTGCTGGCATTTGCTGCTCGCCTTCCAATTAAATATCCGGGCAATATATAACGTGAGCGTTGTATAGCCAACCCGACTTTGAGGACCTACTGTTTTGTCTTCGACTTTTCCTTTTTTCTTTCTTTTTCTTTTTCTTTCTTTCTTTCTTTTTTAAAAGTATTTTTCTTAAAAAAAAGAAAAGAAAAAGGAGATGAGACTCAAATCGACCAGGGGTGTGTGTGTGTGTGTGTGTGTGTGTGTGAGTGCGCGCGCGCGCGCGCGAACCGGCACGCGCATGTGTAAGTAGCAAGAAATATCTGGGAGAAATGGACAGCAGAAGGTCTTTTCTTTAACCCATTGACTCCTGCGCCCTGTCCATCAACATCCTGCATTGTCAATCATGCCAGCAAAGCAAAAACTTAATCCTTTGACTCCCTCATCGTATCCACCAGCTTCCTGTAGGAAGCTGGTGGATAGGGTGAGGGAGCCGACGGGTTAAGTTTTTGCCTTTGGTGGATAAGGTGCGGGAGTCAAAAGGTTAAACAAAAATCGTCACAGAATATAAACCACTTTTTTTTTATTCTTAAGATGGTTAAGCCATTTTGACAATCTCCTTTTTTAAACAAAAATCGTCACAGAATATAAACCACTTTTTTTTTATTTCTTAAGATGGTTAAGCCATTTTGACAATCTCCTTTTTTAAACAAAAATTATATAAGAAAGGTGAGTGTGACCTTGAAAAAGCTTCCGATTGGACTAAAATTTGACGTGCATCTACAGCAACGGTAGACTGTCACAACAGCAAAAACAATTTTTGAATATTGTAAGTAGTGATTGAGAAAGCTGTTCAGCACATTCCGTCAAAAATTCTCCCAAATCTTCCCTTCAGTGACACCTCAGCAATCCCCAGCTTTGGTCACAATTTGATAAATATCTAAAGAGCTGAGAAAATCTTGTTGATACATTTTTGTTACAAACACACATGTAGAATGCAGGGAGATGTACAATACTGAAAAGTATGCCAATCTTGCCAGCAGCATGAGAAAATCTGGCAAGGTCAAAGTCCTCGCAACAGAGGCTGGACAAAAGGGAATGAGAGGAATAAAGCGACTTGCAGAACTAGTTGGATCAGGTCAAGGAGGTAAAAAAAAAAAGTAAACTTCAAAAATCCTAAAATCCCCCTATATGTTACCAGTGCCCAATAGCTAAGTGGTTAACCCTTTGACTCCCGCACCCTGTGCACCAGCGTCCTGCATTGCCAACCATGCTGGCAAAGCAAAAACTTAAATAACCCTTTGACTCCCTCGCCCTATCTACTCCCCCCTGCAGAAAGCTGGTGGATAGGGTGAGGGAGTCAAAGGGTTAAGTTTTTGCAGTCGGTGGATAGATGCGGGAGTCAAAGGGTTTAAAAAAAGGAAGATTGTCAGAATGGTCTGACTATCTTGTTTCTCTTTCTGTCTTTTTTTTAATTTCTTTCTGTCTTTCTTTCATTTTTTTTTTTTTTTTCTACTCCCACCTTTTCTTTTCTCACCTTGACTTAAGTAAGTTCGGGGGTTGTTTTTTTTTCTTTTTTTTTCTTCTGTTTGATTGTCAGACACACGCACGTGTTGCCTTTGTCTTCATCAATTTCTGTCAGTGTGTGTCGGCCACCAACACGTTGAGGCCTGAACCGGGCGTCCATAGTAACCTTTCACTGGGCTTGAGCTCGAGCACTCAACATACAGATACACAGACAGACAGACAGACAGACACAGACAGACAGACAGACAGACAGACAGACACACACACACACACACATACACACACACACATAAGCACATACATATACACAAACACACGCACACACAAGCACACGCATACACACACAAGCACACGCATACACACACAAGCACACGCATACACACACACACACACACACACACACACACAACACACACACACAACAAGCACATACACACGCACACACACACACACAAAACACAAACACGTACATACATACACACAAACATACAAACACAAACACATAGACATACACACACACAAACACATACTCAAACACACACATACACATATGCATGCGTGCGCGTACCCGAGCGCGTATACACACACACACACGCCACACACACACAACACACACACACGCACGCACGCATACGCACACACATACACACGCACACACAAACAAACAAACAAACACACGTACATACGCACACACACATACACACACATATATACATGACTGTGCGAGCATATAGTCCGCACACGTACATAATAATATATACACGTATATACACATGCACGCACTCACCAACATGTACATACGCATAAACACGCGATCGAGAGAGAGAGAAAGAGAGAGAGAGAGAAAGAGAGAGAGACAGAGACAGAGACAGCCAGACAGAGACTGAGAGACAGAGACAAAGACAGGCAGACAGAAAGAGAGAGAGAAAGAGAGAGAGAGAAAGAGAGAGACAGACAGACACACACACACACAAACACCAGACAGACACACAGACAGAAACAGAGAATGAGTGAGAGTGAGAGAGAGAGAAAGAGAGAGAGAGAGAGAGACAGACAGACAGACAGAGCGAAAGAGAAACAGAGAGACGAGAAAGAGAGAGATTGAAAAAAAAACACACACAAACAGAGAAAGAGACAGAGAGAGACAGTGAGTGAGGAAGAGAGAGAGAGAGAGAGAGAGACAGAGAGAGGGAGAGAGAGAGGAGAAAAGAGACAGACAGACAGACAGGCAGGAAGACAGACAGATTGAGAGAGAGAGAGAGAGAAGAAAGAAAGAGAAGACAAAGACAGACAGACAGACAGACAGACAGACAGAGGACTGAGCACAGAGACAGGTTTATTGATCACACCATCGATTTATGTCACTCGGGGTGTGGGAGCTCTATCTTTTTACAGTTCATATTTCAGTGCAGATAAACAAAACAAACGCACCTCAAATATAACAATTCAAATTATGTTGTTGCCCAGACGGGGGGTGGAGGGGGGGGGGCGTGGGGGTGGATGTATGAAAGAGACAGACAGACAGAGAGAGACAGAGAGAAAGACAGACAGACATAGAGAAAGAGAAGGACTGAGAGAGAAAGACAGAGGGAGGGAGGGAGAGGAGGCAGGGAGTGAGGACGAGAGAGAGACAGAGACAGACAGGCAGAAAGAAAGAGAAGGACTGAGAGAGAAAGACAGAGAGGGAGGAGGGAGAGAGAGAGACAGAGACAGACAGAGAGAAAGACAAGGACTGAGAGAGAAAGACAGAGGGAGAGACGGAGGGAGGGAGAGAGAGGGAGGCAGGGAGTGAGGAAGAGAGAGACAGAGAGACAGAGACAGACAGACAGAGAGAAAGACGAGGACTGAGAGAGAGACAGACAGAGAGAGAAGGAAGGAGAGAGAGAGAGAGAGAGAGAGAGAGAGAGAGAGAGATGGAGGAGAGAGATGAGGAGGTATGGAGAGAGAGACAGAAAGACGGAGACAGAGAGAGATAGAAAGAGAGGGTGGGAGGGTGAGAGAGAGAGAGAGAGAGAGAGGGACGAGAGAGAGGGGGAGGGAGACAGAGAGGGAAGGAGGGAGGGAGACAGAAAGAAAGAGAGAAAAAGAGTGAAAGAGACACAGAGAGAGGGAGAGACAGAGGTAGAGAGAGACAGAAAGAGAAGGACAGAGACAGAAATAGAGAGAGACAGAGAGAAAGAGAAACTGAGAGAGAGAGGGGGCAGAGGGAGAGAGAGAAAGAGAAACAGAGAGAGAGGGAGAGGGAGAGAGAAAGAAAGAGACAAGAGAGAGAGAGAGGCAGACAGAGAGAGAGACAGACAAAGACACAAAGAAAGACAGACAGACAGAGAGAAAGAGACAGAGAGAGTGAGGCAGAGAGAGAGAAAGAGAGACAGACAAAGACAGAGAGAGAGAAAGAGAGACAGACAAAGACAGAGAGAGAGAGAGAGACAAAGACAGAGAGACAGACAGACAGACAGACAGACAGACAGACAGACAAAGTTGGGTGTTAGCAGACAACAACACACAAAAGACACAAGGGCAGAAAATGGCGATGACACGTTGCTTCAGTTTACTCCCAGAAAACGGGCAAACATTCACAAATTCAACAAATCAGGAACGTTTTACGTTTCGTCGCATAATCACTTTCAAACCTGAATTTGAATTTGATCAAAGAAGAAATTCATCGCATTCGGAAAAATAAAACCATATGCGCTCCAACCATTTCTGCCAGTGATGATTAAACAGCGGTTTTCATCTTTGTGGTATTTTTTTTTTATTTTATTATTTTTTTTAGGATCATCACACTCAGGGAGGTTACCCTTGTGCTCATCTTTTTTTTTCTTTTTTTGTCCCATTTTCTACACCACCTTAATGGCCACAGAAGCTGGCACAGTTCTTTTTACAATGCGATGATGATGATGTCGATGAGGATGGTAATCATGATGCTATGGAGTTCCATCTAGGATTGAGACTGTGTGACAGGGCTGTACTCTACGATTACTATCTATCTATCTATCTATCTATCTATCTATCTATCTATCTATCTATCTATCTATCTATCTATCTATCTATCTATCTATCTATCTATCTGTCTGTCTGTCTATCTAGCTATCTATCTATATACATAATTATATATATGTATATGCATTTAATTGTTAATTGATATTAATTAATTCCTGCTGTGCCAGCCCGACGCCACTTTTCTTCTTCTGCTTCTTCGTCTCCTCCACTGCCCCTGCCTTCGACCTCGCTGCTGCAAACTTCGTCTCCTCCTCTGCCATCTTCACCTTCGCCTTCTATCCTGATAGTACCGCCTTCACCTTCTGTCCCGCTGGTGCCGCCTTCACCTTCTGTCCCGCCGGTGCCGCCTTCACCTTCTGTCCCGCCGGTGCCGCCTTCGTCTTCTGTCCCGCCGGCGCTGCCCTCGTCTTCTTTCCCGCCGATGCTGCCTTTGTCTTCTTCTTCTGTTCCGTTGTTGCTGCCTTCGTCTTCTGCCCGCTGGTGTCGCCTTCGTCTTTTGTCCCGTCGGTGCCGCCTTCGTCGCCACCTCGGCCACCGCCATATGACTGTGATAAACTAAAACTTTGCCTTTTTAACGCTCAGTCAACATGCAAGGATGGCAAAGCCGAAGTCATTGCTGACTTTATCGCAGATGAGCATGTTGATATTGCTTTTATCACAGAGACATGGCTTAACCCCCTTGGTCATGAACCTATACATGCTAGCCTCACTCAGAGTGGTTACAGGCTTGCTTCTTTCCATCGCTCATCTCGAGGTGGCGGTATCGCCATCCTCTATACAACGACACTCCATTCCCGCCTATCTTTCTCGCAATCTCTGCCTTTCTCCCATCCTTCTTTCGAGCACGTTGAAGTATCCTTCCAATCCACCCCTCACCCCATCACCTTCTCCTGTGTCTATCGACCTCCACCTAGCTCTGCCAACAAACTCACCACATCCACGTTTCTCTCTGACTTTGACCAACTGCTTGACCACTACTGCCTCTTACCTGGAAATCTCATCATTCTAGGTGACATCAATGTCCACTATGACAACACTCACCGTTATGACACAAGACATATCATCAACTCTCTGTCCAATCACAATATGACTCAACACATTTCTGAACCAACCCATCAAAAAGGTCACATTCTTGACTGGATCATTTCTCGTGATCACCACAATTCAGCTACTGACAACTGCTTAGTTCTTTCTACCCGTCTAACTTCAGCCCTTCCATCTGACCACTCTGCAATTCTCTGTTCTCTTGACATTTCTCCTCCTTCCCGTACCACGCGCACAGTGACTCGACGCAATCTCAAATCTATCGACCTCTCCACATTTTCATCTGATGCCTCCCGTCTCCTCTCTGAAAAGTCACATAACCTTGCCGATGAATTCTATACTACTCTCCACCATCTTCTGGACACTCATGCTCAGCCACAACCCGTCTTTTACCTGATCGCCCCCCTACCCCCTGGCTCACTCATGAGATTGCCTGTGCAAAACGTGCCCGCCGCAGAGCAGAGCGCCACTGGCGCAAATTCAAACTCACTGTACACAGGCAAATTTTCCAAGCCTCTAAAACAAAAGTATCCACCCTCATTGCATCTGCAAAAACAAGCTATTTCCAAACCAAAATCCTGAATGCCTCTTCTTCAAAAGAACTCTTTACAACCATGAATCATCTCCTTGGCACACGAAAAGATTTACCTCTCCCAACAAAACATACAAATGAAGAACTCCCATCTGTATTCTCCAAATATTTCACCACCAAAATACAAACTCTTCGTGACAGGCTTGACAGGACACCCTGTCAACCATGCCCACCTGACCTTTCCTTCTCTGGCACACCTCTTACTACTTTTACCCCAGTCTCACAAGAAGAAATTTTCAACACAATCAGATCCATGTCGTTCAAAACCTGCGAACTGGATCCTCTTCCAGGTTCTCTCTACTCCGACTGTCTCCCTACTCTCCCTCCCATTCATCACTGACATCATCAACACTTCTTTTCAAACTGGAACTGTCCCAGATTCTTTCAAAGTCTGCTATTGTTCACTCTCTCCTCAAGAAACACAATTTAGACCCAAATGAACTGAAAAATTACCGGCCTATCTCTAATCTCTCTTTCTTGTCAAAACTCCTTGAAAAAGTCGTCCTCAACCAGCTGAACTCTCACCTGTCTGCCAACAATCTCCTCAATCCTTTCCAGTCAGCCTACCGCCAGTGCCATAGCACTGAAACTGCCCTACTGCACATTCTCAACA
>CM060313.1:69020798-69025798 GCA_030674185.1 Monoplex corrugatus
GACATCCTTATCATTCAGGGAGACTGGAATGCAAAGGTGGGCGCTGATGCATTAAAAGACTGGAAGAACCATTGTGGGCGCTCCTGTAATGCAATTTCCAACGAGCGAGGACTGCGCCTACTTGAGCTCGCCGGATACAACAACATGACACTGGCTAACACCCTTGGTGAACACAAGGCGTCACGATGCTGGACTTGGCATGCACCAAATGGGACCAACCACCAGATCGACTACATCTTGGTCCCAATCCGTTTTAGATCTGGAATCTGCAGAGCCAAGACGCGAACATTTCCAGGTGCAGATGTGGGTAGTGACCATGACCTGGTGATAATGAACTTCAAGGTCAGGCTGAAGAAGATCAAGAAGCCCAAGAACACCAGACTGAAGTTCAACTTGGACAGACTCAAGGACCCCTCCATTGCAGAGTCCTTCCAAGCAACAATAGGCGGAAAGTTTGCAGCATTGAGCACACAAGAAGAAACTGCGGAGGAAATGACCACCAAGTTTAACACAGTGATGACAGAGACTGCAAATGACCTCTTAGGAAAACAACGCCGGAAAACCCAACCCTGGATTACAGACGAAATCCTTGAAATGTGTGACAAAAGAAGAGAAATCAAGAAAGTCAAAAATACAACAGACGGAGCCCTAGCCTACAGAAACATCAACAAAGAAATCAGAAAAGGCATGAGGGAGGCCAAAGAAGGATGCACAGAAATAGAAGACAGCCTAAGCAAGAACAACAGCATAAAGGCGTACAAAGTGGTGAAAGAACTCACCACACAGAGACAGGCAAGGATCAGTACCATTCAAGACAAACAAGGAAAGTGCCTGACAGAAGATAAAGAAATCATCCATAGATGGACAGAATACTGCTCTGAACTCTACAACCACCAGACACAGGGTGACTCAACTGTCCTTACATGCCAGGAATCAACAAATGACGATGACCACCCTATTCTACGCGAAGAAGTCGAAACAGCAATACGATCGCTGAAAGATGGAAAAGCTGCTGGAGTGGACAACATCCCAGCAGAACTGATCAAGCATGGAGGGGAGGCAGTGACTGACATCCTCTGGAAAATCTGCAACAAAATCTGGCAGACGGGAGAATGGCCGACATCTTGGACCCAGTCACTAATCATCACACTTTCCAAGAAAGGCAATTTACAACTATGCCAGAATTACAGAACGATCAGCCTTATCAGCCATGCTAGCAAAGTGATGCTGAAAGTCATTTTGAACAGACTGAAACCACAGGCAGAGGAGATCATTGCCGAAGAACAAGCGGGATTTCGCAGTGGTAGAAGCACAACAGAACAAATATTCAATCTCAGAGTCCTATGCGAAAAATACAGCCAACACCAACAGGACATCTACCACGTTTTTATCGACTTCAAAAAGGCATTTGACAGAGTATGGCATGAAGCACTGTGGGCCACCATGAGGAAGTACAACATGGAAAGGAAGCTTATTGACACCATCACACAGCTATACGCAAAAGCGAGCAGCGCAGTGCTTGTTGAGGGCACAGTGGGGGACTGGTTTCACACATCAGTTGGAGTTCGCCAGGGCTGTCTCCTCTCTCCAACCTTGTTCAACATCTTCCTTGAGCGCATTATGACGGATGCCCTTGAAAACCATCACGGCTCAGTCAGTATTGGAGGAAGGACAATCACCAACTTGAGATTTGCCGACGACATCGATGGGTTGGCTGGAAATGAAGACGAACTTGCCAACCTTGGGAAACACCTGGACGAGACATCATCCAGATATGGCATGGAGATCAGTGCCGAAAAGACAAAGTTGATGATAAACAGCACAAAACCAATAGAAAAGAAGATTACAGTCAGCGGGAGTGAGCTGGAAACCGTGGCTCAGTTCAAATATCTCGGAGCCATTATCAGTGAACAGGGATCGAAAACCGAAGTTCTTGCAAGAGCAGCACAGACAACAGCAGCACTAGCCAAGCTGAAGCCCATCTGGAGGGACAAAAACATCGCCCTCACTTCCAAACTGAAGCTAATGCACGCACTGGTCCTGTCAATCTTTCTCTACGCGTGCGAGTCATGGACACTAACAGCAGAACTGCAAAAGAAGATCCTGGCAGTAGAAATGAGATGCTTTAGAAGAGTGCTTGGCATCTCATACAAAGACCACATTACCAATGAGGAAGTGCGAAGAACAATTTCACAGCATGTCAAAAACTATGAAAACCTTCTGACAACAGTAAGAAAAAGGAAACTTCGGTGGTATGGTCACGTGACAAGAACTAACGGACTATCAAAAACAATACTCCAAGAACAGTTCAGGGAGGAAGAAAAAGAGGCAGACAGAGAAAAAGGTGGATGGACAATATTGACGAATGGACAGGAAAAAGCTTTGCCACGACCCAGACCCTTGCTCATGACAGACAGAGGTGGAGACAGACGGTGCGACGTTCATCCATGTGGAGCTCCAACGACCCTGGATAGGGTCAAGGGACAGGAAGGAAGGAAGGAAGTAATATTGGTGACATTTGGTGTGGTGGCTTGTTTTTGTGTGTGTATAGTAACATCTGTGACATTTGGTGTGATGGTTTGTTTTTGTGTGTGTATAGTAACATCTGTGATATTTGGTGTGATGGTTTGTTTTGGTGTGTGTGTAGTAACATTGGTGATATTTGGTGTGGTGGCTTGTTTTTGTGTGTGTTACTAACATTGGTGATATTTGGTGTGGTGGCTTGTTTTTGTGTGTGTGTAGTAACATTGGTGATATTTGGTGTGGTGGCTTGTTTTGGTGTGTGTGTAGTAACATTGGTGATATTTGGTGTGGTGGCTTGTTTTTGTGTGTGTGTAGTAACATTGGTGATATTTGGTGTGGTGGCTTGTTTTTGTGTGTGTGTAGTAACATTGGTGATATTTGGTGTGATGGCTTGTTTTTGTGTGTGTGTAGTAACATTGGTGATATTTGGTGTGGTGGCTTGTTTTTGTGTGTATACTAACATTGGTGATATTTGGTGTGGTGGCTTGTTTTTGTGTGTGTGTAGTAACATTGGTGATATTTGGTGTGGTGGCTTGTTTTTGTGTGTGTGTAGTAACATTGGTGATATTTGGTGTGGTGGCTTGTTTTTTGTGTGTAGTAACATTGGTGATATTTGGTGTGGTGGCTTGTTTTTGTGTGTGTGTAGTAACATTGGTGATATTTGGTGTGGTGGCTTGTTTTTGTGTGTGTGTAGTAACATTGGTGATATTTGGTGTGGTGGCTTGTTTTGGTGTGTGTGTAGTAACATCTGTGATATTTGGTGTGATGGCTTGTTTTTGTGTGTGTGTAGTAACATCGGTGATATTTGGTGTGGTGGCTTGTTTGTGTGTGTGTAGTAACATCTGTGATATTTGGTGTGTTGGCTTGTTTTTGTGTGTGTGTAGTAACATCTATGATATTTGGTGTGATGGCTTGTTTTTGTGTGTGTGTAGTAACATTGTGATATTTGGTGTGGGCTTGTTTTTGTGTGTGTAGTAACATCTGTGATATTTGGTGTGATGGCTTGTTTTTGTTTGTGTATAGTAACATTGGTGATCTTTGGTGTGATGGCTTGTTTGTGTGTGTGTATAGTAACATTGGTGATATTTTTGATGTGGTGGTTTGTTTTTGTGTGTGTGTATAGTAACATTGGTGATATTTGGTGTGGTGGTTTGTTTTTGTGTGTATGTGTAGTAACATCTGTGATATTTGGTGTGATTGCTTGTTTTTGTGTGTGTGCACTGTTTCTTCAATCACCTCCATCATTCTGATGATATCAGCTTGGTTGTTTCATGCATCTCTTCTTTCCCACCTCCTCCTCTTCCATCCATTCCAAGGCCTTACCAGCGCATACAGTTTTGCGCAGGGCTAAGGCGTTCCGCCTGAAAATTGCTGGCAGATTGTGATGGAGCGCATATGGAATTGTCTAAGTGTTATGAATCCTTTCGAGCAAGGGTTAATTTCTAATCTCTCTATCTGTCTGTCTGTCTTTGTTTCTCTGTCTGTGCCTGTCTGTCTGTCTGTATCTGTCTCCCTGTGTCTCTGTCTCTGTCTGTCTGTCTCTGTCTTCGTCTCTGTCTGTCTCTGTCTGTCTCTGTCTGTCTGTCTGTCTCTCTGTGTGTTTGTCTCTCTGTCTCTGTCTCTGAATCTCTGTCTCTCTCTCTCTCTCTCTCTACTACTATGTGTGTGTGTGTGTGTGTGTCTGGCTCCCTCTTAAAATCTAGATGTGATAATCAATATTGATTTTGCGATGTTTAGATTTTACCAATACAACACACCTTTCCTCTCTAACCTGATCTCTCTGTCTCTCTCTCTCTTTCTGTCTCTCTCTCTCTTTCTCTCTCTCTTTCTGTCCCTCTCTGTCTTTCAGTCTCTGTCTCTCTCTCTCTCGCTCTGTCTGTCACTCTCTCTCTCTCTCATTCTTTCTCCCCCCCCCCCACACACACCTTTCCTTACACACACACTCACACACACACTCACGCACACACACACACACACATACACACACGCACACACGTACACACACACACATATAAACACACATACACACACACATACACACACACACACACACACACACACACACACACACACACACACACACACACACATATCACGCTCGACTCTCATCCCCCATCTCCAATTCAAACCCAGTCCCTTCGATTCGATTTGTCTGTGTCTCTCTTTGTCTTTCTCTCTCTGTCTCTATGTCTCTCTGTCTCTCTCTGTCTGTATGTCTCTGTCTCTCCCTGTGTCTGTATGTCTGTATGTATCTCTATGTCTTTGTCTGTCTTTGTCTCTCTGTCTGTTCGTCTGTCTGTCTGTCTGTCTTTCTTCTCTCTCTCTTCTCTCTCTCTCTCCATCTCTGTCTGTCTGTATGTCTCTCTCTCTGTCTGTATGTCTGTATCTATCTGCATGTCTCTGTCTGTCTCGTTCTCTCTGTCTGTTCGTCTGTCTGTCTGTCTCTTCTCTCTCTCTCTTTCTCGCTCTCTCTCTCT
>CM060313.1:69028298-69030798 GCA_030674185.1 Monoplex corrugatus
CAGATCAACCCTGATCAGATGTAATCGCACTTGCAGCATACATGCACGTTGTAGGCTACAAACCTACACGCCCATTCCATTAGCCAGCCAGCGACAAGCCAGTTAATAGAGAACTCCCAATCACACACACCATCAGTGCAAACAGCTCCATCAGCGAGTTAATTAACCCTTTGACTCCCGCACCCTGTCCACCAACTAGCGAAAAAGTTAACCCTTTGATTCCCTCACCCTGTCCACCAACTGGCAAAAATGTTAACCCTTTGATTCCCTGACCCTATCCACCAACTAGCAAAAATGTTAACCCTTTGATTCCCTCACCCTGTCCACCAACTAGCAAAAATGTAGCAAAAATGTTAACCCTTTGATTCCCTCACCCTGTCCACCAACTAGCAAAAATGAAGCAAAAATGTTAACCCTTTGATTCCCTCACCCTGTCCACCAACTAGCAAAAATGTAGCAAAAATGTTAACCCTTTGATTCCCTCACCCCCTGTCCACCAACTGGCAAAAATGTTTACCCTTTGATTCCCTCACCCTGTCCACCAACTGGCAAAAATGTTAACCCTTTGATTTCCTCACCTTATCCACCAACTAGCAAAAAAGTTGACCCTTTGACTTCCTCATCTTATCCACCAACTAGCAAAAAAGTTAACCGTTTGACTCCCTCACCCTATCCACCAACTAGCAGAAACGTTAACCCTTTGATTTCCTCACCTGTCCACCAACTAGCAAAAAAGTTAACCCTTTGACTTCCTCACCCTATCCACCAACTAGCAAAAACGTTAACCCTTTGACTCCCTCACCCTATGACTCCCTCACCCTGTCCAAGCTGGTGGATAGAGTGAGGGAGTCAAAGAGTTAACTTTTTGCTTTGCTCGCATGGTTCGCAATGCAAGATGGTGGTGCACAGGGGTGCGGGAGTCGAAGAGTTAAAATCCTCGCACCCGGACAGCTCCACATGCGCTCCTGACCAGCATTTATCCGGTAGATTTCTTAACCTGCGCAAAACCCTAAAGCTGGCAAGATCTTGAATTAGGGAGACTGGAGGGGTGGTGGTGGTGGTGGCGGTGGTGTGTAGGGTGGGGTTCAGAGGGAGATGGGACCTCTGATATAGTACATAAGCTGATACCTCCATATTCGGACGATTCCACTTGCGCTCTACCCACATCTGCCAGCAATTATCTTGCACACTCTCCCTGAACCTTCGCTGAACCCTACGGCGCTGGCAAGGTCTTGTCTTGTCTTGTATTGTCTTTCTTGTCTTGTTTTGTCTCGTCTCGTCTCATCTTGTCTTGTCTTTCTCGTCTAGTCTTGTCTCGTCTTGTCTTGTCTCGTCTTGTCTCGCTTGTCGTTTCTTGTCTCGTCTCGTCTCGTCTTGTCTCGTCTTATCTTGTCTTGTCTTGTCTCGTCTTGTCTTGTCTCGTCTTGTCTCGTATTGTCTCGTCTCGTCTCGTCTTGTCTCGTCTTGTCTTATCTTGTCTGTCTTGTCTCGTCTTGTCTTGTCTCGTCTCGTCTCGTCTTGTCTTGTCTCGTCTTGTCTTGTCTCGTCTCGTCTTCTCTTGTCTTGGCAAAGGGTGTGTGTGTGTGTGTGGTGGGAAGGGGAGCTCATCATCATCATCATCATCATCATCATCATCACCATCATCACCATCATCATGCGCCCTGCCGCATCTCGTTTGGCGATCATGGCCTTCCATACGAATCTATCTCTTGTCGCTGAAAGTACATCTCCCACCCTCTCTGTCCTCCGCCACCCTGCAAGTCCCGGCCAATATTTTCTCCCTGGTTCTACCTGGTGTTCTCTTTCCCTCCAGCTTTCCTATTGTAACTAGGTACTGTAATTTTTCTTGCCACACAAAATGTCCTATACATGTGGCGTGTCTTTTCCTTATATTCTTTATTAATGTTCTTATTGTGTCTGCCTCCTTCAAGACTGTCTCGTTTGTTTTCTTTGCTGTCCATGGAACTCTTAACATTCTTCTTAGAAACCACATTGCAGTTGAGGAGATAGGACCCATGAAACAGTGATGGACATCTCCAGAATGATGGAAACATTGAAATGGGCAGCAAACAGGGCCAGTTTTTAAATGTAGCGGGCTGGGACTGCAACCGAGATATCATATCTTGAGTCAATGTCTCGAGCAAAACAAAACAAAACAACAACAAAATCAGCCCGGAAGCAAAGAAAGAAAAGAAGACAGAAAGAAACAAAGAATGAAAGAAAGAAAGAAAGGAAGCAAGAGAGATAGATTCAAACAAAGACAGGAAGGGACTAAAAAAGAAAGAAAGACAGAAATAAGGAAAGAAAGAAAAAAATGACAAAAGAAGGAAGTAAAGAAAGAAAGAAGGAAGAAAGACAGAAAGACAGAAAGGAAAGAAATAATAAAAGAAGGAAGAAAGACAGAAAAAAGAAAGAAAGAAAAGAACAGAAACAAAGAAAGTAAGAAAGAAAAGAAGGAAGAAAGAAAAGAAGAAAAGAAAGAAAGGAAAGAAAGAAAGAC
>CM060313.1:69033298-69035798 GCA_030674185.1 Monoplex corrugatus
GACAGTGACAATGACAATGATAGTGACAATGACAATGACAACGACAGTGACAGTGATAATGAGAATGAGAATGACAGTGACAGTGACAATGACAATGATAGTGACAATGACAATGACAGTGACAGTGACAGTGACAGGGACAGTGACAATGACAATGACAATGACAGTGACAGGGACAGTGACAATGACAATGTCAGTGACAATAACATGTCAGTGAGAATAACAATGACAGTGACAATGGCATGACAATGACAGTGACAATGACAATGACAGTGACAACGACAGTGACAATGACAATGACAGTGAAATGACGATGACAGTGACAATGACGATGACAGTGAGAATAACAAAGACAATGACAGTGAGAATAACAATGACAGTGGCATGACAATGACAATGACAGTGACAATGACAATGACAGTGACAATGACAGTGACAGTGACAGTGACAATGACAATGACAGTGACATAAAATATAACAAAATAATATAAAGTAAATTAAAATAAAGTAAAATAAAATAAAATGAAATAAACAAATAAAATAAATAAAACAAAACAAAATAAAATTTTTTTAAAATTAAACAGATCACTTTCCATGTATATTTCAATCATTCAAGTGCATTACAAGAATATGAGATAAAGGCTTATAGGCCTAGCTGATGCACGTAAAGCAAGTACAAGTCTACCCTCAATAGCAACAACAATGCAGGCCTATATAAAAGATTATTAACATGGAAGCATACGAGAAGAAGAAGGTAAAGAAGCACTGAAGAACAAACAAAGCAAGGGGTGGGGGTAGGGGTGACATCATCATCATCAAGTGCCTTGCCACATGGCGTTGGCGATCATGGCCCTCCATATGCATCTTTCCCTTGTTGCAGCAAACACATCTTCCACCCTCTCTGTCCTCAGCCACTCTGCAAGTCCGTCCAATATTTTTTCTCTGGGTCTACCTGGTGCTCTCTTTCCCTCCAGCTTGCCTGTGTGACCAGGTGCTCCTATTCCCCTTTCCTCATAAAACAGCCTATAAATGTTGCCTGTCTTTTCCTAATCTTCCTTATGAATGATCTTCTTGTGTCTGCCTCCATCAAGACTGTCTCGTTTGTTTTCTTTGCTGTCCATGGAACTCTCAACAGTCTTCTTAGAAACCACATCTTGGCTGCCTCAATCTTGTTCTGGCTTTGCTTGTTGACTGTCCACGCCTCACAACCGTATAACATTATCGGTTCTATATAACGTTCAAGAACTCTCTTCTTGACGTTAATTGATAGGCATTTGTTGGTAAAAATGCTTTTCATCTTTTTGAATCTGTTTCGACTTGGCCGATTCTGCTGTCTATTTCTGATGTGCATCTACCGTCTGGTGAAATGATCGTTCCCAGACATTTAAACTTATCAACCTGGTTCAAGGTTGTGCCGTTTGCTGTTATTTTACATGGGGGGATTTCATGTTTTTTAACTGATTACCGTGACTTCAGTCTTCTTGCTGTTTAGCTCCAACCCATTACCTTTGCTTTCTATTTCTATTATATTCACAAGGTTTTGTAGGTCCCTTTCATTTTCTGCAATTAGCACGGTGTCATCTGCGTATCGGCATGTCAACTCTAATACTATGGTTTCTAAGAAGAATGTTGAGAGTTCCATGGACAGCAAAGAAAAACAAACGAGACAGTCTGGAAAGAGGCAAACACACACACACACACACACACACACACACACACACACACACACACACACACACACACACACACACACACACACACACACACACACACACACAAACAACATTAATGAAGAAGGTTAGGAAAAGACAAGCAACATTCATAGGACATTTTATGAGGCAAGAGAAATTTGAGCACCTAATCACAACAGGAAAGATAGAGGGAAAAAAAGAGACCCAGGGAGACAATACTGGACGGTTTTGCAGAGCGGATGAGGACAGAGAGGGTGGGAGATGTACTTGCAGCGACAAAAGATAGATTCGTATGGAAGGCCATGCATGATCGCCAACGCCATGCGATAGGGCACATGATAACAATGATTGATGATGATGATGATGATAGATGATGATGATGACGACGACGACGATGATGATGATGATGATGTAGATGATGTAGATGGTGATGATGATGATGATGATGTAGATGATGATGATGATGATGTAGATGATGTAGATGGTGATAATGGCAAACAAACAAATAAACGAACAAACACACAAACAAACAAACAAACAAACAAACAAAACAAAACAACAAAAACAAAACAAAAACACACACAACAAAACAAAAAAAGCAAACAAAAAAAGCACAAAGAACACAACAAAAAAAACAACAAAAAACAAAATAAACAAAACAAAAAACCAGCACAAACACAAAAAAATACAAAAATAAACAAAAAACAAACAAAATTACACACACACACAAACACGCATACACACACACATACGTGTACACACACACAACACACACACACACACACACACACACACACACACACACACAC
>CM060313.1:69048298-69070798 GCA_030674185.1 Monoplex corrugatus
TCTCTCTCTCTCTCTCACCAATCTCACCAATATACATTCATCAAAACCTGTATGTTTTCAGAAGAGTCTTACTTGCATCCACAGACAATAAAGTTGTTGCATTATTTGTACAGGTTTTTTTGTTTGTTTTTAAAGTACGGAACATTAGGATCAGCTACGCCCAATGCGTTCGCCATGTCATTAACTCTGTTAGTGCCTAACTCAACTTACATGTGTATAATTGATTTTGCTATTGTTCACGCCCGTTCGGTAGGGTCTAAAAACCCTTCTGAATAATACATTTCGCACCCTGTCTGTCTGTTTGTTTGTCTGTCTGTCTGTCTGTCTCTCCTACATATACATCTCTATCTTTTTTGAATAATACATTTCGCACCCTGTCTGTCTGTCTGTCTGTCTGTTTGTCTGTCTGTCTGCCTGTCTCTCCTACATATATATCTCTCTCTTTTTTCTCTTTCTCTCCCCTCTCTCTCTCTCTCTGAGTGCCCGCGTGTGTGTGTATTGATTGAATTTGTAATAAATGGTTATGTTGTTTGCATTGTATTTCAAAACTGTTTATGTTTTCATCCAATCAAACGGCCTCACAGGCCTCTCTATTTCTTTGTCTGTCTGTCTGTCTTACTCTCTCTCGGACGCGCACGCGCACGCACAAACACACACACACACACACACATACACACACACACATACTCTCTCTCTCTCTCTTTGTCTCTCTGTCTCTGTCTCTCTCTTTCTCTCTCTCACTGTTTCTCGTTCTCTCTCTCTAACACATAAACACACGCACGCACACATGCACACGAACACACACAAACACACACACACACACACACACACAACCCCCCCCCCCCCACACTTTCTCTCTAGCTAATAACTTCTACCATTAGAAAATACAGTGTCATTGTCACTGTGCCTTTCTGTCTGCCTTCCTGCCTGCCTGCCTGTCTGTCTGTCTGTCTGTCTCTCTTTCTTTCTCCTTTCTCTCTCTCTCTCCGTCTGTCTATCTGTCTGTCTCTCTCCCTCTCTCTCTCTCCGTCTGTCTGTCCGTCTGTCTGTCTCTGTCTGTCTGTGTGTCTGTCTGTCTCTCTCTCTCTCTGTCTCTCTGTCTGTCTGTCTCTCTCTGCCTCTCTGTCTGTCTGTCTGTCTTTCTATCTGTCTCTCTGTGTGTCTGTTTTTCTGTCTGCCTGTCTGTCTTTCTCTCTCCGACTCTCTGTCTGTCTGTGTCTGTCTGTGTCTGTCTCTGTCTGTCTGTCTGTCTCTCTCTCCGTCTCTGTCTCTGTCTGTCTCTCTGTCTCTGTCTCTCTCTCTCCTTCACCCATCGACCTCTCTCTCCCGTCATCTCTGTTTCTCCTTCCCACCCACACATTCACCTCCCTCTCCCCTTGTCCCTTCCCACTCCCTCCCTCCCTCCTCTCTCCCTCCCTCCCTCCCTCTCCCTCCCTCTCCCTATTCATTTCCAACTCGTTAGTTGCACAGTGCCATTCCGTTCCGTTATTGCTCCGTGAAAACGACGTCCACCACTGCAGCTCCCATTCCGAGGGACGACAAATAATAACGCACGGTTTTATCACACCAGCACACATATTGCCTGCAGTACGGTGCCGCCTGTATCGGAGCGGAGCGACAGGGAGACAGACACGGCCCACTTACAACTCAACTCCTCTGACCACCAAGCTCCATGACAACGCATGTTAAAGATCCCCCTGGCCCCTTCTCTCTCCCTCTTTCTCTCTCTCCTCTCTCTCTCTCTCTCTGTCTCTCTTCTCTCTCTCCTTTGTTCTTTCCTTCCTTCTTTTTCTTTCTCTCTTCGCTCTCTCTCTCTCTCTCTCTCTCTCTCTCTTTGTCTCTTTCCTTCCTTCGTTTTTTCTTTCTCTTTCGCTCTCTCTCTCTCTCTCTCTCTTGTCTCTTTCCTTCCTTCGTTTTTTCTTTCTCTTTCGTCTCTCTCTCTCTCTCTCTCTCTCTCTCTCTCTCTCTCTCTTTGTCTCTTTCCTTCCTTCGTTTTTTCTTTCTCTTTCGCTCTCTCTCTCTCTCTCTCTCTCTCTCTCTCTCTCTTTCTCTCTGTGTCTCTTTCCTTCCTTCGTTTTTCTTTCTCTCTTCGCTCTCTCTCTCTCTCTCTCTCTCTCTCCTTCTGTCAGTCTGTCTGTCAGCCTCTCTCTTTCTGTCTCTCTCTGTCTCTCCCTCTGTCTCTCTGTCTCTGTCTCTCTGTCTCTCTCTTTCTCTCTTTCTCTCTGTCTGTCTGTCTGTCGCTCTGTCTGTCTGTCTGTCTGTCTGTCTCTCTGTCAAATAATAACGCACACTTTTATCACACCAGAACATATTGCCTGCAGTACGGTGCCGCCTGTATCGAAGCGGAGCGACAGGAAGACAGACACGGCCCACTACAACTCCTCTGACTACCAAGGGAGAAGATGGGCGAATGGTTCAGACGTTTGCCGGCGAATAACTTAACTCGAGGTTCCAGGGTTCGCTCCCCGTAGAGGCCTCGACTTTTCTCCTCAGTTTGACCGGAAAATCCAACTGAACGTTTAGTCCTTCGGAAGGGGACGAAAAACCAGTCGGACCCATGTGCCTTCTGGCTGAGCACGCTAAAGAGATCCCACGGCAGTTGAAAATTGTGAAGAGCAGGGCATTGCCCGGCTGCCTTGGTAAAAACATTGGAGATGTAGGTTGATTTCCCAGGTCCCACCCCTTGAAGACCAATAATTAGCCTTCTTGGCTTAAAAAAAAAGTGAATACGATTTTGAAGCGAGGGAGAGGGGATGAGCGCTGCCCTGGTGGTGCTGGCCCCGGGAAAAGTTAAAGTCTCTGCCACCTCACTCCCCTACAACCTCAGGGTTAAAGCACTGTCTAGGTAGGACCTCAGGACCTGACCAGCTCATGGGTTTATACCCAGGCTTAAGGCTTGTGCCGTAATCATTCTGGATCTTATCCATCACATGGCAACTGTGACGTAGTGCATATGGAATTCATTCCGAGCGGGAGACGCATCTTGAGAAATTGAAACTAAAACTGAAACTGAAAGTGAAACTGACCACCAAGCTCCATGGTAACCTTCAAGAACTGTATAAAACAACAATAACAACGATAACTACTATAAGAAAAATTGGCTACAGGTATCAGGCAGGTATAGGCTGACCTTGTTAGACAGCTAGCGCAAGAAGACCCGTACCAAGTACCTGCAGAGGGGGAGGACTACTACCGTCTGTCAGGAGGCAGACTGTGGTTGGTAACTTTTCTTATGGCACGATACACCGGGGTTCACCACGTTGTTATGCAGCGTGCACTTACGCGTGTAAAAGATCCCCAGCCCCTTCTCTCTCTGTCTCTGTCTCTCTTTCTTTCTCTGTCTCTTTTTAAAAACTTTCTTTCTTTCTTTCTTTCTCTGCTCTCTCTGTCTCTGTCTCTGTCCTGTTCTGTCTGTCTGTCTCTCTTATATATTCCTGTCTTTCTTTCTCTCCTTCTGTCTGTCTGTCTGTCGGTCGGTCTTTCTTTCTCTCCCTCTCTCTCTTCTGTCTCTCTCTTCTCTCTTTTTCTCCTTTCTTCTCTCTCTCTCTCTCTCTCTGTCTCTGTCTCTGTCTGTCTGTCGTCGTCTCTCTCTTTTCCCTCTCTCTCGTCTCTCTTCTCGTCTCTCTCTTTCTCTCCCTCTCTTCTCTCTGTCTCTCTCTCTTCTTTCTGTCTCTTCTCTTTCGCTCTCTCTCTCTCTCTGTCTCTGTATGTCTCTGTCTTTCTTTCTCTCCTTCTGTCTGTTTGTCTGTCTCTCTGTCTCTCTCTGGCTCTCTGTTTCTCTCTCTGTCTGACTTTCTCTCCTTCTGTCTGTCTGCCTGTCGGTCTGTCTGTCTGTATCCCTTTCTTTCTTTCTCTTTCGTTTTCTCTGTATATGTCTCTGTCTTTTTTTCTCTCTTTCTGTCTGTCTGTCTGTCTCTCTCCCTATCTCCCCCCTCTCTCTCTCTGTTTCTGTCTCTGTCTGTCTGTCTGTCTGTCTGTTCCTCTCTCCATCTCTGCGAGAGAGAGAGAGAGAGAGAGAGAGAGAGAGACAGACAGACAGACAGAGAAAGAGAGAGAGAGAGGAGAGAGAGAGAGAGCCATAAATCGGCATATCTCTCAGAAGGATTGTGTGTGTGTGTGTGTGTGTGTGTGTGTGTGTGTGTGTGTGTGTGTGTGTGTGTGTGTGTGTGTGTGTGTGTGTGTGTGTGTGTGTTGGTTCCCCAGGGACGGTACAACAGCCACCCCCTTCCCTGCCGCCTAATGCATAATAGAACCAGTCGCTCAGGACAGCCAGAGGGTTTTTTTTTCACCTGCGGTCATGCACGCATGCTTCCTTAGGCTCATGTTTCAAAGACAGGTATTGACTGGTCAATGCTGCCATAGCCGGGGCAGGGATAATAACCAAGCCCCTAAAAACAAAAACAAAAAACCCCCAAAACAACACAAAAAACAAAAAACAGAAAAAGAAACCACTCAACCTAAACACGCAAAAACACTTATTATTATCGAAACAGCAGTAGAAAACAGTGTAACATTACTATCTTTCTTTCAGCCATTGAAAGTCCGTTGTTGGACGTAATAGGCCTTCCCCCGGCTGCTTCCATTCTACTTCGTTCCAGCGCTTTTCCTCTCCACTTTTTGTCAAAATCCATTCAGGTCGTCTCTCCGTCTAGTTTTCTGTCTTCCTATAGCCTATCGCGAGTGCCGTTTCTTGGATTCTTGGTCAGGGGGGAGGGATGCGGCCGAAGCCGACTAAAACCTTGAAAAGAAACTGTACAGGTCTGTGGATACTTTGCAGTCGACAGCCAATTTTATTTCCAGAACTGATCTCCGGGTGTTACTGCAAGAAAAGGAAATTTCACATCGACAGGAAACATGGGTGTGTGTGTATGTGTGTGTTGTGTGTGTGTGTGTGTGTGTGTGTGTGTGTGTGTGTGTGTGTGTGTGGTGTGTGTGTGTGTGTGTGTGTGTTGTGTGTGTGTGTGTGTGTTGTGTGTGTGTGTGTGTGTGTGTGTGTGTGTGTGTGTGTGTGTGTGTGTGTGTTGTGTGTTGTGTGTGTGTGTGTGTGTGTGTGTGTGTGTTGTGTGGTGTGTGTGTGTGTGTGGTGTGTGTGTGTGTGCGTGGTGTGTGTGTTGTGTGTGTGTGTGTGTTTTGCGTGGTCGTGTGAGTGTGTATGTATGAGTGTGTGTGTTGTGTATGTTTATTGTGTTTTTGTGTGCGTGCGTGCGTGTGTGTGTGTGTTCGTTCGTTCTTTGATTTAACGTCTTTTCACTATAAGTGATATTAGACGGGGAGGGGGGGGAATAAATATAATAAAATGTAAACGACAGTTAAGCGGGTTGGATTGGGGCAGAGTAAAAAGACATAAATACATGTAGGTGGGAGAACAGGAAAATGGAACGAAAACTTAAACTCTAACAATTAACTTCAACAATATGAAGGGAAATTGTAACACTAATACACAAACCGCATAAAGTTAAAGTAATGCGTTAACAGGACTGTGAACTAATGATTCTGAAATTTTAACTAATAAAGATTGATCTGATGTAACTTTTTGGAAATCAGTTTCAGAATACTTTTCTTGAGTAAACATTTTTGGTAAAAAGGAACGTAGCATTTTGCAGTAGAATAAGCAGTGAAACAGTGTGAACTGTTCGCCGCAAATACACTTGACATTTTTACAATATTTTGTTTTTTGAACGCGTTTAGCTGAATACGAAAACGAACAGCAACAATCGATCTCAAATGATACATGGAAGAAGACTGCAATTTTTTACATACGTTTTGAACGGTAAGTTTTATCATTTGTTGTGACACAAACTGTTCATTTAAATGTTCATAAAATCGAGACCATGAGGTTGATTCGAGCAAGTTGCAAGCTTCTTTTACGGAAGTACGAACATGTAATTCTATAGAATTATTAGAATTCTGCGCGCCTTGCTTAGCTGCTCTGTCAACTACTTCGTTGCCATGAAGATCAACGTGAGAAGGCACCCAGCATAAACTGATATCTGTACCTTTGACCCTTAAACGATGTATAAGATGATTTGCCTCAGTAATTAAATCAGGTCTTGCATCGGTATCAAAAGAACGTAAAGCATATAAAACAGATTTTGAGTCAACAAAGAGAACTACTTTGAAAGGCACGGGTTTAATGATTTACTAGATAATGTAATGCTTGTATAATAGCGACTAATTCCGCTGTAAAGATAGATATGTTTGCCCCTACGAAAAATGACTTTTTTGCTTTAAATTTTGGAACATAAAATGCTGCTCCAGCACATTTATTTTCTAAGACTGATCCATCGGTAAAAATATGAAGGTGGGCACGGTATTTTTCATCGATGTGTTCTCTTGCTGTGGATATCGAAATGTTGACGTTTTCAGATTTCTTAGCGTCTGTATAATCAATATCAAAAGAGGCTTTTAGCATTTCCCATGTAGGGATAGGCGTTGTTGATGGTGTCTCAGCTATTTCATCCATATTTATGTTAGATTGTTTGACCAAGTCAGATATGTAAGTTGCAACAGTCATTTGTGATGAAATGCTTTTTGCTCGCTTTGGAAAATCAACATCAGATCTGATTTCAATTTCCTTACTCACAAAATTATCCATTTGTGAAGTAGTTCTAACTGCAAATTTTGCTGTCGCTAGCTCACGATAGTTGTTCAGAGGCAGAATTCCAGCAACTTTGTACGTTTCCAGATTAGAAGCATGAGTAGGGACACCTAGAGCAATTTTAATACTTTTGCAGTCTAAGCTTTGTATCTTCTTTAATAGATATTTTGGTGCACTGAAGAACACTTCTTGTGCATAGGATAATTTAGATCGTACAAGTGCTGTTGATAGATGAAGTAGTATGTTTGTATCCATTCCCCAAGGTAATCTGCTTATTATCTTTAGAAAATTTAAGGCTTTTCTTGCTTTTGTTGAAATATAATTAAAATGGACATTCCAGTTTAATTTCGATGTCATAAAGACTCCCAGAAATTTTACAACCTATTTGTAATGTTACACTTCACCAAGCAATCTGAAAGTAGGTAAATTACTTAAAGTACCACAGGATTAAATAGCATCATGTTAGTTTTTTCCGCTGACAAAGACAGACCATTTTCTAACATATAGTTTCCAAGATTATCAAGATCAGATTGATACAATTTCCTAATGTAATTCTGCGCTCTCTGTGGAGTTGTTTTTGTTAAAGTAATATTCATCCAAATACATATATCATCAGCGTACTGTGCCAAAACAACACGATCTGAGAGTGCTTTAGGAAGATCCTGTATAAGGATATTAAATAAAAGCGGTGCTATCACTGAACCTTGTGGAATTCCCATATCAAGATGTCGTGAAGTAGAATAACTAGTTCCAACTCTTGCCTGAATAGTTCTATTGGCTAAAAAGACAATGTAATTATACATATTGCCAGATAAACCAATAGATTTCAGCTTGTACAATAAACGCGTATGCCAAACTTGATCGTAAGCTTTTTTCACATCAAAAAACGTAGCTAAAAGACTTTTTCTGCGGGCAAACTGTTTCTTGATGTGAGTTGTAAGTTTAACCAGGTGCTCAACTGTGGATCTCCCTTTTCTAAAACCTGCCTGATTTACTGGAATAACATTATTTTTATCACAGTAATGTACAAGTCTGTTTAATACCAATTTTTCCATTAGTTTGCTCGTATGGGACGTCAACGCAATAGGTCTGTAACTATTTTTATTGTTTCTAGGCTTTCCTGCTTTTAATACTGGTATAACAATAGACTTTTGCCATAATTGTGGTATAGTTCCACTAACCCAGCATTTCTGAAAAAAATTGTGTAAGAAAATAATATAGTTTTCTGGAAGATGTTTAATCATTTCAGTTGAAACTGCATCGACACCTACCGAACTCCTTTTGTTGTGTAGAGACAAGATGGTGTTTTTTAGCTCTTCTAAGGTGAATGGAGAATTAAACCAGCTATCATTCTGAGGTATGGGATCAGTGTAGATAGGGTTGTTAGCTGCCATTTCTCTGTAGTGTTTGCAGGTAGGAGACAAACCATCTACTTTACTATTTTCGGCAAAAAGTTCCACAAAAGTTTCAGCTTTGTCCATGTCGGAAAAAAATTTGTGACATGTGTCAGTCATTATTGGACACCTAGGTAAGTCAGTTCCATTTTTCATTTGATTCATTTTTGTCCAGACCTTATGGAAATCCTTGAAATCTGAAATTTCTTTAGTGCAGTATGATGCCCAATAATTTTTCTTTGCTTCAGCGATGATTTTATTACACTGGGTGTTAGCTTTTTTCATTTCCATATGATCTTCAGGTTTTCTGCTTTTGATGTAGAGTTTCTCTTTTTTATTCTGAACAGCTTGCTCACATGCCTCCGTCCACCAAACATTACCCAAACGATTTGAGTTTCGGGATGGATAGGTCTGCAGCAGCTAGAACTGTCTCCTGGAATTTAGAAAACATAACGTCAACATTTTCACGTTCATGATGTGTGTAATCTTGATTGGTAAGAGCAGTCTGAAACAAGGACCAATCAGCGCGTGTGTAATTATATTTTGGTATAATATCAGGAGTGCTGTTTTTCATCCTGATATTTTCGTTAGTTAGTGTTATGAGGATAGGCAAGTGATAGGTAAGTGTGTGTGTGTGTGTGTGTGTGTGTGTGTGTGTTGTGTGTGTTGGTGTGTGTGTGTGTGTGTGTGTGTGTGTGTGTGTGTGTGTGTGTGTGTTGTGTGAGTGTGCGTGTGTTTGTGTGTGTTGTGTTTGTGTGTTTGTGTGTGTGTTTGTGTGTGTGTGTGTGTGAGGTGTGTGTGTATGTGTGTTGTGCACATGCGTGTTGGTGTTGGTGTGTGTGTGTGTGTGTTTGTGTGCGTGTGTGTGTGTGTCTGTGGTGAGGTGTGTGTGTGTGTGTGTGCGTGTGTGTGTGGTGTGTGTGTGTGTGTGTGTAGTGTGTAGTGGTGTGTGTGTGTCGTGTGTGTGTGTGGTGTGGGTGTATGTGTGTGTGTGCGCGAGGTGTGTGTGTGTGTGTGTGTGTGTGTGTGTTGTGTGTATGTGTGTGTGTGTGTGTCTCTCTCTGTGAGAGAGAGAGAGAGGGAGAGAGAGAGAGAGAGTGATATATATATATATATATATATCCTCTAAGCAGTACATCGATGGATGTTTACGAAATTTGTGTCAAAGGTGTTGACGATTCAGGGGTCACGAAAACGTTATTAATTCGAAAGGTAAAAGTTTTATGGTCAAGGTCACACGGATCCCCCATCCCCCTCTTTTTTTTTCTTTTTTTTTTATATAAAAAAGATGCTTGAAATTAGCAAGGAAGAAGTGTGTGTCCGTGTGACCTTGAGCTGTGGATCTATCTATGTATGTATGTATGTATGTATGTATGTATGTATGTATGTATGTATGTATGTATGTATGTATGTATGTATGTATGTATGTATGTATGTATCTATCTATGTATCTATGTATCTATCTATCTATCTATGTATCTATGTATGTATGTATGTATCTATCTATCTATCTATCTATCTATCTATCTATGTATCTATCTATCTATCTATCTATCTATCTATGTATGTATGTATGTATGTATGTATGTATGTATTTATCTATCTATCTATCTATCTATCTATCTATCTATGTATGTATGTATGTATGTATGTATGTATGCATGTATGTATGTATGTATGTATCTATCTATCTATCTATGAATCTATGTATGTATGTATGTATGTATGTATCTATCTATGTATGTATGTATGTATGTATGTATGTATGTATGTATGTATGTATCTATCTATCTATCTATCTATGTATCTATGTATGTATGTATGTATGTATGTATGTATGTATGTATCTATCTATCTATCTATGTATGTATGTATCTATCTATGTATGTATGTATGTATGTATGTATGTATGTATGTATGTATGTATCTATCTATCTATCTAAAGATCGAGTTGCAAGAGAAAAAAGACAACAGTACTGGTGACGTTTTGCCCAAAACAAGTGACGTTTTGCCCAAAAACAAGTGACGTTTTGCCCAAATCGATGCGAATAACTCAGAGTGAGGAGGAAACAGTTTGCGCACTAACTATTTCTGCTTGTCCTTGTAGGTGTCTGCCGTTATTCATGCTTGTCGTTAACGCCGAGTAATTGTCTGTGAAATCCTTGTTGTGGTCCGTAACAGTTTATGACGGCAGTGCTGATGATAGTACTGGCCATTTTCATGTCAAACTGCCCATTGTGTCTTTTTTATGGTCAGTGTTAATCATGGATCGGAATACGGACCTGGATAATGACTGAGGAGACTTAACGTGCAGTGCAGAGAAGTAATGTTTCAATTGTGAGCCATGAGACAAAGTAATGAAATCAATAAAGGACTTCCAGGCCTGCCTGTACGTCAGGGAATAGAGGAGAAGAAGAATAAGCGCTGTTTGGAAGTTAGCCCAGAATGTTCAGCTGGAATAGCAGATAAAAAAAGAAAAGAAAAAAAAACCACAAAAAAACCAGATGGTCAAACCGTTCTAACAATCTCCCTTTTTATGCAAAACACATTTGAGAAAATCCAGATTTTGTACTTATCAAGATCACCCTGATCTTTAAACAGCTTCGCATGAAATAAAACTTGGACATTCACGGGTGTCAATAGTCGACTGTCTCAACAGTCATCGTCATCGTCATCGTCATCGTCATCATCATCATAATTATCACCACCACACCACCACCACCACCACCACCATCATCATCATCATCATCATAATCATCATCATCACCACCACCACCACAACCACCACCACAAACATCATCATCATCACCGTCGTCATCATCATCATCATCATCATCATCATCATCATCATCATCATCATCATCATCATCATCATATCATGTGCCTTGCTGCGTGGCGTTTGCGATCATGGCCCTCCATACGAATCTATCCCTTGTCGCTGCAAATACACCTCCCACCCTTTCTGTCCTCAGCCACCCTGCAAGTCCGTCCAATATTTTCTCCCTGGGTCTACCTGGTGTTCTGTTTTCCTCCAGCTTTCCTGTTGTGACCAGATGCTCTAATTTTTCTTGCCTCATAACACAGTATTGTCCAAAAATCACAAAGTGCTGTTTATATACCTTTCTAAAGACGAGATGTTTTTAAGCACTCCCCCTCCCCCCCGCCACCTAAATATGGCATTGACTTCAGACTCAAGCTTTCGCGACTGTTCCACGCTACACAGCTTTGGACAAAATTGTAGCAAAATTGTTGAAAAAAAGATAAGGGAAAAAAAGGAAAGAGATGATCGATGAAGAAGAACATGTGAAGAAGCAATAAGAAACCCCAACAACAACGAGCAAACAAACAAAAACAAAAACAAAATATAAATCCAAATGCCCCATGTACCTGCATGTAAATACCGGTCCACTAAAACCAAGACAACAGAGAGACAAACAGATTCACACAACACACACACACACACACACACACACACACACACAACGTACACATGCCGGGGGCTCTTTCAGTATAAATAGTATCCCCACCTTCTGGACATTCTGTGCTAGAAATTTCCTCTTTTCTGTCACTGTCTTTGTTTTGTTTCTGCCCTCCTCCTTTGCTTTCTGTCATTTCTTCCTATCATTTTCTGCCTTGCTGATCCATTCACCTGTATGTATTGAATAAAGTCTTACGTACATTTCTCTTAGGATTGATAATTGGGTACATGTTTTAAGTGCATTTTTGGCTCTAGGGAAGTGAGATATGCAGAAGCAATTTTAGGTAATTTAGGCCTGTTTTGTATATGTTTTAGTGTCCTTAGTTATGTTTAAATTTGTATTCAGGTATGTTTTTTTTAAAATCTCCTGTGTGATAACTTTGAGGGAGTGGTCAACGCCAAGGGCATCTCCTTAGATTATGTGCTGGAATGCATTGATATGTGTACTGAATTTTGTTTTCCGTTTTCTTCCTGTTGAAGTACTGTATGTGCATTGAAATGGTTATAGTCCTGATATGGCTCTACGCAGTCGGCTGGGCATCAGCAACGATAAGAATAAGAATAACTCGGTTCTCGTTAGTGACTGCCACGACCACTGGTTAAAAAACGCTTGAATTCAGAGGTTACATGTGCGCATGCGCACCCGCACACGCATGCGCATATACACACACAAAAGCAAACACACACACACACGCACACACACACACACACACTCATACACACACACGTACACATATTCACACACACACACACACACTCACACACACACATTAACACACACACACACACACATTCACACACACTCACACACACATACAATCACACACACATACACTCACACACACACACACGCATACACACACACACTCTCTCTACTCTCTCTCTCTCTCACACAACACACACACACACACACACACACACATACAGAGTACATGTACCTACCGTTACCTCCATCAATGACACCACCATTACCATTACCATCACCACCACCGCTAACACTGCCACCACTAAATCCACCACGAAAACCACCACCACACACCACCATCACCACCACCACAACAACAACAGCAACAACAACAGCAGTAACCAGATCTAAAACAGATAAAAGCCCACACTTACCTGTGGACCCATCCAGTGGCCACACTCCACAGTTCCCCTTCAGCAGAGGTTTCGCCAAAACAGCAGGAACATCGCGTGGCCTCGGTCTTTCGCTCCTCAACCTGTGGACAAAATCACAGTTATGTTGATAATAACAATGATAATAACAATAATGATAATGATAATAATAATAAAATAATAATAATAATAATAACAAAAATAATAACAGAATAATAAACACAACAACAACAACAACAATAATAATAATAACAACAATGACCATGATGATGATGATAATAATAAAAACAACAACAACGACAACAACAACAACAACAATGATGATGATGATGATGATAATAATAATAATAATAATAATAATAAATAATAATAATAAAATAAATAATGATATAACAATGATAACAACAACAACAACAACAACAACGACGACGACGACAACGACGACGACGATGATGATGATGATGGTGGTGGTGGTGATGATGATAGTAACAATGATGACGAAAATCATAATATTTATAATCATAATGTTGATGATGACGATGATAATGAAGAGGAAGAGGACGAGGAGGATGAAGATGAGGAAGGGGAGGATGACGATGATGAAAGAAAAAAGCTGACCACATATCTCCTCTCCTGCACAACTTCACTGCTCCCTGTATCAAAGCGCATACAGTACAAACTAGACACATGTGCTACAAAAGCCTCAATAACGCAGCCCCGATTACCTGTCAAGCCTACTTGAGATCTATGTTCCCTCACGTACCCTCCGCTCTGCCTCCGATCCTCTGACTTTTCGCTTCCACGCACTAAGCTCAATACCTATGGTCCACGAGCCTTCTCTGTTCTGGTCCACTATCCTGGAACAAACTTCCTCTCTCAGTCCGTCAGCAACCTACTTTTGTCTCCTTCAAGTCCGCTCTCAAAACTCACCTTTTCTCCTCCGCATAAAATCCTAACCTCACTCAACCCCCCCCCCCCCCCTCTGCAGCCTGTCTCCGCTCGGAGGGAATCACATGGTTATAATATATAATTGTATATGCTATGCTCTCTATAATTTTCCATTGGTTTTATTCTTGCTTTTATTGCTTTTATTCTTTCTCCCCATTTATAGCCATGCGTGTGTGTGTGTGTGTGTGTGTGTGTGTGTGCGTGCGTGCGTGCGTGCGTGCTTGCGTGTGTGTCTGCTTCAGCGCTTAGATTTGATTTTATCAAGATTTTGCGCTATATAAATATTGTAATTATTATTATTATAGAAGATGATGATGGTAACGACACTAATACTTTTAGGTAGTTAAACTGATTTCATCTTATCTCCATTTTCTCTCCATAACTGGACACTTGTCGAACTGAACGTCTAGTCCTTCGGATGGGGACGAAAAACGAGTCGGACCCGAGTGCCATCTTGCTGCGCACGTTAAAGATCCCACGGCAGTTGAAAATCGTGAAGAGAAGGGCATTGCCCGGCTGCCTTGCTATATAACATTGGAGAGATAGGTTGATTTCCCAGGTCCCACCCCTTGAAAACCAAAATTAGTAGCCTTCTTGCCTTTCTGAAGTCTTGGTAAAAATGTGAATATATGAATAATAATTTGAAGCGAGGGAGAGGAAAATGGGCACTGCCCTCGTAATGCTGGCCTCGGGAAAAGTTGAGGTCTCTGCCACCTCACTCCCCTATGACCTCAGGGTTAAGGAACTATTTAGGTAGGACCTCAGGACCTGGCCACCTCTTGGTTTTATGTGCAGGCGTAAGGCTTGTGCCGTGATCGTTCTGGACTTTTCTCATCACATGACACCTGTGACGATAGTGCATATGGAATTTATTCCGAGCGCGGAGACGTCATCTTGAGAAATTGAAACTGAAACTGAAACCGAAACACCCGGTACCTTCTCGGATTGATGGTACTCAAACCTCCAGCCTTGTAGTCGTTCGCCCGTAGCGCTAACCACTACGCCACTCCGGCTCTTGAAACTGGTATTTCATTCACTTCAAAAGTTTATATTCGTTTAACAGATATGTAGGTTTATAACCAATATTAGAAAGGACAAGTCGCCGTGGTGTAGTGGTTAACGCGACGGACTACTGACTGGAAGGTTGTGGGTTCGAATCCCCGTCAGCCCCTTTAAAAAAAATCATTGTGGGATTTTTTTTTTTTTGGCTCTAACCGGCTCCTACCCAGAGTTGTGGCGTGCTGTGGGCTCATTGGGAAGACAGGGACCACACAGTCGAGTCTCATCCACTTCACGAATGCGTCATTGAGGGTGTTGCTCAAATCTTATGACCAACACAGCAGGTGTCTGTATCTCTCGGATGTGTTATGATAGTAAGCGTAGAGTACAGCCCTGTCACGCAGTCTCAATCCTAGATGGAACTACGTAGCATCGTGATTATCATCATCACCATCGACATCATCATCATCATCATTGCATCGTTAAAAAGTGTGCCAGCTTCTGTGGCCATTAAGGTGGCGCAGAAAGTGGGACGAAATAAAAAAAATTAATAAAATAATAAAAAATTAAATAAATAAAAGGTGAGCGCAAAGGTAACCTCCCTGAGTGCGCTGATCCTTAAAGAAAAAAAAAAGGGTGTTGGCGTTGCAGCCTACAGCAGCTGTTCAAGAATGCTCACAAAACACGTTTGCAGTTGCGGCTGTCTCCGATAGTTGAACGCAACAGATGGTTTGTGAAATTTTCGATCTAGTCAATAATTACCACCGACCGTTGCTTTCCCAATTACTGTTCTGTTTATCCAAATTGGCTCAGTTCACGAATCCATAGACTCAGTATTTGACGTCTCGAGTTCAATCCCAGCCTGCAACAGGCCCTCACGCTGCCCATCCCGATGTTCCAATCATTCTTGTGGTGGGTGTCAGCTTTGTGTGTCACCGGTCATTTTCTCCCTCCCTCCCCCTCCCCTCTCCCCTCCCCTTCCCCTCTTCCCCTTTTCAAGGCCTTCCCAACGTGATGGGTTTTTGCCTTTGCACAGGCTCAAGGAGTCTGCCGAATGATTATGGTCAGATTGAATAGAGCTCGTATGGAAATGTCCGAGTGCGATGCCTGTCTCACGTACAAACTCTCGTTTGTTCAGTGAGATGAAATCTTGTCTTTTATTGATTATTTCAGCACAGGTACTGATGTTTTTTTCTGATTCTGATGGTCCAGGTTAATTTAAACATGTTTCATCCATCTGTTCGTCTGTCAGTCTATTTGTCTGCATGCCTGTCTTTCTTTTCTCTCTCTTTGCCTTTGTTATAATCTCTCATTGCCTTTGTTACATTCTCTCTTTGCCTTTGTTAAATTTCTCTTTACCTTTGTTACAATCTCTCTTTGCCTTTGTTACAATCTGTCTTTGCCTTTGTTAAATTTCTCTTTTCCTTTGTTACAATCTCTCTTTGCCTTTGTTACAATATGTCTTTGCCTTTGTTACAATCTCTCTTTGCCTTTGTTACAATATCTCTTTGTCGTTGTTAAATTTCTCTTTGCCTTTGTTACAATCTGTCTTTGCCTTTGTTACAGTATCTCTTTGCCGTTGTTAAATTTCTCTTTGCCTTTGTTACAATCTCTCTTTGCCTTTGTTACAATATCTCTTTGCTGTTGTTAAATTTCTCTTTGCCTTTGTTACAATCTCTCTTTGCCTTTGTTACAATATCTCTTTGCCTTTGTTGCAATATCTCTTTGCCGTTGTTAAATTTCTCTTTGCCTTTGTTACAATCTCTCTTTGCCGTTGTTAAATTTCTCTTTGCCTTTGTTACAATCTCTCTTTGCCTTGTTACAATATCTCTTTGCCTTTGTTACAATCTCTCTTTGCCTTTGTTACAGTATCTCTTTGCCTTTGTTACAATATCTCTTTGTCATTGTTAAATTTCTCTTTGACTTTGTTACAATTCTCTTTGTCTTTGTTACAGTATCTCTTTGCCTTTGTTACAATATCTCTTTGCCTTTGTTACAATATCTCTTTGCCGTTGTTAAATTTCTCTTTGCCTTTGTTACAACTTCTCTTTGCCTTTGTTACAATTTCTCTTTGCCGTTGTTAAATCTCTCTTTGCCTTTGTTACAATCTCTCTTTGCCTTTGTTACAGTATCTCTTTGCCTTTGTTACAATTTCTCTTTGCCGTTGTTAAATTTCTCTTTGCCTTTGTTACAATTTCTCTTTGCCTTTGTTACAATATCTCTTTGCCTTTGTTACAATCTCTCTTTGCCGTTGTTAAATCTCTCTTTGCCTTTGTTACAATCTCTCTTTGCCTTTGTTACAGTATCTCTTTGCCTTTGTTACAATTTCTCTTTGCCGTTGTTACAATCTCTCTTTGCCTTTGTTACAGTATCTCTTTGCCTTTGTTACAATTTCTCTTTGCCGTTGTTACAATCTCTCTTTGCCTTTGTTACAATCTCTCTTTGCCTTTGTTACAGTATCTCTTTGCCTTTGTTACAATATCTCTTTGCCGTTGTAAATTTCTCTTTGCCTTTGTTACAATTTCTCTTTGCCTTTGTTACAATATCTCTTTGCCGTTGTTACAATATCTCTTTGCCTTTGTTACAGTATCTCTTTGCCGTTGTTACAATATCTCTTTGCCTTTGTTACAGTATCTCTTTGCCGTTGTTACAATATCTCTTTGCCTTTGTTACAATATCTCTTTGCCGTTGTTAAATTCTCTTTGCCTTTGTTACAATTTCTCTTTGCCTTTGTTACAATATCTCTTTGCCGTTGTTACAATATCTCTTTGCCTTTGTTACAGTATCTCTTTGCCGTTGTTACAATATCTCTTTGCCTTTGTTACAGTATCTCTTTGCCGTTGTTACAATATCTCTCTTTGCCTTTGTTACAATATCTCTTTGCCGTTGTTAAATTCTCTTTGCCTTTGTTACAATTTCTCTTTGCCTTTGTTACAATATCTCTTTGCCGTTGTTACAATATCTCTTTGCCTTTGTTACAGTATCTCTTTGCCGTTGTTACAATATCTCTTTGCCTTTGTTACAGTATCTCTTTGCCGTTGTTACAATATCTCTTTGCCTTTGTTACAATATCTCTTTGCCGTTGTTAAATTTCTCTTTGCCTTTGTTACAATCTCTCTTTGCCTTTGTTACAAATATCTCTTTGCCGTTGTTACAATATCTCTTTGCCGTTGTTAAATCTCTCTTTGCCTTTGTTACAATCTCTCTTTGCCGTTGTTAAATTCTCTTTGCCTTTGTTACAATCTCTCTTTGCCTTTGTTACAATCTCTCTTTGCCTTTGTTAAAAACTCTGTCGTTGTTACAATCTCTCTTTGCCGTTGTTAAATTTCTCTTTGCCTTTGTCACAATGTCTCTTTGATGTTGTTAAATGTCTCTTTGCCTGTGTTACAATGTCTCTTTGCCTTTGTTACAATCTCTCTTTGCTTTCGTTACAATACTTTTTTTCTCATTTCTTTATTTCATTCTAAGGGTTTAAGAACGGCAGTAATTACTAACCTAATCAAAATCACATGAATAACTCCTTTTTGTTCTTTGTCTCTTCCTCTCTCTCTCTCACATTGTAGCTCTCTCTCTCTCTCTCTCTCTCTCTCTCTCTCTCATTGTAGCTCTCTCTCTCTCTCTCATTGTAGCTCTCTCTCTCTCTCATTATAGCTCTCTCTCTCTCTCATTGTAGCTCTCTCTCTCTCATTGTAGCTCTCTCTCTCTCTCTCTCTTCCTCACTCCCTCTACCACTTTTTTCTTTCTCACCCTCTCTCTTCCTCTTTTTCTATCTCTCTCATTTTCTCACTCTCTCTCTCCCTCCCTCTCTCTCTCTTGCTCTCTCCTTCCCACTGCCTCTCACTCCGTCTCACTCTCTCTTTCCCTGTCTCGCTTCTCTCTCCCTCCCCCTCTCTCTCTTTCTCTCTCTCACTCGACATTTTCTCACTTTCTCATTCTGTCTCTCTCCCACCCTCTCTTTCGCTCTCTCACTCACTCTCTTTCTCTTTCTCACTCACTCTCTCACTCTCTCCCACCCTCTCTCTCTCGCTCACTCTCCCTCACTCTCTCTCTCCTCACTCTCTCTCGCTCTCTCTCTCTCTCCCTTCCTTGCCCCCTCTCTCTCTTTCACTCAAACGGATTATGTGTAAAAAAAGGTAAACTACCAGCGTTACCCCCCCCCCCCCTCTCCCATCAAATCCCTAGTTTGTGCGTGAAATGGATGGCCTTCACAATAAACCATGTGTCAGTGTTTCTGGCTCTCTGTCTGTCTGTCTCTGTCTCATCTCTCTCTCTCTCTTTCTGATAATTAATATATCACCCTGTCAAAAACACATAATCTCCATAAACCCTACTTCTACTGATGAACAGGCTCACCAGCTTCCATTACCTTCAACTTTGTTTTCTCTCTCTCTCTCTCTCTTTCTCTCTTCTGTCTGTCTGTCTCTCTCTCTCTCTCTTTTCTCTGTCTGTCTGTCTGTCTCTGTCTCTTCTCTCTCTCTCCCCTTGATCTCTCTCATTCTCTTTGTCTCTCTCTGTCTCTCCTTCTCTCTTTGTCTGCTTGTTTCTCTCTGTCTCTGTGTCTATGTCTCTCTCTCTCTCTTTCTCCCTCACACACACACGTACACACACACACTCACTCACTCACTCACTCACTCACTCACTCACTCACTTTCTCTCCCACCCTACCCACCCTCTCTCTCTCCCTCTCTCTCCTCTCTCTCTCCCCTTCTCTCTCAAAATCAGCTAAAGGTTTGATATGTATAAAAGGTTTTGTAGTGTTCTTGATCTGAAAATATATTTGACAATAAAATCATGCCAACACTTTAAGTTTTGTAATCACAACGTTTAGATTCAGTATTTTCGAAATATATGAGCATCATCGATACAAAAAGGCACACTGAAACGACTCTAATATATCCTCGGTGCAAAAATACAAAAGAAGATGAAATAAATTTCATTTTGTGCTGTCCTGTTATTAAGCTCACAAAACAGTATATATCCCTGAAAATCTTATACATTTCCAACTCAGTTTCAGCTAAATTTTGTTGATTACATCTAAGCAAAGACAGTACTGTTAGAAATTGGTCAAACCCATCTGTATAAAGCATTCAAGCTGCGATATATACTGTCATCTATCGATATGTACAAATAGTTTTCATGACTTTTTAAACAGTTGTCATGATATCCTGTGTGTGTTGTGGTGTGGTGTGTGTGTGTGTGTGTTGTGTGTGTGTGTGTGTGTTTTGAACCCGTCCAATGAGCGGCGAGAGCCTATACATAATGAACACTCTACACACACACACACACACACACACACACACACACACACACACACACACACACACACAAACACACACATACACACACATACACATACACACACACTCTCTCTCTCTCTCTCTCTCTCTCCACACACACACACTCTACACACACACACACACACACTCTACACCACACACACCAACCACACACACACACCACTCACCCACACACACACACTCTCTCTCTCTCTCTCTTTCTTTCTCTCTCCTCTCCTTCTCTCTCGGGCCTCTCTCTCTCTCTCACTCTTTCTGTCTCTCTCTCTCGGCTCTGTCTCTCTCTCTGTCCTCTCCTCTCTCTTTCTCTCTTTTCTCTACTCTCTTTCTCTCTCCCCCTCTCTCACACAACAAACTCCTGTCCCTCCACAGACAAACAAGAGAAGAGCAGACATATAACGACACGTCTGATCTGTAACGTATCCAGACACTCGTACACTCAGAACAGCCCCAGCTTTAGCGCTCCTCCCAAGGGAGGCGATAGCAAGCAAAGGGATTTAACTCGGCGCCAAGGAAGGTAACCCATACTCCTCCAGACGATGTATTGGGAAATAACAAGTCTGGGGATCGTAGTTGGAGGTGTACACAAATTGTCTCCCTTACCCTTCCTTCCCAATAATTTTCTCCCTTACCCTTTCCTTCCCAATAATTTTCTCAATTACGTTTTGTGTGTGTGTGTGTGTGTGTGTGTGGTGTGTGTGTGGTGTGTGTGTGTTGTGTGTGTTGTGTGTGTGCATGTGTGTGTGTGTGTGTGTGTGTGTGTGTGTGTGGTGTGTGTGAGGGTGGTGGTGGTGGTGTGTCTGGATGTTGGTCAATCGGATGAGACAACAACGCAATAAAATAATTACAACGGTTTTTTTTTAGTGGTCCCTGACCGAGAACTTCAGTGTCTCTGCCAGTTTAAAACGTCCATCGTATTGGTGATAATGTTTCCAAACGGAAAGATTATGAGGGCACAAACTTCAGTGGCTACCAGTTTAAAGCATCCATCACACTGGTTATAAGTGTCCTTTAAATGAGAAGAAGGAGGAGCAGGAGAAGAAGTAGGCGAAAGAAGAAGGAAAAGAAGAAGAAGAAGAAGAAGAAAAAGAAGAAAGAAGAAGAAGAAGAAAGAAGAAGGAAGAAGGAAGAAGGAAAAACGAAGAAGAAGGAAGAAAGAAGAAGGAAGAAAGAAAAAGGAAGAAGAAGGAAGAAAGAAGAAGGAAGAAGAAGAATGAAGAAAAAAGAAGAAAGAAGAAGGAAGAAGAAGAAGGAGGAGGAGGAGGAGGAGGAAAGAAGAAGAAGAAGAATGAAGAAAGAAGAAGAAAGGAGAAGAAAAAGAAGAAGAAGAAAAAAAAGAAGAAGAAGAAAGAAGAAGAAAGAAGAAGGAAGAAGAGAAGAAGAAGGAGGAGGAGGAGGAAAGAAGAAGAAGAAGAATGAAGAAAGAAGAAGAAAGGAGAAGAAAGAAGAAGAAAGAAGACGAAAGAAGAATAAAGGAGAAGAAAGAAGAAGAAAGAAGAAGGAAGAAGAAGAAGAAGGAGGAGGAGGAGGAGGAGGAAAGAAGAAGAAGAATGAAGAAAGAAGAAGAAAGGAGAAGAAAGAAGAAGAAAGAAGAAGAAGAAAGAAGAAAAAAGAAGAAGAAGAAAGAAGAAAAAGAAGAAGAAGAAAAAAAAGAAGAAGAAGAAGGAAGAAGAAGAAAGAAGAAGGAAGAGAACAAAGAGAAGAACAAGAAAAACAATAAGAACGTGAATACAAACTTTTGTGTCTACTAGTTTAAACATCCCCATATTGATGATCATTTTCTGATTGGGAAGATCATTAGCACAAACGTACATGTTTATCAGATGAAAATACTCATCATTTTAGTGATAAGCTCTCAAACAGCAAGACTATGAGAGTACAAATTTCAGCGCGCCACCAGTCTAATGCATTCATCATACTGGTGATTAATTCTGAAACAGGATTATAATGTACAAGAAACTTCAATGTCTATCTGTTGAAAACATCCTTAATTTTGGTGATGTCTGTTTCAAGTGTTGAAATTATATTAGTACAAACATCACGCACACACACACACACACACACACATGCATGCGCGCACGCACGCACGCAGGCACGCACTACACAACCCTCTCTACACACACACACACACACACACACTCTCTCTCTCTCTCTCTCTCTATATATATATATTATATATATATATTTCTCTCTCGCTCTCTCTCGCTCTTTCTCTCCCTCTGGCTCTGTCTCTGTCTGTCTGTCTCTCTCACTGTCTCTCTCTCTCCTTCTCCCTCTCTCTCCCCCTCTCTCTCTCCCTCTCTGTCTCTCTCACACACAAACTCCTGTCCCTCCACAGACAAACAAGAGAAGAGCAGACATATAACAGACACGTCTGATCTGTAATGTATCCAGACACTCGTACACTCTGAACAGCCCCAGCTTTAGCGCTCCTCCCAAGGGAGGCGATAGCAAGCAAAGGGATTTAACTCGGCGCCAAGGAAGGTAACCCATACTCTCTCCAGACGATGTATTGGGAAATAACAGGTCTGGGGATCGTAGTTGGAGGTGTACACAAATTGTCTCCCTTACCCTTCCTTCCCAATAATTTTCTCCCTTACCCTTTCCTTCCCAATAATTTTGTCCATTACGTTTTGTATGTGTGTTTGTGTGTGAGGGTGGTGGTGGTGGTGA
>CM060313.1:69083298-69093298 GCA_030674185.1 Monoplex corrugatus
AACATTGTTGTTTATCACGATACTGTTGGTTTGTCAACATTGTTGTCTATCACGATACTGTTGGTTTGTCAACATTGTTGTTTATCACGATACTGTTGGTTTGTCAACATTGTTGTCTATCACGATACTGTTGGTCTGTCAACATTGTTGTCTATCACAATACTGTTGGTCTGTCAACATTGTTGCCTGTCACGATACTGTTGGTTTGTCAACATTGTTGTCTATCACGATACTGTTGGTTTGTCAACATTGTTGTCTATCACGATACTGTTGGTTTGTCAACATTGTTGTCTATCACGATACTGTTAGTCTGTCAACATTGTTGTCTGTCACGATACTGTTGGTCTCTCAACATTGTTGTCTGTCACGATACTGTTGGTCTGTCAGCATTGTTGTCTGTCACGATACTGTTGGTCTGTCAACATTGTTGTCTGTCACGATACTGTTGGTCTGTCAACATTGTTGTCTATCACGATACTGTTAGTCTGTCAACATTGTTGTCTGTCACGATACTGTTGGTCTGTCAGCATTGTTGTCTGTCACGATACTGTTGGTCTGTCAACATTGTTGTCTATCACGATACTGTTGGTCTGTCAGCATTGTTGTCTATCACGATACTGTTGGTCTGTCAACATTGTTGTCTGTCACGATACTGTTGGTCTTTCAACATTGTTGTCTGTCACGATACTGTTGGTCTGTCAGCATTGTTGTCTGTCACGATACTGTTGGTCTGTCAACATTGTTGTCTGTCACGATACTGTTGGTCTGTCAACATTGTTGTCTGTCACGATACTGTTGGTCTGTCAGCATTGTTGTCTGTCACGATACTGTTGGTCTGTCAACATTGTTGTCTGTCACGATACTGTTGGTCTGTCAACATTGTTGTCTATCACGATACTGTTAGTCTGTCAACATTGTTGTCTGTCACGATACTGTTGGTCTGTCAGCATTGTTGTCTGTCACGATACTGTTGGTCTGTCAACATTGTTGTCTATCACGATACTGTTGGTCTGTCAGCATTGTTGTCTATCACGATACTGTTGGTCTGTCAACATTGTTGTCTATCACGATACTGTTAGTCTGTCAACATTGTTGTCTATCACGATACTGTTGGTTTGTCAACATTGTTGTCTATCACGATACTGTTAGTCTGTCAACATTGTTGTCTATCACGATACCGTTGGTCTGTCAACATTGTTGTCTGTCACGATACTGTTGGTCTGTCAACATTGTTGTCTATCACGATACTGTTAGTCTGTCAACATTGTTGTCTGTCACGATACTGTTGGTCTGTCAACATTGTTGTCTATCACGATACTGTTGGTCTGTCAACATTGTTGTCTATCACGATACTGTTGGTCTGTCAACATTGTTGTCTGTCACGATACTGTTGGTTTGTCAACATTGTTGTTTATCACGATACTGTTGGTTTGTCAACATTGTTGTCTATCACGATACTGTTGGTTTGTCAACATTGTTGTTTATCACGATACTGTTGGTTTGTCAACATTGTTGTCTATCACGATACTGTTGGTCTGTCAACATTGTTGTCTATCACAATACTGTTGGTCTGTCAACATTGTTGCCTGTCACGATACTGTTGGTTTGTCAACATTGTTGTCTATCACGATACTGTTGGTTTGTCAACATTGTTGTCTATCACGATACTGTTGGTTTGTCAACATTGTTGTCTATCACGATACTGTTAGTCTGTCAACATTGTTGTCTGTCACGATACTGTTGGTCTCTCAACATTGTTGTCTGTCACGATACTGTTGGTCTGTCAGCATTGTTGTCTGTCACGATACTGTTGGTCTGTCAACATTGTTGTCTGTCACGATACTGTTGGTCTGTCAACATTGTTGTCTATCACGATACTGTTAGTCTGTCAACATTTGTCTGTCACGATACTGTTGGTCTGTCAGCATTGTTGTCTGTCACGATACTGTTGGTCTGTCAACATTGTTGTCTATCACGATACTGTTGGTCTGTCAGCATGTTGTCTATCACGATACTGTTGGTCTGTCAACATTGTTGTCTGTCACGATACTGTTGGTCTTTCAACATTGTTGTCTGTCACGATACTGTTGGTCTGTCAGCATTGTTGTCTGTCACGATACTGTTGGTCTGTCAACATTGTTGTCTGTCACGATACTGTTGGTCTGTCAACATTGTTGTCTGTCACGATACTGTTGGTCTGTCAGCATTGTTGTCTGTCACGATACTGTTGGTCTGTCAACATTGTTGTCTGTCACGATACTGTTGGTCTGTCAACATTGTTGTCTATCACGATACTGTTAGTCTGTCAACATTGTTGTCTGTCACGATACTGTTGGTCTGTCAGCATTGTTGTCTGTCACGATACTGTTGGTCTGTCAACATTGTTGTCTATCACGATACTGTTGGTCTGTCAGCATTGTTGTCTATCACGATACTGTTTGGTCTGTCAACATTGTTGTCTGTCACGATACTGTTGGTCTGTCAACATTGTTGTCTGTCACGATACTGTTGGTCTGTCAGCATTGTTGTCTGTCACGATACTGTTGGTCTGTCAACATTGTTGTCTGTCACGATACTTTTTGGTTTGTCAACATTGTTGTCTATCATGACAATTTTTGGTTTGTAAACATTGTTGTCGATCACGATACTTTTTTGGTTTGTCAACATTGTTTGTCTATCACGAGAATTTTTGGTTTGTCAATATTGTTGACTATCACGATATTTTTGGTTTGTCACAATTGTTGACACGATACTGTTGGTCTGTCAAGATAGTTGTCTATCACGTTAATTGTTGGTTTGTCAACATTGTCTGTCACAATACCGTTAGTCTGTCAACATTGTTGTCTATCACGATACTGTTGGTCTGTCACATTGTTGTCTATCACGATACTGTTGGTCTGTCAACATTGTTGTCTATCACGATACTGTTAGTCTGTCAACATTGTTGTCTATCACGATACTGTTGGTTTGTCAGCATTGTTGTCTATCACGATACTGTTGGTCTGTCAACATTGTTGTCTGTCACGATACTGTTAGTCTGTCAACATTGTTGTCTATCACGATACTGTTAGTCTGTCAACATTGTTGTCTATCACGATACTGTTGGTCTGTCAACATTGTTGTCTGTCACGATACTGTTGGTCTGTCAACATTGTTGTCTATCACAATACCGTTAGTCTGTCAACATTGTTGTCTATCACGATACTGTTAGTCTGTCAACATTGTTGTCTGTCACGATACTGTTGGTCTGTCAACATTGTTGTCTATCACAATACCGTTAGTCTGTCAACATTGTTGTCTATCACGATACTGTTGGTTTGTCAGCATTGATGTCTATCACGATACTGTTGGTCTTTCAACATTGTTGTCTATCACGATACTGTTAGTCTGTCAACATTGTTGTCTATCACGATACTGTTAGTCTGTCAACATTGTTGTCTATCACGATACCGTTGGTCTGTCAACATTGTTGTCTGTCACGATACTGTTGGTCTGTCAACATTGTTGTCTATCACGATACTGTTAGTCTGTCAACATTGTTGTCTGTCACGATACTGTTGGTCTGTCAACATTGTTGTCTATCACGATACTGTTGGTCTGTCAACATTGTTGTCTATCACGATACTGTTGGTCTGTCAACATTGTTGTCTGTCACGATACTGTTGGTTTGTCAACATTGTTGTTTATCACGATACTGTTGGTTTGTCAACATTGTTGTCTATCACGATACTGTTGGTTTGTCAACATTGTTGTTTATCACGATACTTTGGTTTGTCAACATTGTTGTCTATCACGATACTGTTGGTCTGTCAACATTGTTGTCTATCACAATACTGTTGGTCTGTCAACATTGTTGCCTGTCACGATACTGTTGGTTTGTCAACATTGTTGTCTATCACGATACTGTTGGTTTGTCAACATTGTTGTCTATCACGATACTGTTGGTTTGTCAACATTGTTGTCTATCACGATACTGTTAGTCTGTCAACATTGTTGTCTGTCACGATACTGTTGGTCTCTCAACATTGTTGTCTGTCACGATACTGTTGGTCTGTCAGCATTGTTGTCTGTCACGATACTGTTGGTCTGTCAACATTGTTGTCTGTCACGATACTGTTGGTCTGTCAACATTGTTGTCTATCACGATACTGTTAGTCTGTCAACATTGTTGTCTGTCACGATACTGTTGGTCTGTCAGCATTGTTGTCTGTCACGATACTGTTGGTCTGTCAACATTGTTGTCTATCACGATACTGTTGGTCTGTCAGCATTGTTGTCTATCACGATACTGTTGGTCTGTCAACGTTGTTGTCTGTCACGATACTGTTGGTCTTTCAACATTGTTGTCTGTCACGATACTGTTGGTCTGTCAGCATTGTTGTCTGTCACGATACTGTTGGTCTGTCAACATTGTTGTCTGTCACGATACTGTTGGTCTGTCAACATTGTTGTCTGTCACGATACTGTTGGTCTGTCAGCATTGTTGTCTGTCACGATACTGTTGGTCTGTCAACATTGTTGTCTGTCACGATACTGTTGGTCTGTCAGCATTGTTGTCTATCACGATACTGTTAGTCTGTCAACATTGTTGTCTATCACGATACCGTTGGTCTGTCAGCATTGCTGTCTGTCACGATACTGTTGGTCTGTCAACATTGTTGTCTATCACGATACTGTTGGTCTGTCAGCATTGTTGTCTATCACGATACTGTTGGTCTGTCAACATTGTTGTCTGTCACGATACTGTTGGTCTGTCAACATTGTTGTCTATCACGATACTGTTGGTTTGTCAGCATTGTTGTCTATCACGATACTGTTGGTCTGTCAACATTGTTGTCTATCACGATACTGTTGGTTTGTCAGCATTGTTGTCTATCACGATACTGTTGGTCTGTCAACATTGTTGTCTGTCACGATACTGTTGGTTTGTCAGCATTGTTGTCTATCACGATACTGTTGGTCTGTCAACATTGTTGTCTATCACGATACTGTTGGTCTGTCAACATTGTTGTCTGTCACGATACTGTTGGTCTGTCAACATAATTTTCTATCACAACAACTGGCTTATTACGACTTTGGAGTTTACTCAAGAGAATTTACTGCACTGGGATGATTCCACATACGCTCCACCCCAAAGTGTCAGAAGTTATCTAGCAAACTCCTTGGTCCTGCGCAAAACCCTAATCGCTGGCAAGCATTTGAAATGAGAAAGGAAAAGGGACTTACGAAAGGCTGCACCACCAGTAGAAATGGAGCGTGAAGATGGATAGCTTCAGTTTCAGTTTCAGTTTCATTTTCAGTCTCCGCGCTTGCAATGAATTCCATATGCACTATCGCCACAGGTGCCACGTGATGGAGAAGATCCAGAATGACCACGGCACAAGCCTTAAGCTGCACATAAACCCACGAACTGGCCAGGTCCTGACGTCCTATCTAGATAGTTCCATAACCCTGGGGTCGTAGGGGAGTGAGGTGGCAGAGACCTCAACTTTTCCCCGGGACAGCACCATGAGGGCGGCGCCCATTCCCTCTCCCTTGCTTCAAACTCATATTCATATTCACAATTTTTTTTTACCAAGACTTGAGAAAGACAAGAAAGCTAATTGGTCTTCAGGGCGTGGGACCTGGGAAATAAACCTATCTCTCCAATGTTTTATACCAAGGCAGCCGGGCAATGCCCTATTCTTCAGGATTTTCAACTGCAGTGGGATCTTTAGCATGCGCAGCCAGAAGGCTCACGGGTCCGACTCGTTTTTCGTCCCTTTCCGAAGGACTAAGATGTTCAGTTCTATTTTCCATTCGAACTGAGAAGAAAAGTCGAGGCCTCTATGGGGAGAGAACCCTGGAACCTCGTGTTTAGTTATTGGCAGGCGAACGTCTGAACCATTCTGCCACTCTTCTCCCTGGAAACAAACCAACTGTTATGTTGCTAAAATGGAATTGAACCCGAGACATAAAATCTTGAGTCCAGGCTCTGTCATTACAACCAGCCTACCTGTCTGTTTATTATGTTATTATGAACATGCTACTACGTTCCTGTATTTCTGGGCGAAATTGCATACAGAGCTACATTTTATACGAATGAGTGAATCAGTCATCAGTGCACCATGTCCCTTGCACGCATGCCAAGGTGACTTTGAAGCTAAAAGATGTGTGTCCGATCTCTCATAGAAATGAAGGCTCAAATAACAAGCGTTAGTTTATGACGGATTAGATGAAGGTTGGTTTCGTATTCAGCCTCCATGAAATGGACAAGAGGACAAGTTTCTGCTTAAACGGATGTAAAGAACAATAAGAATTCAGCGCGGTCCATTTAACGTCAAACAGATGCTGGTTTCTTCGTTGGTTTTTTGTTTGTTTTTGCTTTGTTTTGTTCTGGTCAAAAGACGTTTAAGCGTGGCAACAGGATGAAATGTGTCAGAACAGGAACATGTCCATTCAAGATCGTTGGCGTTGATCCCCCCCCCCCCCCCCCCAGCTCTCTCTCTCTGTCTCTCTGAATACCAATTGACCCAAATTTCTGACGCACAGAGACGTATTTTTTTAAAATGTAACTGCATCGTGTCTGTCTGTAGTTAAGTTTAAGTGGGTCCCAAAATGAGCACTGGAGCAAAAACTTCTAAGCCTGGTTCGTGGTCAACATATGATAAGTCAGAATGCGATGGCAATATTTTCTTTCCACGCCAAACGAATGTTTCTCCATCACAATGTAAACTGAAGTTATTACCACGGCAATGTCTTTCAGAAAACTCGCAACTGTGTCACCGATCCCCCCCACCCAAAAAAAAAAAAAAAAAAAAAGAATAAAGCGATACAATAGTAAGTAAGAGCTGACCGACACAAGTCCTTGGTTCGCTTCACACAACACATGTCCCGTGAAGCGCTGGGGGCTTCCATCATCACTCTGATCACTAGTGAACGAGCAGGGCACAGTGGGCATAAAGTCCCACACAGGCCGAATGAAGTTCGATCGCTTTTCCTGGCTCCCTATGTACGTGCGTGTGTGTGTGCGTGCGCGCGTGTGCGCGCGCGTGCGTGTGTGGGCTGGCTTGCATTCCCTCACTCTGACACAGTCCTGACGCTGCACGGGCATCAAACTTTTACCTGTGTCCCAACACCTTGCCGCCGTCACACAGACACCCTGGCAACAACACCGTCCGATCCTCACACACGCAGCACACCCTTCTGCCCAACACTTCCTCCACCTCTGATTCGCCCAGGCTGGGAATTTCCGACAGTAAGAGCCAATCAGTGACTTTGACATAGATTTTGTTGTTGTTGTTGTTGTTTTTGCGTGGAAGTGTCATGGGTTATACCGCCAACCTTGACAGCGGTTGCTGTGGCTTGCTTGCTTGCTTGCTGTTGCTGTTGCTAGCAGTCGACGGTCCGATGGAGCGAGAGAGCCGGAACGGCGGTGCTGCGAGTTGTGGAGGACCTGTGTTCAAGTTCCCACCTTGTATACATCCGCCTCCCTTTCCCTCCCCCGCCCCCTACCCCATCCTCTGCTATTACCTGCCTCTCCTGTGACACCCCCCCCCCCTCCTGCCTACGTACCCACATGTTTCGTTTTGCTACAGACTGCAGGGGGAACCGACCCCACGTGACGAGAATCGGTCAGGGTAACAGGCTGTCCCATTCAGGAATGAGGCGGTCGAGACCAACTTCTGTCGGAGCCAGCGTTATGAGGCAGTGCTCATCTTCTCCTCTCCCTCGATGTTTTACAATCCCCCACATCTGAACAGGGTCAGGAATCCACTCACAGCTGGGTAGACTGGAAGCACGAAGCTCTCTGTTGAGTGGAATTTGAACCTCTCGCAAAACACATGCAATCAGATCGGAAAGTTTGGGCTCCTCCTGAATGTCAACCGAGTCTCAAGAAAATGACAGAAAGTACGTGTTTCAGAATACTTTTGTCAACCAACCAACCAACCAACCAAACTAACAACCATCCAACCAACCAGGCTACCAAGCAAGCAATCAACAAACATCCGAGGAATGTATGATGGCATCAAGAAGGCACTGGGACCAACACAGGATCGCCCCCCTCAAATCCTCCACTGGGGAAGTAATCAGCAATCCTAGCCAACAGATGGAAAGATGTGCGGAACACTACTCCGACCTCTACTCCACACAGAACATGGTGTCCCCCTTAGCCCTCGATGCCATCAAATGCATGCCAGTAATGGAAGAACTTGACGCAGAGCCAACTGCGGACGAACTCAGCAAGGCCATTGATAGCCTGGCATCAGGGAAGGCACCTGGCAACGACGGAATTCCCCCAGACCTCATCAAGCACTGCAAGACTTCTCTTCTGCACCCTTTGCACGCAGTTCTCTGTCAGTGTTGCAATGAGGGAGCTGTACCACAGGACATGAGGGACGTCAAGATCGTCACCCTGTACAAAAACAAGGGCGAAAGGAGCGACTGCAACAACTACAGAGGTATCTCGCTCCTCAGCATTGTTGGCAAAGTCTATGCTCGGGTCCTCCTAATCCGCCTGCAGAAACTGGCTGAACGCGTCTACCCGGAATCACAGTGTGGTTTTCGAGCAGAGAGATCCACGGTAGACATGGTCTTCTCCCATCGCCAAATCCAGGAGAAGTGCAGAGAGCAGCGGATGCCCCTGTATGTGGCATTCATTGATCTCACCAAGGCCTTTGACCTAGTCAGCAGAGATGGCCTTTTCAGGGCTCTCCGAAAAATCGGCTGCCCCACCAAACTGCACAGCTTAATTGAGTCCTTCCACTCAAACATGAAAGGGATGGTGCAGTTCAACGGAAACCTCTCCAAGCCCTTCGACGTACGCAGCGGTGTGAAACAAGGCTGCGTCCTGGCCCCAGCCCTCTTTGGAATCTTCTTCGCTCTCCTCCTGAGGCATGCGTTCAGCACAGCGCAAGAAGGGATCCACCTGCGGACCAGATCAGATGGCAGGCTCTTCAACCTCGCCCGCCTCAGAGCAAGGACAAAGGTCCGTGAAGCCCTCATCAGAGACATGCTATTTGCCGACGATGCCGCAGTTGTGACCCATACTCAGCGGGACTTGCAGTCACTAATGGACCGCTTCTCCCAGGCCTGCAAAGATTTTGTCTGACCATCAGTCTTAAGAAGACAAACGTCCTGGGCCAAGACACGCCATCTCCACCAGCCATCACCATTGATGACTACGAGCTTGAAGCCATCCATCAATTCACATATCTTGGGTCCACCATCACCGATAACCTCTTCCTTGACACAGAGGTCGACAAGAGGATGGGAAGGCAGCCACAACACTAGCCCGCCTCACACAAAGGGTGTGGACAAATCCCAAGCTGACCACAAAGACAAAGATGGCTGTATACAATGCCTGTGTCCTCAGCACCTTGCTGTATGGCAGCGAGGCGTGGACCACGCATGCTCATCAGGAGAAAAGGCTCAATACCTTCCACCTGAGAAGCCTACGGCGCATACTTGGCATTTCCTGGCAAGACAATGTGACCAACACCGAAGTCCTAATCTGCGCTGGCCTCCCAACCATGCATACCATGCTGAGACAGCGTCGGCTGCGCTGGTTGGGCCACGTTCGCCGCATGGAAGATGGTTGCATCCCAAAAGACATCCTTTATGGTGAGCTTGCCACAAGGCAGAGAAACATTGGCCGCCCACAGCTGAGATACAAAGACGTTTGCAAGCGTGACATGAAGGCGCTTGAGATCAACACTGAGTCCTGGGAGGACCTCGCAGACGACCGCAACAGCTGGAGAACTACTCTCAAGAAACAGCTGCGGATTGATGAGGACAAACTGTCAGCTGCTGCAGCAGAAAAGCGAGTTCGCAGAAAAGGGATGACAGCCAACAGACCAGCATCAGCATACACATGCGACCGCTGCGACAGAGACTGCCTCTCTCGCATTGGTCTGTACAGTCACACGCGACGGTGCTTGGATCAAGCAGACAGCCCATCTAGACATTAGAACGGATGTACTTTGTCCATGGTCAGTCATGACCGAAGGAGGCCTACTAT
>CM060313.1:69098298-69100798 GCA_030674185.1 Monoplex corrugatus
AGAGAAAACAAAGAGAGAGTGCGAGAGAGAGACAGAGACAGAGAGACAAAGAGACAAAGAGACACAGAGAAACAAAGAGAGAGAGTGCGAGAGAGAGACAGAGACAGAGAGACAAAGAGACAAAGAGACACAGAGAAACAAAGAGAGAGAGTGCGAGAGAGAGACAGAGACAGAGAGACAAAGAGACAAAGAGACACAGAGAAACAAAGAGAGAGAGTGCGAGAGAGAGACAGAGACAGAGAGACAAAGAGACAAAGAGACACAGAGAGACAAAGAGAGAGCGAGGTGGAGGGAGAGAGACAGACAGACAGACAGACAGACATACTGGCTGATAGACAAACAGATGGATAGACAAGCAGATGGATAGACAAACAGATGGATAGACAGATGGACAGACAGACAGAGATAGAAACACAGACAGGCAGACAGACAGACAGACAGATAGATAGACAGACAGACAGATAGACAAACAGACAAGCAGACAGAAAGAGGGACAAAATTGAGGGACTGGGTGGGAACGAAAATGGTTGAGGGGAAGATTCCGTTCAGTTCAACGGAACCACAGTATGTGAGGACCAGCCATAAGTATGCGTCTAAAAGAAACTTTAACCCTTTAACTTCCGCACCCTATCCACCAACTGCAAAAACTTAACCCTTTCCTCCCTCACCCTACACGCCAGCTTTCTACAGGAAGTTGGTGGATATAGTGAGGGAATGAAAAGGTTAAGTTTTTGCATTGCTAGCATGGTTGAAAATGCAGGGTGCTGGTGGACAGGGCGCGGAAGTCAAAGAGTTAAAGGCCCTACCACATTCAGAGTATGTGAGGACTATCCAAAAGAATGTTACTAAAAGAAACTTTAACTCTTTGACTTCCCGCACTCTATCCACCTACTGCAAAAATTTAACCCATTGATTCCTTCGCCGTATCCACCAGTTTCCTGCAGGAAGTTAGTGGATAGAGTGAAGCAGCCAAAAGGTTAAGTTTTTGCTTTTCTAGCATAGTTGACAATGCAGGATGCTGGTGGACAGGGTGCGGGAGTCAAAGGGTTAAGGTCCTACCAGTCTCAGAAATATGTGAGGACTAGGCATAAGACTGCTGCTAAAAGAAGCTTTAAGACATTGTGGCCCCTTCACCTGACGTTCTGTACAGTTTTACCCTTTGATTCCGCACTCTGTCCACCAACTGCAAAAACTTCCAGCAAGAAGCTGGTGGATAGACTGAGGCAGCCAAAGGGTTAAGTTTTTGCTCTGCTAACGTGGTTGACAATGCAGGATGCTGGTGGACAGGGTGCGGGAGTCTAAGGGTTAGAACGTTGTGGCCCCCTCACCTTACCGTTCTGAAGAGTTTTATAGTCTACATTTTCAGAGTATATGAGGGCTACTTATAAGACTGTTGCTAAAAGAAGCTTTAACCCTTTGACTTCTGCACTCTATCCACCAACTGCAAAAACACTTTCCTTCCTCACCTGAGGAGGTCAAAAGGTTAAGTTTTTGCTTTGCTGGCATGGCATGGTTGACAATGCAGAATGCTTGTGAACATGCTGCGGGAGTGAAAGGGTTAAAGCCATACCACTCTCAAGAGTACACAAGGGACTAACCAGAAGAATGTTGCTAAAAGAAGCTTTAAAACAGTGTGACCCCCCCCCCCCCCATCACCTGATCGTTCTGCAGAGTGTAAAAGTACTAACATTCTCAGAGTATACTGAGGGACTAACCAGAAGAATGTTGCTAAAAGAAGCTTTAAAACAGTGTGACCCCCCCCCCCCCCCATCACCTGACCGTTCTGCAGAGTGTAAAAGTACTAACATTCTCAGAATATACTGAGGGACTAACCAGAAGAATGTTGCTAAAAGAAGCTTTAAAACAGTGTGACCCCCCCCCCCCCCCGCCCCATCACCTGACCGTTCTGCAGAGTGTCAAAGTACTAACATTCTCAGTGTACCGTATACTGAGGGACTAACCAGAAGAATGTTGCTAAAAGAAGCTTCAAAACATTATATCCACTTTTGCCTGATGGGTTAAGCCACCATGGCGGACAGGGAAGGAGAGACCCAGGGTGGTAGAGGGGAAGGGAGGGTGTGTGTGTGGGGGAGGGGGAGGGGGATCACATTTATCTGACAGCCACGTCGGCTTTTCTCTAGAGGTCTTTGTCAGATGACGAGTGTGTGTGTGTGTGTGTGTGTGTGTGTGTGTGTGTGTGTGTGTGTGTGTGTGTGTGTGTGTGTGTGTGTGTGTGTGTGTGTGTGTTTGTGTGTGTGTGTGTGTGTGTTTGTGTGTGTGTGTGTTTGTGTGTGTGTGTGTTTTTGTTTGTGTGTTGTGTGTGTGTATGTGTGTGTGTTTGTTTGTGTGTGTGTGTGTGTTGTGTGTGTATATGTGTGTGAGAGAGAGAGTTTGTGAGTGTGTGTGTGTGTGTGTGTGCGCGCGCGCGTGTGTGTGCGTGTGTGTGTGCGTGTGTGTGTGTGTGTGTATGTGTGTGTATGTGTGTGTGCGTGTGTGAGCT
>CM060313.1:69105798-69110798 GCA_030674185.1 Monoplex corrugatus
CTATCCACCAGCTTCCTGTCTTCACTCTATCCACCAGCGTTTTGTCATCACTCTATCCATAATGTTCCTGTCTTCACTCTATACACCAGCTTCCTGTCTTCATCCTATCCACCATCTTCCTGTCTTCACCCTATCCACCAGCTTCCTGTCTTCACCCTATCCACCAGCGTTTTGTCCTCACCCTATCCACCAGCTTCCTGTCTTCATCCTATCCACCAGCTTCCTGTTTTCACTCTATCCACCAGCTTCCTGTCTTCATACTATCCACCATCTTCCTGTCTTCATCCTATCCACTAGCTTTCTGTCTTCACCCTATCCACCAGCGTCCTGTCTTCACCCTATCCACCAGCTTCCTGTCTTCACCCTATCCACCAACTTCCTGTCTTCACCCTATCCACCAGCTTCCTGTCTTCACTCTATCTACCAGCTTCCTGTCTTCACTCTATCCACCAGCTTCCTGTCTTCACCCTATCCACCAGCGTCCTGTCTTCACTCCATCCACCGGCTTCCTGTCTTCACTCTATCCACCAGCTTCCTGTCTTCACTCTATCCACCAGCTTCCTGTCTTCACCCTATCCACCAGCTTCCTGTCTTCATCCTATCCACAGCTTCCTGTCTTCACTCTATCCACCAGCTTCCTGTCTTCATCCTATCCACCAGCTTCCTGTCTTCATCCTATCCACCAGCTTCCTGTCTTCACTCTATCCACCAGCTTCCTGTCTTCACTCTATCCACCAGCTTCCTGTCTTCATCCTATCCACCAGCTTCCTGTCTTCACCCTATCCACCAGCTTCCTGTCTTCACTCTATCCACCAGCTTCCTGTCTTCATCCTATCCAAAACCTTCCTGTCTTCATCCTATCCACCAGCTTCCTGTCTTCACCCTATCCACCAGCTTCCTGTCTTCATCCTATCCACCAGCTTCCTGTCTTCATCCTATCCACCAGCTTCCTGTCTTCACCCTATCCACCAGCTTCCTGTCTTCACTCTATACACCAGCTTCCTGTCTTCATCCTATCCACCATCTTCCTGTCTTCACTCTATCCACCAGCTTTCTGTCCTCACCCTATCCACCAGCTTTCTGTCTTCACCCTATCCACCAGCTTCCTGTCTTCACTCTATCCACCAGCTTCCTGTCTTCATCCTATCCACCAGATTACTGTCTTCACCCTATCCACCAGCTTTCTGTTTTCACCCTATTCACCAGCTTCCCATCTTTACTCTATCCACAAGCTTCCTGTCTTCACCTTATCCACCAGCTTCCTGTCTTCGCTCTATCTACCAGCTTCCTATCTTCACCCTATCCACCAGCTTCCTGTCTTCACCCTATCCACCAGCTTACTGTCTTCACCCTATCCACCAGCTTTCTGTTTTCATCCTATTCACCAGCTTCCCATCTTTACCCTATCTACCAGCTTCCTGTCTTCACTCTATCCACCAGCTTCCTGTCTTCACCCTATCCACCAGCGTCCTGTCTTCACCCTATCCACCAGCTTCCTGTCTTCACCCTATCCACCAGCTTCCTGTCTTCACCCTATTCAACAGCTTCCTGTCTTCATCCTATCCACCAGCTTCCTGTCTTCACCCTATCCACCAGCTTCCTGTCTTCACTCTATCCACCAGCTTCCTGTCTTCATCCTATCCACCAGCTTCCTGTCTTCATCCTATCCACCAGCTTCCTGTCTTCACTCTATCCACCAGCTTCCTGTCTTCACTCTATCCACCAGCTTCCTATCTTCATCCTATCCACCATCTTCCTGTCTTCACCCAATCCACCAGCGTCCTGTCCTCACGCTATCCACCAGCTTCCTGTCTTCACCCTATCCACCAATTTCCTATCTTACCCTATCAAACCAGGTTCCTGTCTTCATCCTATCCACAAGCTTCCTGTCTTCACTCTATCCACCAGCTTCCTGTCTTCACCCTATCCACCAGATTTCTGTCTTCACTCTATCCACCAGCTTCCTGTCTTCACCCTATCCACCAGTTTCCTGTCTTCACTCTATCCACCAGCTTCCTGTCTTCACTCTATCCACAAGCTTCCTCTCTTCACTCTATCCACCAGCGTCACTCTGTCTTCACTCTATCCACCAGCTTCCTGTCTTCACTCTATCCACCAGCTTCCTGTCTTCACTCTATCCACCAGCGTCACTCTGTCTTCACTCTATCCACCAGCGTCCTGTCCACACTCTATCCACAAACTTCCTGTCTTCACTCTATCCACCAGCTTCCTGTCTTCATCCTATCCACAAGCTTCCTGTCTTCACCCTATCCACCAATTTCCTGTCTTCACCCTACCCACCAGCTTCCTGTCTTCACTCTATCCACCAGCTTACTGTCTTCATCCTATCCACAAGCTTCCTGTCTTCACTCTATCCACCAGCTTCCTGTCTTCACTCTATCTACCAGCTTCCTGTCTTCACCCTATCCACCAGCTTCCTGTCGTCACGCTATCCACCAGCTTCCTGTCCTCACTCTATCCACCAGCTTCCTGTGTTCACTCTATCCACCAGCTTCCTGTCCTCACCCTATCCACCAGCTTCCTGTCTTCATTCTATCCACCAGCTTCCTGTCTTCCCCCTATCTACCAGCTTCCTGTCTTCACCTATCCACCAGCTTCCTGTCTTCACCTTATCCACCAGCTTCCTGTCTTCACTCTATCCACCAGCTTCCTGTCTTCACCTTATCCACCAGCTTCCTGTCTTCACCTTATCCACCAGCTTCCTGTTTTCATCTATCCACCAGCTTCCTGTCTTCCCCTTATCCACCAGCTTCCTGTCTTCACCTTATCCACCAGCTTCCTGTCTTCACCTTATCCACCAGCTTCCTGTCTTCACTCTATCACCAGCTTCCTGTCTTCACCTTATCCACCAGCTTCCTGTCTTCTCTATCACACTTCTTTCCCCTACTACCAGCTTCCTGTCTTCACCTTATCCACCAGCTTCCTGTCTTCACTCTATCTACCAGCTTCCTGTCTTCACCTTATCCACCAGCTTCCTGTCTTCACTCTATCTACCAGCTTCCTGTCTTCACCTTATCCACCAGCTTCCTGTCTTCACTCTATCTACCAGCTTCCTGTCTTCACCTTATCCACCAGCTTCCTGTCTTCACCCTATCCACCAGCTTCCTGTCTTCACCTTATCCACCAGCTTCCTGTCTTCACTCTATCTACCAGCTTCCTGTCTTCACCTTATCCACCAGCTTTCTGTCTTCACTCTATCCACCAACTTCCTGTCTTCACCTTATCCACCAGCTTCCTGTCTTCACTCTATCTACCAGCTTCCTGTCTTCACCTTATCCACCAGCTTCCTGTCTTCACCCTATCCACCAGCTTCCTGTCTTCACCCTATCCACCAGCTTCTTGTCTTCACCCAATCCAAAATCTTCATGTCTTCTCCTATCCACCAGTTCCTGTCTTCACCCTATCCACCGGCTTCCTGTCTTCACCCTATCTACCAGCTTCCTGTCTTCACCCTATCCACCAGTTTATACCTTCACCCTATCCACCAGCTTCCTGTCTTCACCTTATCCACCAGCTTCCTGTCTTCACACTATCCACCAGCTTCCTGTCTTCACTCTATCCACCAGCTTCCTGTCTTCACACTATCCACCAGCTTCCTGTCTTTACCCTATCCACCAGCTTACTGTCTTCATCCTATCCACCAGTGTCCTGTCTTCACCCTATCCACCAGTTTCTTGTCTTCACTCTATCCACCAGTTTCCTGTCTTCACCCTATCCACCAGTTTCCTGTCTTCACTCTATCCACCAGTTTCCTGTCTTCACTCTATCCACCAGTTTCCTGTCTTCACCCTATCCACCAGTTTCCTGTCTTCAATCTATCCACCAGCTTCCTGTCTTCGCCCTATCCACCAGCTTCCTGTCTTCACTCTATCCACAAGCTTCCTGTCTTCACTCTATCCACCATCTTCCTGTCTTCACCCTATCCACCAGCTTTCTGTCTTCACCCTATCCACCAGCGTCCTGTCCTCACGCTATCCACCAGCTTCCTGTCTTCACCCTATCCACCAATTTCCTGTCTTCACCCTATCCACCAGCTTCCTGTCTTCATTCTATCCACAAGCTTCCTGTCTTCACTCTATCCACCAGCTTCCTGTCTTCACTCTATCCACCAGATTTCTGTCTTCACTCTATCCACCAGCTTCCTGTCTTCACCCTATCCACCAGCTTCCTGTCTTCACTTTATCCACCAGCTTCCTGTCTTCAATCTATCCACAAGCTTCCTGTCTTCATCCTATCCACCAGCTTCCTGTCTTCACTCTATCCACCAGCTTTCTGTCCTCACCCTATCCACCAGCTTTCTGTCTTCACCCTATCCACCAGCTTCCTGTCTTCACTCTATCCACCAGCTTCCTGTCTTCATCCTATCCACCAGATTACTGTCTTCACCCTATCCACCAGCTTTCTGTTTTCACCCTATTCACCAGCTTCCCATCTTTCTTCTATCCACAAGCTTCCTGTCTTCACCCTATCCACCAGCTTCCTGTCTTCGCTCTATCTACCAGCTTCCTATCTTCACCCTATCCACCAGCTTCCTGTCTTCACCCTATCCACCAGCGTACTGTCTTCACCCTATCCACCAGCTTTCTGTTTTCATCCTATTCACCAGCTTCCCATCTTTACCCTATCTACCAGCTTCCTGTCTTCACTCTATCCACCAGCTTCCTGTCTTCACCCTATCCACCAGCGTCCTGTCTTCACCCTATCCACCAGCTTCCTGTCTTCACCCTATCCACCAGCTTCCTGTCTTCACCCTATTCAACAGCTTCCTGTCTTCATCCTATCCACCAGCTTCCTGTCTTCACCCTATCCACCAGCTTCCTGTCTTCACCCTATCCACCAGCTTCCTGTCTTCATCCTATCCACCAGCTTCCTGTCTTCATCCTATCCACCAGCTTCCTGTCTTCACCCTATCCACCAGCTTCCTGTCTTCACTCTATACACCAGCTTCCTATCTTCATCCTATCCACCATCTTCCTGTC
>CM060313.1:69118298-69140798 GCA_030674185.1 Monoplex corrugatus
GTTGATGATGGTGGAAAGAGTGAAAAGAACAGGGCCAAGGACAGATCCTTGTGGAACACCACAGGTCAGGTATGCAGGTTGAGAGTAAGTGCCATTGATGAGAACAGTTTGTTTTCTGTTTGATAGATATGAAGTGAACCAGGAGAGAGCAATGTCAGAGATGCCAAAAGTATGATGAAGTCTAGAAAAGAGAATACCATGATGAATGGTATCAAAGGCTGCAGACAGATCAAGGAGTGTGAGGAGAGAGACTTTGCCAGTATCAGTTGCAAGGAGGAGATTGTTGAGAATGTAGCAAGGCAGTTTCAGTGCTATGGCACTGGCGGTAGGCTGACTGGAAAGGATTGAGGAGATTGTTGGCAGACAGGTGAGAGTTCAGTTGGTTGAGGACAACTTTTTCAAGCAGTTCTGACAAGAAAGAGAGATTAGAGATAGGCCGGTAATTTTTCAGTTCATTTGGGTCTAAATTGTATTTCTTGAGGAGAGGGTGAACAATAGCAGACTTGAAAGAATCATTTTATTATAATGATAATAAAATAAAAACAACAACAACAACAATAATAATAATAATAATAGTAATAACGATCTTAATAATAGTAGTAGTAGAAGTAACAATAATAATAATAATAGTAGTAGTAGTAGTAGAGTAGTAGTAGTAGAGTAGTAGTAGAATGGTAGTAGTAGTAGTAATGTTGATGATTATGATGATGATGACGACGACGACGACGATGACGATGATAAAGCGCTAAATCTTGATATACAAATCAAATCAAACCGCACATTTCCATCAACCAAAGAACATAACTCTTGAAAGTTACGTAGGAATTATCTCCCATGTTGTAGAACTTCTCAAATCTAACACAGTTTGTGCTACCCATTCAGCTAGCATAGAAGCAGCTACAAACACAAAAACCGTTAGCTCACAACATTCCTCAAAAAAGGAATGCCCAAGCCTACCTAAGACCAGGGGTAGAAAGAAACTCTAGGGAGAACTAGACAACAAGGTCTTCAGAGAAGTAACCCCCTTTAGACAAGTGTTTCTGCCCTGAACTCCTTACACTCTGGGGTGGGGGGGGGGGGGCGGCCACATCCAGGTCATGACTCCTGGATGCCCTTCTGCTGTTGTCTATATTTTTTTTTTTCCCACGCGGGGAGCGAACCTGGGCGATTCTGCGCTTCAGAACTGCGGTACGCGTTTTACCAATGTGCTAACGGGGCACACATCATCTGTAGGGGATTTAATCCTTATGAAGTTCACTTTTGGTTCCTCCTTGCCCAGATCCAGCTTGAGCTCCTTTCTGCTGCCTCTGCCATCGCTTTAAAGGGCTCTAGTCCTCTTCTTCCCAGAAATGGCGAGTTGTTTCATGAGATCATAAGCGGAGGTGCCCACAAACCCTCTTGCCCCGACCTCTATGGCGAAGATTTTGACCCGCAGACCTGCTTTCTTCAGGGTGCTGGCAAGACCGGCGTATTTTTCGGTCTTGTAGATATGTGCTTCTTCCATTCTGCTTTCGTATGGCACAGTGAGTTGTATCAGAATCACTTGTTTCGAGAAGTCAGAGTGGAGAGCGATGTCTGGTCTCATGCCTGTCTTGCTGATGACATCTGGGTAATTTCTCCACTCTGGGAGGTCTGCTGTACACTCCCAGTCGACTGCTCCATCGAGAAGACCCTTTGGCAATGTGCTGGTTGTCATAGCAATTTCGGGCCAGACCTGTTTCCCTCCTGCTTTGTAGAACGTTGTCATAGCAATTGGTGCGTTTGGGGTCATGGTTTTTTCGCTAACCAGGTCTGTAATCACTTTCAGAACTTGGTTGTGCCTCCATGTATACCTTCCTTGGGCTAGCGCTACTTTGCAAGAGCTTAGGACATGTTCCACTGTTTGTTTCTTCTGACAGAGCGGACATGCTGGGTCATCTGATTTCCCCCATTTCACTAAGTTTGCATTCGAGGGGAGCAGGTCATATACAGATCTGAGGAGGAAGCTTATCCTTAGAGGAGCCATGTGCCACATATCGTTCCAGCTGAGACTTCTTTGGAGTGCACTGTCCCATGTTGTCCATTGCCCCTGTTGACCTTGCTGGACTGCCTTCTGCACTCTTTTGACATGTTCTTCTTTCTTCAACTCCTGTATGATCATGTCTCTTTTTTCCTTCCTTTTGGCTTTGGACCACCACTGCATTTTTGTTGCTCCCAGTCCCTGTCTGTTGGCTTGTGTGTGTCCAATTATTTCTTTGATGCTGAGGTTTCTCTTGGCATTGTTTACAGCCTCTTGGACTTTCCATTTTTTGCCAGTTCTCAGCTTTGGCTGAACTGATCTCACGATATTGTCTTCCGATTCCTCCAGCATGCTCAACAGTCTTGCTTTTCCAACTTTGTATTCCTCCACTATGGATTTGAGAGGTAGCTTCAGCATTGCTTGACGACAGTAGAATGCAACATCAGTGAGACCAGGTGGGACACCGAGCCATTTTCTTGTGTATTTGTTGATTTTGGCTTCCATTGCTTCCACTGTGCTGGTGCAAATGTCATAGATTAGCAGTGGCCACAGCAGCTTTGGTATCAGCATGAACTGTAGACACCAGACTTTGTATTTGCCTGGTAGTCCGCAGTTATCTATTTTTTTCAGGCCTTCTTCTGCTGTTTGCTTGGTTTCACATCCCCTTTGTGTGTCTTTCAGGGAGTCATCATACCATCTTCCGAGACTTTTTACTGGCTCTTCTGTGACAGTGGGGATGGCTTGGTTGGCTACCATGAATTTGACTGAATCTGCCACTTTTCCTTTTCGCAATGAGAGACTTCGGGATTTCTTTGGTTTGAACCTCATTCTTGAAGAGGCCACCAGCTCATCCAGCTGCTTTAAGATTTGGTGTGTCTCTTCCTCATCCGTGGACAAGACTGTTGTGTCATCCATGAAAGCTTTCAGAGGAGGCATCTGGTATCCATCTCCCAGATTCACTGGACCTGAACTCTTCATTGCAGCTTTCAAGATGACTTCCATCGCCAACACGAACAGTATGGGAGAGATTGCACAGCCCATTGCAATGCCTACCTCTAGGTCTATCCAGTCCGTGGTGTATTCTTTGGTAGAGAACCGCATTGAGAACCCTTGGAAATACTTCCTCAGCATTGTTCGGATGTTTTCTGGGATGTGATACATTTCAAAAGCCAGCTGGATCATATCGTGTGGAACTGATCCATATGCATTCGCCAGATCAAGCCAAACTACGTCAATGTTTCTCTTCTCTGTTCTTGCTTTTTGGATGGCATCCCAAATCAACGTGGCATGTTCCAAGCATCCAGGCATTCCTGGTATGCCTCCCTTTTGGACTGACATATCCAGATACTTGTTTTCAGTCAGGTATTTTGTCAATCTTGCTGCCATAACAGAGAAGAAGATTTTCCCCTCGACGTTCAGAAGTGATATTGGCCTGAACTGGTTGATGCTGCTGGAGTTCTGCTCCTTCGGAATGTACACTCCTTCAGCTCTCATCCATTGGTCGCTGATCTTCTGGTTCCTCCATGCTGATCGAATCATCTTGTGGAGCCACTCGAGCACTTTTGGGCATTTCTTGTAGAGCCGGTATGGTATTCCGTTTGGTCCAGGTGCTGACTTGGCTCTGGCTTTCTTTACTACGTTCTTCACTTCATCCAGTGTTGGTGGTTTGTTATTGAATTTTCCTTCTGGCGCTGCAGGCCAAACCAGATTCTGGATTTCAAGTGGTGCCTCGCGCTGAGAATCGGAATATGTTTCCCTGAGATGCTGCTCTAGAGTTTCCTTGCCCACTCTGAGAGTCCCTGATTTGGGTTGTTCAAACAGCTTTCTTGCAAAGTCAAAGGGATCTTTGAAGAAACGATCTTGAGTCTTCTTCTTTTTGCTCTTTCTTAGCCTTGCTGATTCCACTTTGCTGAGAGCATTGTGTTTGGCTTTCAGATCTTTCCAGAGTTCCAGGAGCCCTTGCTTCTCGAATTGTGAGGCAGTTTTCATTCGCTTTTTAAGCTTCCTTTTCTCCCCCCCCCCCCCCCCCGATGCTCTCCATCTGTTGCTGTCTTCTGGATTTCTGGGGAGGCGTTTTGACATGCTAAATGGTTGTGGGTTCGAATCCCGGGGGTGGTGCTTTTCATTTAAACTGACCTTCTTACTGTCTTGTCTTAACATGATTGTTGTTCTGGTGGTGTCTGTACTGGACTAGGCAACTCCTCTCCCCCCCCCCCCCCCGCCAACAAACTCCCTCATCCCCACCCCCACCCCCACTTTCCTGGGATCGTTGTTACCGTCTGCCATATCACCTGAGATAGGCGCTGGCGTAAAACTGAACGCAAATCAATCGGTCAAAGCGAACGGGGTGGTGGTGGGAGTGGGGATGGGGGGTGGGGGTGTCACTGTATGAAAGATACAAAACAGTAGTGATGGGGAGGTGAGGGGGAACCGTAAACGGTATTGAGGGGTCGGGGGTAGGGGTGGGAGGGTGGAGGGTAGAGGGATGTGAGGAGATGAGATTCGGTACAAAACCAACGGCAGACATTCACTAAAGCGTTTCCATTATGATTATCGGACATCAACATGACTGGTGATTAAGCACGACAAGAGAGAGAGAGACAGAGATAGAGAGAGAGACAGACAGACAGAGACACAGAGAGAGACACAGAGAGAGAGACAGACAGACAGAGACACAGAGAGAGACACTGAGAAAGAGAGAGACAGAGACAGAGACACATAGAGACACACACACACACACACAGAGGGAGGGAGGGAGAGAGAGAGAGAGACAGACAGAGAGACACAGAGAGAGACAGAGACAGAGAGAGACACACACACAAAGAGAGAGAGAGACACAGAGAGAGACACAGAGAAAGAGACACACACACACACACACACACACACACACACACACACACACACACACACACACACACACACACACACACAGGGAGAGATCGAGAGAGAGGCAGAGACAGGGAGACAGAGAGACAGAGAGACAGAGAGAGAGAGAGAGAGAGAGAGAGAGAGAGAGAGAGAGAGAGAGAGAACAAAAACGATTCACTGCCGCACACGCGTACAAAGGGTGTTTGGTGAGGAATAAAAGACACTTTACCGCACAAACAAAAGGCGTGTTTGCTCATTTCTGCAGACACTGGCTTCGGTCATCGGTACAACATGGCGCTTGCGGTGTTAATTGGTCGCCAGCAACGGAGAATTGAGACCACTCATCTGATTGGATCGTCACTATAGGCAATTTTGTAATCACTCATTTGATTGGATTATCATCACTGGTGGTAATTGTTTGTAACAGTTCGTCCATGTCTTTGTTTTACGGGAGGAAGTTTAGATCTAGCAATTGTTGTGTGAGTGTGTATGTGTTGTGAGTGTGTGTGTGTGTGTGTGTGTGTGTGTGTGTGTGTGTGTGTGTGTGTGTGTGTGTGTTGTGTGTGTGTGTGTGTGTGAGTAGTCTGTGTGTGTGTAGTCTCTCTCTCTCTCTCTCTCTCTCTCTCTCTCTCTCTCTCTCTCTCTGTGTGTGTGTGTATGTGTGTGTGTGTGTGTGTGTGTGTGTTTGTACGCTATTCAGCAGCCAAGTAATCAAGTAATTACTTGAGTATTCAAATGAGAGTGTGCTTTTTTTCTTTTTGTTTTGTTTTTGGTATTCTTTGGGTTTCAACTCGTTTGAATATACAAGTGGATTTGCATGTGTGGGGCTGCTTTCTATCAAACCATTGACGCGGTCATACCTCGGGGTTTTTTTGGTTTTTTTGTTGTTGTTTTTTGTTTTTTGCTTGTTTGTTTCTTTGTTTTTTGGGGGGATGTGCATGGTGGGTTGTTTGCGTGTTTATCTGAACCTCCCCAAAACACTAGGATTTGTGCGTGCGTGTGTGATGTGTCTGCGTGCGTGTAGGGCAACACACTCAGGGGGTTCAGTCATTGGTGAGATTGGGAGACCTGGGAGACAGGAAGAAGCATCACCCTTCATACACCAGGTCGATATCTACGAAGTTTCAAATCCAGACCTTTCAAAACAAATGTGACTGCCCGCGTTCAAGCAAACAGGAACCAGAAAAACACGAAAATAGAATCAGAACGCTTATTTAATAAAACAAGACAAGACAGACGGAAATTTTCAGCCAACTGGCCTTTGTCAAGCGTGAATGCAGGATCACAAACAAACACCAAATACAAAATTAAGCAGAAAAAGACTGAAACTTCCCTGCTGCTTCGTCCAGTGGGAGAAGAAGACTAATTGAAATCGCAATGTGTTTGTGAGTAATGGTAAGAAGTGGGGAGAGAGGGGAGGCAAATATGATGTCAGAGGGGAAATGAGATGAATTCTGCAATTTGAAAAGTGGTCATACCATATTAGTACTGTTTTGTCCTGAAGAGGGTCCAGGACTATAAGTATGAGGGGAGGTAACAGTTACAAAGACCAGTGTCATTACCATTCGACTGTCACACACCCTTCCTGGTACTTTGACGATGTGCATGTGAGATGAGATGGAGGGGGGGGGGGGCAGAGAGGGATGATGAATGATTATTGTGGGCTGTGAACTTGTGATTCAGCAAAAATCAATTATTGATTAAGGCATGAAGGTCATAGGCGAGTAATTGTGATTTTAGCAAACGATAGAAATTTAGGTATGACGACCACGTGCAATTAATTGTGATTTAGTTTTAAGTGAAAAAAATTGTTCAGGAATGAAGGTCACGGGCAATTAATTGTGATTTAGTAAAAAAAGAAAAAAGAAATTAGTCAATGCAGGAAGGTCAAGGGCAAGGGCAGTTAATCGTTATTTAGCCAATAATAATAAATCAATTAGAATACGAAGATCTTGCACAATTAATTGAATGAAAATGTTAATTAAGGCATGAAGGTCATGCGCAGTTGATTTGATTTAGCAAACAATGAAGATTAATTAAGGCATGAACGTCAAGTGGCAAATAATTATCATGGCAGGAAGGTCTCAGGCAATTGATTGCAGTTTAGCAAACAATAAACATTAATCAAGTAATGGACAATCAACTGTGATATTAACAAACAATGAAATTTGATCAAGGCATTAATATCCTGGGCAATCGATTGTGATTTAGCAAATAAATAATATTAATTAAGCAATGAACAATTAATTGTGATTCGGCATACAATGGACATCAATTCCTGAATGAAAGTCATGGGTAGTTAACTGTGAATCAGCCAGGAACAAAAACAAACAACCCCCAAAACAACAACACCAAAACCCCACATGAAAATAGAATGATAACATGTATTTAATACAACCAGACAAGATAGGCGCAAATGTTCTGTCAACTAGCCTTTGTCAAACGTAAACGTAAGACCACAAAAGAACAACAAACAAATAATGCAACAATGACAAGAAAAAGACCAGAACGTCCGTGCTGCTTCGTCCAATAGTTAAAAAAGCAGGGAGTTGTGGTCTTTTTCTTGTAATTTTTATACTTGTTCTTTGTTATACCAAAGGAAATAAGAGGGAAGCAGGGAGAATTTTAAATATCAACTAAGTAACATGACTCTTGAGAGTCACGGAGTTATCTCCCATGTAGAATTTCTCAAACCCAACACAGTTTGTGCTATCTATTCAGCTTGCGTAGACGCAGCCACAAAGCATAAAGTGATAAGCTCAGAATTGTGTTCAGCCAAGCTTCCTTAGCTTCATTGCACCTATACCTGATTTCTTTGTTTATCTTCCTGTACATCTCAGAATGTTCTGAGCTTACCACTTTATGCTTTGTGGCTGCGTCTATGCTGGCTGAATGAGTAGCGCAAACTGTGTTGGGTTTGAGAAATTCTACATGGGAGATAACTCCGTGACTCTCAAGAGTTATGTTACTTAGTTGTTCTTTGTTGTTTGTTCTTTTCCAGCCTTACGTTTACACTTAGGCCATTTGGCCGAAAATTTTGCACCTGTCTTGTCTGGTTGTATCAAATAGACATTCTGATTCTATATTCATGTTTTTCTGGTTCCTCTTTGCTTGAACGCGGGAGGTACACTTGTTTTGTATGTGTGATTCAGCCGACAGTAAAAAGCTTAGAGCTTGAAGAATTAAGCTTGTGGCCTTGCAGGTAAAACGCTACTTAGCACGCGATGGTGCCTGATACTTGTTCTCGTTGGTGTGTCTGTTTTTGTTTATGTTGCTATGGTGACTAATTCTTGTTCTCGTTTTCGTGTTTTGTTGGTGTTTGTTTTTGTTTATGTTGCTATGGTGACTAATTCTTGTTCTCGTTTTCGTGTTTTGTTGATGTGTCTGTTTTTGTTTATGTTGCTATGGTGACTAATTCTTGTTCTCGTTTTTGTGTTTTGTTGGTGTGTCTGTTTTTGTTTATGTTGCTATGGTGACTAATTCTTGTTCTCGTTTTCGTGTTTTGTTGGTATGTCTGTTTGTGTTTATGTTGTTATGGTGACTAATTCTTGTTCTCGTTTTCGTGTTTTGTTGGTGTTTGTTTTTGCTTATGTTGCTATGGTGACTAATTCTTGTTCTCGTTTTTGTGTTTTGTTGGTGCTTGTTTTTGCTTATGTTGCTATGGTGACTAATTCTTGTTCTCGTTTTTGTGTTTTGTTGATGTGTCTGTTTTTGTATATGTTGCTATGGTGACTAATTCTTGTTCTCGTTTCGTGTTTTGTTGGTGTGTCTGTTTTTGTTTATGTTGCTATGGTGACTAATTCTTGTTCTCGTTTTCGAGTTTTGTTGGTGTGTCTGTTTTTGTTTATGTTGCTATGGTGACTAATTCTTGTTCTCGTTTTCGAGTTTTGTTGGTATGTCTGTTTTTACTTATGTTGCTATGGTGACTAATACTTGTTCTCGTGTTTTGGTGGTAAGTTTGTTTTTGTTTATGTTGCTATGGTGACTAATTCTTGTTCTCGTTTCGTGTTTTGTTGGTGTGTCTGTTTTTGCTTGTGTTGCCATGGTGATGATACTTGTTCTCGTTTTCGTGTTTTATTGGTGTGTCTGTTTTTGCTTATGTTGCTATGGTGACTAATTTTTGTTCTCGTTTCGTGTTTTGTTGGTGTGTCTGTTTTTGCTTATGTTGCTATGGTGACTAATTTTTGTTCTCGTTTCGTGTTTTGTTGGTGTGTCTGTTTTTGCTTGATTTCAAGGTCTAATGGTTTTCTGCTCCTGTACAACGCAACGTGCATATTTATGACATGGACCATTTGTGCAGTGTAAGTCTAGTCATTATCATTATCATCATCAGTAGTAGAAGTGGTAGTAGTAGTAGTAGTCGTAGTAGTGGTAATAGCAGTAGTAGTAGTAGTCGTAGGAGGAGGAAGAGGAGGAGTAGTGCTGTTATTATCTTAATTATTATCATTTTCATCATTATTATTATTCATGTTATTATTATCAGCAGCAGCGACATCATCATCATCATTAGTAGTAGTAGTAGTAGCAGCAGCAGTAGTAGTAGTAGTAGGAGTAGTAGTTGTAGTAGTAGTAGTAATAGTAGTAGTAGTAATAGCGGTAATAGTAGTAACAGCCGCAGTAGCAGTAATAGTAGTTCAATTGATGTTGTTGTTGCTTTATTATCATTGTTATCATTATTATTATTATCATCACCATCATCATCATCATCATCGTCGTCGTCTTCATCGTCATCATTATATCATCACAGCAGCAGCAGCAGCAGCAGCTGCATCGTCATCATCATTATCACTGTGCTTGTACCTAAATTGTGTGTGTGTGTGACTCATTCCAAACAAGAGTTGATATTATATATCACACAAACTGTGACCAGCCTGACAGCCTTCTGTTGTTAAAATCGACAATAAAAACAAGAGGGAAAGGAAAAGAGTGGCCGGGGGGGGGGGGGGGGGGGGGAGGGAGCGAGGGAACCAAAATGGGCCACCGAGCTATCACACACACACACACACACACGCATGCATGCATGCACGCGCGCACACAAGCGTGCGCGCACACTCACGCACAAGACACACACACAAAAACACATACATACATACACACGCACACACACTCACACATACACACACAACCAGGTACACACACTTAAACACACACACTCACATGCACACAGATACACATAAACATTCACACACGCGCATAGACACACGTATTCAAACACACATAATACACAGATACACACATACATACACACACGCGCGCGCACCCACACACACATATATACATATACACACATACATGTACATACAAATATACATTCACACACACGTGCGCATGTACATACGGATATACATACACCTCAGATATACACACACATACTCTCATACACGCATATACATGCACACACACACACACACATACATAATTATGCACATATACGCACGAACTTAACCCTTTGACTCCCTCACCCTATCCACCAGCTTCAAGCATGAATCTGCTGGGTAGGGTGAGGGAGTCAAAGGGGTTAAGTTTTTGCTTTGCTAGCATGGTTGACAGTGCTGGATGCTGGTGAACAGGGTGCGGGAGTTAAAGGGTTAAATACAACACAAACACACCCACACGACAGCCCTTGGTAGCACAAGTCTTACAATACAGAGAGGAGTGGAGGGAGAAGAGGGAGGAGAGGGCCAAAACGAGCAGACTTAACCCTTTGACTCCCGCACCCTATCCACCAACTGCAAAAACTTAACACTTTGACTCCCGCACTCTATCCACCAACTGCAAAAACTTAACCCTTTGACTCCCTCACTCTATCCACCAAATGCAAAAACTTAACCCTTTGATTCCCTCACCCTATCCACCAAGTGCAAAAACTTAACCCTTTGACTCCCGCACTCTATCCACCAACTGCAAAAACTTAACCCTTTGACTCCCGCACGCAGGAAGCTGGTGGATAAGATCAGAGAATCAAAGGGTTAAGTTTTTGCTTTGCTAGCATGGTTGACAATGTAGGATGCTGGTGGACATGGTGCGGGAGTCAGAGGGTTAATCAAACGATTCATGAGACCTTCACCACAGATGAGACAGCCATTACAATCAGGTTTGGTAAGTTCTTGAATGTTACATAGAACCGATATTGTTGTACGGTTGTGAGGCGTGGACCGTCAATACGCAAAGTCAGAACAACATTGAGGCAGCCGAGATGTGGTTTCTAAGAAGAATGTTGATAGTTCCATGGATAGCAAAGAAAACAAACGAGACAGTCTTGAAGGAGGCAAACACACACAAAAAAATCATTAATAAAGAAGATATCGAAAAGACAAGCAATATTTAAAGGCCATTTTGGGTGAATTAGAGCACCTTGTCACAACAGGAAAGCTGGAGGGGAAGAGAACACCAGGTAGACCCAGGGTGAAAATATTGGACAGAATTGCAGAGTGGCTGAGGACAGAGAGGGTGGGAGATGCACTTGCAGCGACAAGGGATAGATTCGTGTGGAGGACCATAATCGCCAACGCCATGTGGCAGGGCACATGATGAAGGAATGATTAAAGGTTTCCCTGGGTTTGTATGGGAGTGAGGTGGTAGAGACCTAAACTTTCCTCCGCTGCATTATGAGGGAGTTATCCTTTGCCTGTCCCTTGTTGTTTTATGTTCCGTAAGGTCTGAACAGGGTCAGTACCCATTCACAGCTGGATGGATGACATTGCCCTCCTTCTTTCCTTCCTTCCTTCCATCTTCCTTCCTTCCTTCTTTCCGTCCTTCCTTCCTTCCTTCCTTCTTTCCTTCCTTGCTTTCTTTAGTTCTTTTTCTCTCTCTCTCTTTCTTCCCCATCTTCTTCTTTTTCTTTCTGTTGTGTGTTTCATATTTCATGGGTTTTTTTTCAAACCTGTTCGATTAGAGCCAAAAAGCGCTCAGCGTTAGTGTACCGTAGAGTGTATGGAACAAGCCTCATGCATTTCCTATTGTTTGTCCTTGGCAGTGCTAGTTACCATGTAGTGTCGTTCAGTTCTTATCTCTTGTCACGCCACTGCTTCCAACAACCAAGCGGAATTGGAAAAAAAAATATCTAGGTGGGTAAGCTATACATACATTCTCCCTTTTTATGCTCTGCTGTCAAAAAACAAATAGGCATTAGAAAATATCGAGGGTTACCTGGCAGAATGGTGTATCTGTCTTCTTTATTCCTTTTGTGTTACTGCCTTCTGGCAGATTATCCTCTATATATGTAGATGTACAAGCCACGCATAAACAAACCTCTTTTATGACATGCTGTTAACAGGCAAATGGTACCCCCCCCCAAAAAAAAAAAAAAAAACCCACCAAAACAACAACCAAAAACCAAAAGAAAAAGTTTTTAAAAAAAAAACAACCAACCAACCAGCCAACAAACAAATAAAACAAAACAAAAAACAAAAAGGTGGGTAAGCCACACATGAATTTCCCTGTTTTACACCCTTTGTTCTCAACGATCAAAAATTGTAAAAGTCGTCCCATAATAACTCTAAGGTCATTAGGTAGTAAGAAGGGGGAGATCTCAACTTTTCTTGGAGGACCAGAATTATGAGGGCGGTGCACATCTCCTCTTCCCCTCGCTGCTTCATCTTCCGTAACCCTGCACATGGCCGCAAAGCCATTCACAGGAGGGTGGACTGGAAGCCACCACGTGCAGAAAGTATTTATCCCGACTCAAGATTGATCTGCTACTTTGAAGATGGGAACTCTACCTCTAAACCAACCAAGCTCCCCCTCCCCCCCACAACCACTCAAACCCCCCCCCCCCCCCCCGCCGCCCTTCAGCCGAAATAGCTCATTCGGGGAAGAGCGTCAGAATGAAGATCTAAAGTTTCCTGGTACAATCCCAGTTCTGGCATGGAGCATAGTCCAGCGGTTGACACTGTTTTAACGTGGGCTGGGGAAAGAGTGGCAGAATGGTTCAGACGTTCGCCTGCTAATAACTAAACTCGAAGTCCCAGGGTTCGCTCCCCGTAGATGCCTCGACTTTTCTCCTCAGTTTGACCGGAAAATCGAACTGAACGTATAGTCCTTCGGAAGGGAACGAAAAACGAGTCACCCGTGTGCCTTCTGGCTGTGCCACGTTAAAAGATCCCACGGCAGTTGAAAATCGTGATGAGCAAGACATTGTCCGGCTGCCTTGGTATAAAACATTGGAGAGATAGGCTGATTTCCCAGGTCCCACCCCTTGGAGACTAATCAGCCTTCTTGCCTTTCTGAAGTCTTGGTAAAAAAAAAGGTGAACGTGAATATGAATTCGAATCGAGGGAGAGGGGATGGGCGCCGTCCTAGTGGTGTTGGCCCCGGGAAAAAGTTGAGGTCTCTGTCACTTCACTCCCCTACGACCTCCGGGTTATGGAACTATCTAGGTAGGACCTCAGGACCTAGTCAGCTCGTGTGTTTATGTGCAGGCTTAAGGCTTGTGTCGTGATCATTCTGGATCTTCTCCATCACATGGCACCTGTAACGTTAGTGCATATGGAATTCATTCCGAGCGCAGAGAGGTCATCTTGAGAAACTGAAACTGAAACTGAAACTAACGTGAGCTGGTTGGTTCTCTTGATAAAGCCATACATGTAGACTCAATATTTGGTATATCGAATTCAGTCCCAGCCCACAACATTAATAACTTGCCTTTTCGCTGCCCATCTTAATACTTTCATCATTCTAATGGTGTCACCTTAGTGTTTCGTTTGTCTCTGTCCCCCCCCCTCCCCCTCTTCCCCTTCCCCGTTTCAAACCCTTGCAGTGCGTAGGAGTTTTGCGTAGGTGAAAGGAGTCTGCCAGATTTTGGTGGATTTCGGTGGAGCGTACCTGGAACTGTCTGATCGCAATGAATCCCTCTTGAACAAACTCCAACCAATTTGATACGACCCACAAAAACAAGCTTTGTGCATTTCCTATTGTTTGTTCCTAGCAATGCTGTGTCACCATACCGTGCCGTTCGGTTCTTATCTCTTTCACACCACTGCTTCCGACAGAAAACTGGTGTTAGACAACAAGAGGATGGATGAGCCACACTAAAATTTCCTTCTTTTACAGCCAGCCTTTTCTCTCTACATTCAAAAATTGTCGAGTAAAAGTTGCGCCATAACGCTGAAGTTGTAAGGGGGAGGTGGGAGGTGAAGGAGCCTCACATTTCTTCGGGTCAGTGTTATTGGGGGATGTACTTGCAGCGACAAAAGATAGATTCGTATGGTAGGCCACGATCGCCAACGCCATGCCGCAGGGCACATGATGATGATGATGATGATGAGACGACGACGACTACGACGACGACGACGACGACGACGACGATGATGATGATGATGATGATGATGATGGACGAAGACGACGACGACGACGACGACGATGATGATGATGATGTTGTTAATGATGATGATGATGATGATGATGGCCAAGTAACTCCTCTCCGTCGCTTCTTTACCTTTCCTAACTTTGCACAAGGCCAGGGTAGACTGAAAGCCGCGCGCGCATATGTTTTTTTTCCGCCTGAAGGTCAAACTCGTTGCCTTCAAACTAAGAGGCACAAGCTCTACCCAAAACGTCTTCAGTATTAAAAGTGTTTTAAATGTTCTTCTTAACAATGGTAGTCTACCACACGAAGTTGTTCTGCTCTTTTGTTTTAAATGTTCTTCTTAACAATGGTAGTCTACCACACGAAGTTGTTCTGCTCTTTTGTTTTAAATGTTCTTCTTAACAATGGTAGTCTACCACACGAAGTTGTTCTGCTCTTTTTCCTCTTTGATGCCACTGCTTCCAAAAAGGTATTAGAAAATAACAAGATTGTAAAGCCATACCAGTAAACACCTTGTTTTACTCCATCATTGCTCTCAATCCTTTCATTCCCTCACCCTATCCACCAGCTTCCCTCTAGAATCTCCCTCTTTTAATTTAATCCCTCTATTTTTAGTCTATCGTTACTCTTGATAGGCAAAAGATGTCAGAAAATAAGATGGACAGAAATCTCCCTTTTTCAAGCTATTTCTTCCAACAGTGCAATGGTCAGTTAGATAATAGCAATCTGGCCAGGCTATGATCATTAGTAATCTTTCTCTGTTAGTCTGTCGCTGTTTTTAGTAGCCAAATGGTATGAGAAAACAAGATGGACAAGCTATCTGGAAATCTCCCTCTTTTACGCTGCCGTTGCTATCAATAGTCAAATGGCATTACAAAATAACAATATTGTCAGGTCATTTTACTTATATCCCTCTTTTATCTTGCCGTTGCTTTTAACAGCCAAACAATATTAGAAAACAAGATGGACGCACAGTCAAATGATATCAGAAAACAAGATGGACGCACACAGTGAAATGATATCAGAAAACAAGATGGACACACACAGTCAGACTATATCAGAAAACAAGATGGACACACACAGTCAAGTGATATCAGAAAACAAGATGGACACACACACACAGTGAAATGATATCAGAAAACAAGATGGACACACACAGTGAAATGATATCAGAAAACAAGATGGACACACACAGTCAAACTATATCAGAAAACAAGATGGACACACACAGTGAAATGATATCAGAAAACAAGATGGACACACACAGTCAAACTATATCAGAAAACAAGATGGACACACACAGTGAAATGATATCAGAAAACAAGATGGACACACACAGTCAAACTATATCAGAAAACAAGATGGACACACACAGTGAAATGATATCAGAAAACAAGATGGACACACACAGTGAAATGATATCAGAAAACAAGATGGACACACACAGTCAAACTATATCAGAAAACAAGATGGACACACACAGTGAAATGATATCAGAAAACAAGATGGACACACACAGTCAAACTATATCAGAAAACAAGATGGACACACACAGTCAAGGGATATTAGGTATTGTAAAAAATTAGTTAGTAAGACGGTCAAGTCATACTAATATTTTCCAATTACAATGACATGGTTCCAGTTTCAATTTCAGTTTCAATTTCTCAAGATGATGTCTCCGCGCTCGGAATGAATTCCATATGCACTATCGTCACAGGTGCCATGTGATGCAGAAAATCCAGAACGATCACGGCACAAGCCTTAAGCCTGCACATAAACCTAAAAGCTGCCCGGGTTCTGAGGTCCTGCCTAGATAGTTCCATAACCCGGAGGTCGTAGGGGAGTGAGGTGACAGAGACCTCAACTTTTCCCGGGGCCAGCATTATGAGGGCGGCGCCCATCCCCTCTCCTTCGCTTCAAATTCATATTTATATTCACTATTTTTTTGTAAACAAGACTTCAGAAAGGCAAGAAGGCTAATTGGTCTTCAAGGGGTGGGACCTGGAAATCAACCTATCTCTCCAATGTTTTATACCAAAACAGCCGGGCAATGCCCTGCTCTTCACGATTTTCAACAGCCGTGGGATGTTTAGCGTGCGCAGCCAGAAGGCACACGAGTCCGACTCGTTTTTCGTCCCCTTCCGAAGGACTAGACATTCAGTTCGATTTCCAGGTCAAATTGAGGAGAAAAGTCGTGGTCTCTACGGGGAGCGAACCCTGGAACCTCGAGTTTAGTTATTGGCAGGCGAACATCTGAAGCATTAAAGAAAGAGAAAAGAGACGTACACGCAAAGAATGTAAGAAAGAGAAAGAGAGGTGTAGTTGAGTTACTTCCCCTGCCGTTCAGTTGGATTTATTGTACATCTTTTACGTGAATTGTACCGTTACGTTTGTAGTGTTTGATCCCGTTTTGGCTGAATATCATACGGAAGAACGCATGTTACAAATATGTACACACAAACACGCATGCGCACACACACACGCACCCACACACACACACACACACACACACACACACACACACACACACACACACACACACACACACACACACACACACAAACACTCATGTACACACATGCACACACACACTCACACACACACGTACACACACATACACATACATACACACACACTCACGTAGACACATACACAAACATACTCACTCATACACACACACACACACACACAACACACACACACACACACACACACACACACACACACGCATTCACACACACACATACACACACACACACGAACGCACATACACACAAATGTCATGTGACAATCTGAAATATTCCCTCCATCCATTATGTACATTGTGTCTGGTCTGTTTGTTTGTTGGTTGGTTTGTTTATTTGTTTGTTTGTTTGTCTGTTTGTTTGTGTGTTTGTTTGTTTGTTTGTCTGTTTGTTTGTTTATTTGTTTGTTTGTTTGTCTGTTTGTCTGTTTGTTTGTGTGTTTGTTTGTTTGTTTGTTTGTCTGTTTGTTTGTTTATTTGTTTGTTTGTTTGTCTGTTTGTTTGTGTGTTTGTTTGTCTGTTTGTTTGTTTATTTGTTTGTTTGTTTGTCTGTTTGTTTGTGTGTTTGTTTGTTTGTTTGTCTGTTTGTTTGTTTATTTGTTTGTCTGTTTGTTTGTCTGTTTGTTTGTTTGTTTGTCTGTTTGTTTGTTTATTTGTTTGTTTGTTTGTCTGTTTGTTTGTGTGTTTTCTTTCTTTCTTTCTTTGTTGTTTTGTAATTTTTAGGGGGGGGGGGGATAGATAAATATGAAGGTGATTAGTGGAGAATTGAAGGAGAGGAGATGATGGATAAATCAAAACGGTGGCCTGCAATATAATGACAAAGACGATGACAAGGACAACGACAACGACAATAACAACGATACTTTATTTTCCAACGACACAAAAAACACAATGGCACCGATTGAGCAAAAACAGTGTGGCCTGCAGTGCGTACAAGCTGAGCAGAGGGGGTCTTTGAAATGTCACGCCCTGGTTTTGTTGTTGTTGTTGTTGTTTTTGAGTAATGTGGAAGTCAATGAACTGCGTCTGTTACCGGTCCCAGGTGAAGTATCACAGCGCGGCCAGGAGTGTCCATAATTCACACTAGTTGTCAAAACACGGTTCTGTCGTCGCATCAATTATTGCGAGGGGCAGAGAGAGGGACAGAGAGGGAGAGAACAAAGGCACCATTGTCGGTTTCGTGGTTTGCATAACAGATGGAACCGATAGTGAAGCGGTTACGGAGGCAGACATGATTTTTTTTTTTTTTTTTTGAATGCCTGTGGTTACTGCACTTTGCGGCTGAAAGCCCAGGCTAAACGTGATCGAGCGTTGTCGTCTTTTGGTTTTTCTTTCATTTCTTTCTTTCTTTCTTTCCTTTTATCTTTCTTTTCTTTCTTTTTTTCTTTCTTTTCTTTCTTAATGTCCTTTCCTTCTTCTTTCTTTCTTTCTTTCTTTTTCTTTCTTTTCTTTCTTTTTTTTTTCTTTCTTTTCTTTCTTTTCTTTCTTCTTTTCTTTCTTTCTTTCTTTACTTTCTTTCTTTCTTTTCTTTCTTCTTTCTTTCTTTCTGTCTTTATTTTCTTTCTTTCTTTCTTTACTTTCTTTGTTTCTTTCTTTCTTTCTTTACTTTCCTTCTGTCTTTTCCTTCTTATTTCTTTCTTTCTTTCTTTTCTTTCATTCTTTCTTTCTTCCTTTCTGTCTTTTCGCCCTTCCTTCTGTCTTTTCTTCCTTCTTTCTTGCCTTCTAATCCAACAATTTCGTTTATTTCTACCCCAACAGTCTAACGATTTGAAGGTTGTGGGTTCGAATCCATTACGTTCTCTCAAAATCATTGTGGCAATTTTCGACCCCAATCACTCCTACCCAGAGCTGAGCATATTATGGGATCATTGGGAAGACTGGGAACCACACATCTGAGTCTCACCCACTTTAAGGATGCGTTATAAAGGGTGGTGTTTAACCCTTTGACTCCTGCACCCCTTCCACTAGCATCCTGCATTGTCAACCATGCTAGCAAAGCAAAAACTTAACCCTTTTGATTCCCTCACCCTGTCCACCAGCATCCTGCATCGTCAACCATGCTAGCAAAGCAAAAACTTAACTCTTTTGATTCCCTCACCCTGTCCACCAGCATCCTGCATCGTCAACCATGCTAGCAAAGCAAAAACTTAACCCTTTTGATTCCCTCACCCTTCCACCAGCATCCTGCATCGTCAACCATGCTAGCAAAGCAAAAACTTAACCCTTTTGATTCCCTCACTCTGTCCATCAGCATCCTGCATTGTCAACCATGCTAGCAAAGCAAAAACTTAACCCTTTTGATTCCCTCACCCTGTCCACCACATCCTGCATTGTTAACCATGACAGCAAAGCAAAAACTTAACTCTTTTGATTCCCTCACCCTTTTCAAAAGCTTCCTGCAGGAATCAAAAGGTTAAGATTTTTTGCTGTTGGTGGATAGGGTGCAGGAGTCAAAGGGCTAAATTTACTGACCCAACACCTTAGGTGTCTGTATCTCATGGCCTGGTTGACGTCAGGCTGTATGATGACAAGAAGCGTAGAGTATAGTGATCCATCAGAATTAAACTCCACAGCATCATGATTTACTCGTTTTGTCTGGCCATGACACAGTCTTGATGGAGGCAGACACAAGAACATCATTGATAAAGAAAATTAGGAAAAGACAGGCAAGATTTATAGGCCATTATATGAGGAAAGGGGAATTAGAGCACCTGCTCACAACAGGAAAGCTGGAGGGAAAGAGAGCACCAGGTAGACCCAGGGAGAAAATATTGGATGGACTTGCAGAGTGGCTGGGGAAAGAGAGTGTGGAAGATGTGCTTGCGGCAACAAGGGATAGATACATATGGAGGGCCATGACGGCCAACGCCATGCGGCAGGGCACATCATGATGATGATGAGCATCATGATTATCATTCCTCTATCAGCGTGCATCATCATAGCATTATAAAAAATTGTCGCAGACTTTCATCATCATCATCATCGTCATGTGCCCTGTCGCATGACGTTGGCGATCATGGCCCTCCATATGTATCTATCCCTTACTGCCGCAAGCACATCTTCCACCCTCTCCGTCCTCAGCCACCCTGCAAGTCCATCCAATATTTTCTCCCTGGGTCTACCTGATGCTCTCTTTCCCTTCACTTTTCCTGATGTGACCAAGTGCTCTAATTCCCCTTTCCTCATGAAATGGCCTATAAATGTTGCTTGTCTTTTCCTAATCTTCCTTATGAATGATCTCCTTGTGTCTGCCTTCATCAAGATTGTCTCGTCTGTTTTCTTTGCTGTTCATGGAACTCTCAACATTCTTCTTAGAAACCACATCTCGGTTGCCTCAATCGCAGACTTTGTGATCCTGAAATAGTACAGAAAAGAAAGTATTTCATTTCCAAACCATTTTGTCTATACGTGGCAGTGTTGTCTTTTTCAAAGTTTTTCGCTTCGTTTTGTGTTTCAGATTAGATCGTTCATTGTCTAGTAAACTATATATCTCGTTGTTTTTTTTATGTTTGTCTAATTTGGCATCATCTGCTTTTAAGGTATTCCATAAGATTTTGGTTAAGGCCATTTTCTGCATTGGTCAGGAACCTTAGTCCCACACACAAGTAAGTATAGTAACATTCAACATCTGGCACACATCACTGAGATTTGGACAGAGGACAGTGGTGGGAATCGGCTGACGGCGCGCGCATCGGCTGGAACTTGGTCTGGGTCTGGTGAGAGAGTGTGCGTTGCTGTCCACTTCCGGTGTTGCTTGTTCACTTGAGGGGCCCACAAACATTGTTGTTCCTTTTCTTTTTTCAATCTTCCTTGTGTTTCTGTAAGTCTGTCTGTCTGGGGTAAAAAAAACATGTTAGCAAGAGTTTTACACTTGTTTCTGAGTGTTACCAAATTCGGATTACTGATAAATTGTGAACGTAAAGGTTTGGAAGTCAGGGTGCCAAGATTATGGCAGTACAGACCAATAGTGTGCTTAAAATCAGCACTTTTTGAGAAAGGTATTTCAACAATATTTTTTCATGGAACTTCCGATACTATTTACATACTGTTTTCACTGTTGTGTTAGTGTTTACCATTTTCCTGGCATCACGTCAAATTTTATTTCACGTGATGATTCTTCAAGGTCGCAGTGATCTTCAAAAGTACAAAATCTGAATTATTGGAAAAAATTTTAAAAGTGAGATCGTTAGAATGGTTTGGATATATTGTTTTTATGTTTATTTGTTTGGCTTTCCTTCTTTTTTCTTTTTGTTTTTGTTTTTGTTTTTGTTTCTTTGTTCCCCCTAAACCTTGTCTGTTTTATTCCAGGGGTAAAACGTCACGCATTTGACAGCAGTTCAAAAGAATACACACTTGAATAACAAACACTGAAATGAGCAGCGTTTCTTTACAATAGAATCATGGTTCCGCGTTGCTGCTGCGTACAAAGTTCAAACATCACCAACAAACCTTTTCTCTCTCTCTCTCTCTCTCTCTCTCTCTCTCTCTCTCTCTCTCTCTCTCTCTCTCTCTCTCTCTCTCCTTTTTTTCGTTTAGTTCCAAGCCGACTGCTTGGTTCAAAACGAACACGTTCAGTATTGAAAGCCTCTGTCAAGAGTGAATGCACTGAAACAAACCTGTGTGTTGTAAAATTTAATAGCTGAGTGTTTCATTTCAGCGAAGTCCTTTCTCTTTTTGGACGTGGTTGGCATACCTGGGGGACATGTGGTAATCCTTTGATGTGTTTAACCAAACAAGTTACAACCAGCAGCGTTTTGTGATGTGGGTAAATAGATAATAAAGACTGTTTCTGTAGAGTAGGACGATTGTGGTCCACACGGATGGAGGGGATGGGGGGGGGGGGGGCTGGGAGCGAGAGGAAAAGAGAGATGGGCGTGCGGGAGGGGGGAGAGAGACACAGAGACAGAGAGAGAGAGACAGAGAGAGAGAAAGAGAGTGAGAAAGACAGAGTGGGAGAGAGAGTTAAACAGAGAGAGTGAGAGAGTGAGTGAGAGAGAGAGTGAGAGAGAGATTGAGAGTGAGAGAGAGACAGTGAGAAAGACAGAGTGAGAGAGAGAGAGTGAGAGAAAGTGAGAGAGTGAGAGAGAGAGAGAGAGTGAGAGACAGAATGAGAGAGTAAGAGAGAGTGAGAGAGAGAGTGAGAGAGAGAGTGAGAGAGAGTGTGTGAGTGAGAGAGAGTGTGAGTGAGAGAGAGTGAGAGAGAGTGAGTGAGAGAGAGAGAGTGAAAGAGAGTGAGAGAGAGAGTGAGTGAGAGTGAGAGAGAGAGTGAGAGAGAGAAAGACAAAGAGAGAAAGAATGAGAGAGAGACAGAGAGAGAGAGAGAGAGTGAGAGAGAGAATGAGAGAGAGAGACAGAGAGAGAGAGAGTGAGAGAGACAGAAAGAAAGAGAGGCAGAGACAGAGAGAGAAACCACTTAGGACAACGATAAATTGTCACAGGATTGAAATCAGATCCTAAATATTGTCAGGAAATATCTGACAAAGACTGCCCACACACCCACTTCCAGAAGTGCTGCTTTTAGGTGCTTTTTTGTTTCTTTGTTTCTTTCTTTCTATCTTTCTTTCTTTCTTTCTTTGTCCTTGTGACCATGACCTTTCAATCGTTTGTTTTCGTGACTCCTGAACATTCCACACCTGTCACCCAAATTTAGTGCAGACCCACTGGGGATCAGTAGAGAAAAATCTTGCTAACATAAATTTGTCTCCTGCTGTCTCTGTCTCTCTGTCTCTCGGTCTTTGTCTCTGTCGCTGTCTCTCTCTCTGTCTCTCTGTCTCGGTCTCTGTCTCTGTCTCTGTCTGTCTG
>CM060313.1:69145798-69153298 GCA_030674185.1 Monoplex corrugatus
TTAAGTTTTTGTTTTGCTAGCATGGTTGGCAAAGCAGGATCCTGGTGAACGGGGTGCAGAAGTCAAAGGGTTGATTATGAAAACTAAAAGTATAGCAAAGATCAGTTATTCATCACATTTCTTGTGAAGAATGGGACAATGATTACACTGAAGGAACAGCAACAACACCAATGTACAAAAACATGTAAGCACCAGCCAAAGAAAATGACAAAAACAGAAGCCACTGTTGTGCAGTCATCATCATCATCATCATCATCATCATCATCATCATCATCATCATCATCATCATCATCATCATCATCAATCATCAAGTGCCCTGCCGCATGGCGTTGGCGTTCGTGGACCTCATCTCTAAAGATGTAGTTCGTTGATTCAAACGCAATCAGTTTTGTCAAAATCCTTTGTGAGATTTTTCAGCCACAATCACCTTTACCCGAAGTTCACTGTGTTATGAGCTCATTAGGAAGACTGGAACCACACAGTATGGATGCGTTTTGGAGATTTTGCTCAAATTTTCTGATAAACACCACAGGTGTCTGGATTTCTTGGGCCTGATTGATGTCAGGGATATGTAATGCATGGAAGTGTAAGCTCAGCTCTGTCACACAGTCTCGGTCCAGAATGGAATTCCATAGCATCATGATTATCACCCTGTCGTCATGTATCCTCATAGTATTGTGTGAAAAATACCATGTGGCCACTGAGAGAGCGTAGAAGATGGAACAGCAATAAATGTACAACAACAATAATAACAGCAACAACAACAACAACAACAAATGACGTGACAGGCATTCTTTGTTGAACTATGACACCGTAAGTCAGAGTGTTGAGGTCATAGTTGGTGTAATAGTTGTAGTTGTTTTAGTTGTTGTTGCAATAAATATACAACAACAATAACAACAGCAACAACAACAACAACAAATGACGTGACAGGCATTCTTTGTTGAACTATGACACCGTAGGTCAGAGTGTTGATGTCATAGTTGGTGTAATAGTTGTAGTTGTTCATGTTGTTTTTGTTGTTGTTGTAGTTGTGTTGCTGTTGTTGTTGTTGTTGTGTTGTTGTTGCTATATATTTATTGCTGTCCCATCTTCTATGTGCTTTCAGTGACCACATAGTATTTCACACAACGCTATGATGATACACGACGACGAGGACGATAATCATGATGCTGTGGCTTTCCATTCTGGATTGAGATAGCAATCAACAACAACGACAACAACAAATGACGTGACAGACATTCTTTGTTGAAATGACCTGTAATGACACCGTAAGTCAGAGTGTTGAGGTCATAGTTGGTGTAACAGTCGTAGTTGTTTTTGTTGTTGTTGTAATGGTTGTTGTAGTGTTGTTGTGTTGCTGTTGTTGTTGTTGTTTTGTTATTGTTGTTGTTGTAACTGTTGTTGTAGTGTTGTTGTGCTGTTGTTGTGTTGCTGTTGTTGTTGTTGTGTTGTTGTTATTGTTTTATTGTTATTGTTTTGTTTGTTGTGTTGTTTTTGTTGTTGTTGTTGTTGTCGTCGTCGTCGTTGTTGTTTGTTGTTGTTGTTGTTGTTGTTGTTGTGTTGTGTGTTGTTGTGTTGTTGTTGTTGTTGTTTGTTGTTGTTGTGTTGTTGTTGTTGTTGTTGTTGTTGTTGTTGTTGTTGTTGCTGTATTGTTTTTAAACCCTTATGTTACTGACATGATTCCAACGTATCAGTAGATCCTCAGACCTGGTTGATGTAGTGGTAGAGTTTCTGTCTTCCAGTCTGATTGCAGTGGTTCCAGTCTGGCTTCAGAAATACTTTGTACATGCGGCCTCCAGTCCGTCCAACTGTGAATGAGTACCTGACCCTGTTCAGTGTTGGATCAGGATGAACAGCAAGAGAAAGAAAAAATGGACTTTGCACTCATAATGCTGGACTCAAAAAAAAGTTGAGGTGTCTACCACCTCACCCCTGCGTGACCTCAGGGTTATGGAACAACCTGTATCTTTATCTTATAATATTTGAAATACAATAAATGAAATCATGCCCAGGTTTGTATGGAAGGTCAAGAACATCTCTATGGAAAAACAAGGTCAGGCTCTCACATGTATTGATGAATTCCATCTTCCTGTATGCATGGGAGAAATGGATCCTCGCAGTGGGCTTTGGAAACACGAATCCAAACCAAGGAAATCAGATGTTATCGCAAGATACGAAACATCAGATACACTGATCATATCATCGAAGAGCAAATGCGCCGAATCATCCAGCAGCACACTGGACGCTAAGAAGATCTGTTGACATCAGTAAAGAAACGAAAACTACACTGGTATAGCCATGTAACAAGATCCATTGGCCATGCATGCTAAATCATTCCTCCAAGGAACTGTTGAGGAAAGGAGAGAGACGGATAGACAGAAGAAAAAGCCGATGGGCTGACGATATTGCAGAATGGATAGAGAAACCACTTGCAGAGACTCTTGCTTTGGCACACAACCGACAGAGCCAGAAGAGCTTAGTGGACAGCTAGTTCTTCAGTGCAGTGCCCCAGTGACTCTTCACGGAGTTGTAGAAGAAGAAGAAGAAAAAGAAGAAGAGAAGAAGAAGAAGAAAGAAGAAGAAGAAGAAGAAGAAGAAGAAGAAGAAAAGAAGAAGAAGAAGAGAAGGAGAAGAAGAAGAAGAAGAAGAGAAGGAGAAGAAGAAGAAGAAGAAGAGAAGAAGAAGAAGAAGAAGAAGAAGAAGAAGAGAAGAAGACGAAGAAGAAGAAGAAGAAGAGAAGGAGGAGAAGAAGAAGAAGAGAAAGAGAAGAAAAAGAAGAAGAAGAAGAGAAGGAGAGGAAAAAGAAGAAGAAGAAGAAGAAGAAGAAGAGAAGAAGAAGAAGAAGAAGAAAAAGAAGAAAAGAAGAAGAAGAAGATGAAGAAGAAGAAAGAAGAAGAAGAAGAAGAAGAAGAGAAGAAGACGAAGAAGAAGAAGAAGAGAAGGAGAAGAAGAAGAAGAAGAAGAGAAAGAGAAGAAAAAGAAGAAGAAGGAGAGAAGGAGAGGAAAAAGAAGAAGACGAAGAAGAAGAAGAAGAGAAGGAGAAGAAGAAGAAGAAGAGAAGGAGAAGAAAAAGAAGAAGAAGAAGAGAAGGAGAGGAAAAAGAAGAAGACGAAGAAGAAGAAGAAGAAGAAGAAGGAGAAGAAGAAGAAGAAGAAGACGAAGAAGAAGAAGAGAAGGAGAAGAAGAAGAAGAAGAAAAACAAGAAGTTGACGAGGGTTCGCTGAACCGATCAGGCCTAACAAAAAGTAAGTGAAATTCCTTGATGGATAATATTCGTTTAGGCGTGATATATGTGTAAATTATAATAAGATTGTGCCTATTATAATTTCACAAAACAATGGTCATAAAATTAAGTAACGCCTATATGGCTGAAACAAGAAAACTCGCAGCATGAAAAACAAGAAGAACAAGAAGAAGAGATGAATTCATGGGAATTTTTGACAATCTTGGGACGATCGACGTAAACATTTGTCTACACTAGTAGAACTTCAATGAAGAAGATTAGGAAAAGACAAGCAGCATTTAAAGGACACTTCAAGAGGCAAGAGAAATTAGAGCACCTAGTCACAACAGGAAAGCTGGAGGGAAAAAGAACACCAGGTAGACCCAGGGAGAAAATATTGGACAGACTTGCTGGGTGGCTGAGGACAGAGAGGGTGGGAGATGAGGCAAGAGAAACTTAGTCGCAGCAGGAAAGCCCGAGGGAAAAAGAGCACCAGGTAGACCCAGGAGAACATATTGGACGGTCTTGCGCAGTGGATGAAGACAGACAGGGTGGGAGAAGTACTTGCAGCCACAAAGGATAGATTCATATGAAGGGCCATGATCGCCAAGCCAACGCCATGCAGCAGGGCAACATGACTATGCTAGCTGACGTGCTGCACGCGGACGCACGTTATCAATACCATCCACGCGTTTGCACTGCTCCCTCTCCACAATACATCCCCTTCCTCTCCACTGAGTGATGAAATATGTAAGCTCCTGTCCCAGCGGGGGGAGACATGAGGGTGGACTCGCCCTCACGTGCAGCGCACGAGGCACAGCTGTGCATTCAAGCGTGGTACCGGCGCGTGCTATGGTGCTTTCGTGTACTCTCGGCCATCATAGTCCCGACTGATAGGCTCTCGGCTGTCGTGTGCATTGTCTTTGCTTTGTGGCGTATTACAGCCACTACCTTTGAATGTATGGTAGAGGGAGAGGGAGAGGGAGTTGGACCAGGGGAGGAGGAGGGGGAGAGAGGGGAGGAGTTAGGGAAAAGGGGGTCAGGGATGGGAGGGGGAGAGAGGGATGGTGGCGGTTGTGGTTGTGGTAACTGCGGTGTGGTGATGTTCACGTTTGCTGGTTTATTTGGTGCAACAATGAATTTTTTGTTTGTTTGTTTGTTAGCTTGTTTTAATGACTTCAGAGAAACCTTTCTTTTCGTTGTTCTCTGTTCTCTGTAATTCTTCTCTTAACCACCACCACCCCTTCCCCACTACCCCCTCACCCCGTTTTTTTTCTTTGAATTTCCTTTTGTTTTTCTTTCTGATTTTTCAATCCCCTTTTTCACACAAAAAAGAAACAAAAACAAAAACAAAAAACAAAAAATAAAAAGAAGAAGAAAAGAAAAAAACGAAACGTTGTTGTTGTTTTTATAGCTTCTGAAAAAAAAAAAGAATGACTGCCAGGGGTACATTGCCACAACCCCTAGAGAGAAAACAAAGGATGGTTGTCTCCCTTGGAAGGTACGCTCTCTAATTGTTTCCGGGGGGTGTGTGTGTATGTGTGTGTGTGTGTGTGTGTGTGTGTGTGTGTGTGTGTGCACTTAGTTTGTCTGCACAGTGCAGGCGGAATGTTGCTGCGCAGTCTGTGTACTTCCTCTATGGTGACCGTGCATGCAGGATGTTTTTTCAGATTTCCACAAGCCACCTGTCACTGACATGGCTTACAGGATCTTTAACCTACACATTTCATGTTCTGCGTGCGCATTCCATAGGCATGCAAATTTCATTAACTGCCTCATTATATATAAAAGACCAAAAGGCTACAGATAGATGGAACAATCAGAAAGGTGAATTCTTCAACATCCACAGTGGAGTCAGACAAGGTTGTATCCTCTCACCTTATCTCTTTAACATCTACACGGAACAAGTCTTGAGAGATGCTGATATAGAAGGCATGGGCATAAAGAATGGAGGAAAATATCTTACAAACCTGCGCTTTGCCGATGATACTGCGCTGTTAGCACACAACATGACCAGCATAAAAAGAATTCTATACAGGATGATACAGCAGGCAAAAATGCTGGCCTAAACTTAACGCCAAGAAAACAAAAGTGCTAATAACAAAAGCAATGACACTGAAACAATCATGACGTCCTAATTAACATAGTTCCTTTAGAAAATGTTAAGGATTTCAAATATCTTGTCTTGTAACAACTGATGATGGAGCCTGATCCAAAGACACCAAAATAAGAATTGGAATAGCAAAGCAAAAAAAAAAACAACAACAACAAAAAATGTCCAACTCAACAACATCTGGAAAGACAGAGGCATACCAAATTTTTTTTTAATGGTCTGAAAGTTTGACTTAAAATGTTTGATCTGGTCAGTCATGATTTATGGCTGCGAAGCCTGGACTCTTAGAAAAACTGATTGCAGAAGAATTGAGGCGGCAGAGATGTGGTTTTATCGGAGACTACTATGTGTCAAATGGACAGATAGAAGATCTGATGAAAGTGTCTTGGAAGAACTTGATACCACCAGAAAACTTCTAGCAGACATCAACAAGAGAAGACTAAAATACATTGGCCATGTGTCACGTGGCCATGTGTCACGCAGAAAGAACACAGACCTCATGGCAAGCATCTTTCAAGGAAAAAGAGTGACAAAAAGGAAAAAAGGCAGACCTGCAATCTCATACATCGAGAAGATAACCAACGTCAGTGGCCTATATATACAAGAAATTGTCCACAAAAGTCAAGACAGAGCGGCCTGGAGGGAATGGTGATGTCAAAAAGTGCAGCGGCCAACACCGAACCCGGTGACGCCTACAGGTGAGACAGGTGAGAAGCAGGCGTGGACACGAAACGTAGGTTCTTCATCATCATCATCATCATCATCATCAAGTACCCTGCCGCACGGTGCTGGCGATCATGGCCCTCCATATATATACTATCCCTTGTTGCCGCAAGCACATCATCCACCCTCTCTGTCCTCAGCCACCCTGCAAGTCTGTCCAATATTTTCTTCCTGGGTCTACCTGGTGCTCTCTTTGCCTCCAGCTTTCTCGTTGTGACCAGGTGCTCCAATTCCCCTTTCCTCATAAAATAGCTTATAAATGTTGCCTGTCTTTTCCGAATCTTCCTTGTCAATGATCTTCTTGTGTCGGCCTCCATCAAGACTGTCTCGTTTGGTTTCTTTGCTGTCCATGGAACTCTCAACGTTCTTCTTAGAAATCACATCTCGGCTGCCTCAATCTTGTTCTGGCTGTGCTTGTTGACTGTCCACGCCTCACAACCGTATAACATTATCGGTTCTATATAGTACTCAAGAACTCTCTTCCTGATGTTAATTGGTAAGAACGCTTTTCATCTTCTTGAATGCTGTTTTAGCTTGGCCGATTCTGCTGGCTATTTCTAATGTGCATCTGCTGTCTGGTGAGATGATCGTTCCCAGATACTTAAACCTATCAACCTGTCTCAAGGTTGTGCCATTTGCTGCTATTTTGCATGACAATACAATACAATATTTTATATAGCGCAAAATCTTGATAAAATCAAATCTAAGCGCTAAAACAGACACACACGCACGCACGCACGCACACACACACACACACACACACACACACACACACACACACACACACACGCACACGCACACGCACACGCACACGGCTATAAATGGGGAGAAAGAATAAAAGCAATGGAAAATTATAGAGAGCATATTATATACAATTATATATTACAATGTGATTCCCCTCCGAGTGGAGACAGGCTGCAGAGGGGATTGAGTGAGGTCAGGATTTTATGCAGAGGAGAAAAGGTGAGTTATGAGAGCGGACTTGAAGGAGACAAAAGTAGGTTGCTGACGGACTGAGAGAGGAAGTTTGTTCCAGGAAAGTGGACCAGAAACAGAGAAGGCTCGTGGACCATAGGTATTGAGCTTAGTGCGTGGAAAGCGAAAAGTCAGAGGATCGGAGGCAGAGCGGAGGGTACGTGAGGGAACATAGATCTCAAGTAGGCTTGACAGGTAATCGGGGGCTGCGTTACTGAGGCTTTTGTAGCACATGGTGTCTAGTTTGTACTGTATGTGCTTTGATACAGGGAGCCAGTCAAGTTGTGCCAGGAGAGGAGATATGTGGTCAGCTTGGGATTTCATGTTTTTTTACTGAGTACCATGACTTCAGTCTTCTTGCTATTTAGGTCCAACCCTTTAATTTTGCTTTTTATTTCTATTATATTCACAAGGTTGATAAGAGATAAGAATGAAGGAAGAATTGTTTGGAATGCAGCCTCAA
>CM060313.1:69165798-69200798 GCA_030674185.1 Monoplex corrugatus
TTATATCACACAGGAATAAAAGAAGGCAAATATATTTGGTTTGGCAGGAGCCCTTGAATATCAAAATACAACTGTCGATGAATAAACATCCCTTGTTAAGACATACATTTCTTCTTTTCACCCTACGGATACGTATTTCTCAGAGTCCATTTTTCAGTCTGATTATTACGGAAAGTAGGCCTATCTACTGCACACATTTTGAAAAAGAAATGAAAGAGATTAAAATCTGCATAACACGAAACACCGATACATTCATTACCCCTTTACCAAACATGGTTACACATTCTAACAGTACTACATTCAGGTTATTAGTTTTATGGCACAAGCTGGACCAACAAAGATCAGCAACAGACACACCACAAACCTACCAAAGTGGGTTTTTTTTTAAAGCACCAAGACAATCAATCCATTCTAACAAATCTCTTTTTACAGCAGAATTCAACATGTGTTTTCTGGGAAAGGCTGCACCCCCCCCCCCCACCCCCCCCCCCCACCCCCCTCCCCAACAGGGTAGTGGGATGACGACCATCTTATTAGGCAATAAATAAAAAACATTCTCAGCAGCAGTCATATGCATATTTACTCATTCATATTCATTTGTTTTGTAACCCCTAGTTGTATAATTGTATAGTTCTGACTTCACTCTGTGTCGGACTATAACATCTGACCCAAGTTTACATAAAAACTTGTCAAAAAACAAACAAATAAAGGAAACTAAAACACAAACAAAAGAGGGCAGAGAAATCCCTAGTGAAAAACCCATCACATTTCCAGTTGTTATGATCCAATAACATATTTCCAACTATGAAGATTCAACTTTTCAGACAACTGGGCCCGTTATCTAGTCTTCAAAAAGATCACATGTTCTAAATCTTACATTCCCCCTCCTCTCCTGCGCAACACACATGCACAGACAGACAGACAGACAGACAAACAACACACACACACACACACACACACACACACACACACACACACACACACACACACACACACACACACTATTTCAATACACACACACACACACACACGTTATTTCAATACAATTTCCTATTTTCCACAGTACAACTCAACAACAAAAATACAGACTGTTTTGACTTAAAGTCAAAGAAAGCAGTTGCATTTATCTAAACGTTTATCATAAAACCTGATCTATAACTGAAACACATGCCTGGTTCTTTCTAACAGACATTTTTGAACGATTCAACAACAAAATTCATATAAAATGTATGAAAAACTGAACAACTGAAGTCAAAATAAATGCACGTCAACATCAGGCAGATGCAGGCATAAATGCATCAGGCAGATGGAGAAATAGATCGACAGGCAGGCAGGCAGGCAGGCAGCAGCAGGCAGGCAGGCAGGCAGGCGTAGATAGGTTGATAGATGTGTTGAGACTTGCTACACAGCTCTTTCACTGGTTATCACTAATTCCCTTGATTGCCAGCTCCATATAATAATAACAATAATAATAATAACAACAACAATAATAATAATAATAAATAATAATAATAACAACAATAACAATAACAACAATAATAATAACAATAATAATAATAATGATATAGCAGCAGTAATAATAATAGCAGTAGTGATAATAACATTAATGATGATGATGATGATAATGATCATAACAACAACAGAATAATAATAACAACAACAACAATCATCATCATCATCATGGTCACGTGGCACGGCACCACGCACGCACGCCACGCACCACACGAAACACACACACACACACACACACACAACACACACCCCCTGCGTACACAGACTGCTTCTGCAGGCCCAAACTCTGTGTGCCGTAAAGTCCATAGCCAGACATGGATGGACAACGCACCTACGACAGGTTCATGCGTATCTCTCACGTATATCTCCGAGCAGATGCGGCAACTCACTCAAGCAGCACAATTAAACATCCTTTCCATTAGTTCAAAGGTTCTCCTCTTTAAAACAGCAAAGCCTACAACATCGCAAACACAAAAACAATAATCATCACAGGCATCTCCTGGCCAAAGGGCTGGTGTTGTAAGTTGGGGGGTAATAAAATTAAAGTTCAGATCAAATCCTTCAATCCACCAGGTTCAGTCAACTCCTCAATCAATCAAATTCAGTTTCATCAAATTCTTCAACCAGTCTTAGTTCAACCACTCTCAACTTCTGCTCAATCAATTTCATTTCAATCAGACTCTATTCTGTACAGTTTAGACAATGGCCAGATAAGTTTTGCTGGACTTGTTACACGATCTAATACTAATACTGATACTAATACTAATACTAATACTAGCAATAGTACATCCACAAAAATTATTCAGTTTGTTCATATATCATGCATGCACATTTTCCCTTGCTTCTGAATATGCTATGAAAGTTAAAGTACATACAACTTTAATCATTTGACTTCTGCAGCCTATCCACCAACTGCAAGAACTTAACCCTTTCACTCCTTCATGAGGAGTCAAGGGTTAAGTTTTTGCCCTGCTAGCATGGCTGACAATGCAGGATGCTGGTGGACAGTGTGCGGGAGTCAAAGGGTTAAAACATTCCATCACATATTGTCAGTCTCCAAACAAAACGATTCTCCGGTCCACAGCACCATGCCATGATATTACCCTTCACTGTTTTAGTGGCACATTCAAATGTTAGGACAGACCCCCGACACTTCCTCAGCCCCAAGACAAGACAAGCAGTGATTTCTGCTTTGCAAAGCAAATATTCCTCAGCGCCTCTACTTTCCCTCTCACGGAACTAGAAGAAAATCCTGAATAACCTCTCAAGAGAAGAGTGGCAGAATGGTTCAGACATTCGCCTGCCAATAACTAAACTCAAGGTTCCACGGTTCGTTTCCCTGCTGAGGCTTCCATTTTTCTCCTCAGTTTGACCAAAAAAACAACTCCTCTCTTGGAATTCTCTCACTGTGCCAGTACACCAGCACAGCATTCATCAAAGTGTATTCATAAAAGAAAATTTTAAAAGAGTAACAATACTTCATTTATTCCAGGGTTATGAACGCCCCTGGAACAAATGAAGGACTGTTACTCTTTTAAAATTCTCTGAGCTGACAGATGAAGGACTGTTACTCTTTTAAATTTCTCAGAGCTGACAGATGAAGGACTGTTACTCTTTTAAAATTCTCTGAGCTGACAGATGAAGGACTGTTACTCTGTTAAATTCTCTGAGCTGTGGACTCATCATCTGATATTTCGAGTTCAATCCCATCCCACAACATTAACAACTGGCCTGTCTACTGCCCATCTTCATGTTTCCATCATTCCAGTGGAGTCAGCTTACTGTTTCCCTACCCCCACCCCCTCCTCTCCAATTCCAAGACCTTGCCAGCACATACGACTTTGTGCAAGCTTAGGGAATCTGCCAGAGAATTGCTGCCAGATTTGGATGGAGCCCATCTGGAATTGTCTGAGTGCGATGAATCCCTCTTGAACAAACTCTGAACTCCAAACTTCACTGAGCCAGCAATGTCAGCATAGTATTCATAGCTCTGGCATACATTACAACCTACTATTTCTACCCTCCAAACACAACTGGCATATAGCACACAGAGTACAACATGTACAAACACTCTTCAAGTCACAATCTCATTACAATTCAACATAACACATATGTTCTCTCCCTTTATATCACAGTCTAAATCAGAAAAATTATGTAACAGATTTACTCATACATAGGCAAACAATATCCCTCAGCTTATAATTATAACAAATTGCATTAAAAGACTTCAGCTCTAGTCCAATCAACAACTAAAAATGTATGAACAAAAAAAAAGGCAGTACTGCATTTTGCAAGTAAATTCAAAGTCAACAACAAAAACAACCAACAACAAAAAAACAACAACAACAAAACTGCTGTCTGTCACTGACTCCAACCTGTCCATTTTGCAGATCTTTCACTGAAAAAGAAGTACACTTCAGCTTTTATTGTCTGGAGCTGAAGGAACAACAAGAAAGGTTTGTTTCCGTTAAATTTCATAAAAAATAAATGCCTACCCAGAGTTTAGCAAGTTACAGGCCCATTGTGAAAACTGAAATCATAAAGTCAAATTTCATCCACTTCACGGATGCTTCATTGAGGGCATTACCCAAATTTGCTGACCAACACTGTGTGTATCTCTCAGGCCTGGTTGACACAAGTATATCTTATGAAAGTAAGCCTAGAGGACCAACACCGTGTGTATCTCTCAGGCCTGATTGACGCCAGTATATTTTATGAAAGAAAGCCTAGAGTACAACCTCGTCATGCAGTCTTAATGCACTAATGGAACTCCACGGAATCACAGTTATCATCTCCATCAGCATTATAATCATCATAGCATTATAAAAAATTGTACCAGCTTCTGAGGCCATTAAAATGGCACGGAAAATGGGACAGCAAAAAAATAAAATAAAAATCCAAATTCCTTTAAACTTGCTCTTCTGCTCTTGTCATCAAAGAATAAAGACTACATCAAGTACTTAGCACAATAGCTATAACTTAAGTTTCAAATAAAGACAGATTGCTTCCAGTTGTTCAAAAACTATGAATAATTCATAAAAATCTGTCTTATTTTAGTTTAGTCAAAGTATTTACTGTGTGTTCCACATTTTTTCCAGCCAATGGACATTTTTTCCGGCCATTGGCCACATATACAAGCTGTTCTGAGTCTGGCACCAATTTTTCTCTGGTTCATATAAGTGTCATGGAGGGGGGGGGGGGACTTACTGTATGGGTAACAGCAGGTTTTCTATTATCAACAGACAACAATGGACTCAATCCCGTTACTATCTCCTTACAAACGCTCAATCACGTAATGAAAGTTACATTCACTTTTATGGCTCACAAGTGGCCTCCCACTTCAAACGCTATTCCATTTGATTATTGCCCTGTGTTATTTACCAAAAGCGTCCGTGCCAGAGCGACCACCTGGGATGATGAAGAGATGTCTACATCGCATGTTAGTTTCAAGTTCTGACGTTGAAGACGATGGCCATGGGAATTATTGTCCTACACAGCCTCACTCACATGGGATAAAGGGTGCAGCAGCAGAGGGTTTTACTTTTTGACCCACTTTTTTTTTCTGCTACCTCATCGCCTGTGCCACCCAGTCATCCTAATCCCCTGTTGCTCATTCTGGCTCTGTGAAGCTGGTGGGTCTACTTTTGATGATTTTTCATGTCTTTTTTTACTTTTTCTAACTATTTTAATTATTGCTAAAAAATTATCTCGGCTTGTTTTAATCAACTAACATGTTACATGTATTATGTTATAAAACAACTTCCTACCTAGGCTTGTTTTAATCAACTAACATGTTACATGTATTATGTTATAAAACAACTTCCTACCTAGGCTTGTTTTAATCAATTAATATGTTACTTGTACTATGTTATATAACTTTACTAAAACTGAAAATATCTTCACTCCACTAAAATAATTATTTCTCAAAATGGCCATTTGCCAATTGCCAATGTCAAACTACTAGTACTACATCTTGCATTCTAAGTATCCTACACGAAACCTTCTTACACCATTTCCAAGGCTACTTTCTCTAGTTCACAACAATACTGATCACTGAAAATCTTAAAAATAACTCTTGCTGTAACCTTTGTGAGAGTACATCGCAAATTACGGATTCAAGTTTTTTTTGTAGTCTTGCCATATCTATTTGTTACATATGTAATCATTTGATAAAACATTAACAGTCATCTCCAGTTAATTAACACATATTGTCTGAATGTTGTGAGCCTCCTTGTCAGTATCACCAAAATGCCATGTGGAGCTTTGGGCTTCTGGGCAGAGCGCTAGCTTTCATTTCCAAAGTATGTAAAATACTTGTAGTTACCTATCTGTCCCAACATCACAAGATGCTGTGTGGAGTCTTAGTTAACCCGTGTATACAGAACAAAGTCTCAGGGATTACGAATGATAAATGTCCATACTGATAAGCAGGCAAAACTAGAAGTTTCTGACACCTGACAAATAAACATCAACGATCACTGCCTTCACAAAAAGACACAAAAGAATAACAAGTGTGAAGAAATAAAATTTGCCTTTAAGACAACATACAGACTGCCTGTAAGTTCTAGATGAGACATGGACTGTCTTTGTGGTTTTTGGAAATATATAAAACATACTACTGCCTGAGAATTGCTTTTTTTTTCAGTTTTTATACACAGGTATCAACCTGAATTCAAAGGTGGATGGTCACATAACAGAATGCAGGTTTGAGATTATGCAGTTACCTGACTTTAGCCCAATAAAAAATGATGTTTAAACATCCATGCTGCCACATACCCAGGTTAAGCAAATTCAAATAAGAGCATTGCAAAACTCGGAGATTATACTGATTAATATACAGTAAGCAATAGGGGCAAAATTAGTAAAAGGAAAAAGATTTTACACTGCATCAACAACAACTGTTCAAGACAGATAATACCATTCAAAAACTCATTAACCCCTACAACAACCATTAAGAAAAATCAAACCAACAAGAAACATTAAAAAAAATTTGCCTAGGCCTCAACTTTTTTCCCTTCCAAATAATCCACCAGCGATAAAAGTTGGCCCTGATTTCTCCCACTATGCAAACATAAAAAATTCCCAGGCCTCAACTTCTTTCCTTTTGAGTAATTCATCAACGATGAAAGTTGGCCCTGATCTCTTCCACGATGCCTTTACGATCCTTGGGCATGGTCTCAAAATATCTGCACTGCTCCTCAGAATACTTCTCCTCAACTTGTATGATGTCTCGGTAGGTCCTGTCTTTCCAGTTGAAGTTGAAAGCCTCCAGCAGTTTGATTCTGTCCTCTCTGCTTGACACGCAGTCTGTGGGTGCCCTGTAGGGTAGGTCTGGTTGCCGAACGTTCTTGAAAATGAAGACGCTCCTCAGCGCGAACCATCCGCCATACTTGGGGTGTACGCTTACTCCGTATATATTCTGCAATTTGGGGGAAATTGTGTCAAACAGTATACTATTATCTTTGTTTTTATTGTTTAAAACCCAGCTTTACTATTGTTATTGCTGTTTAAAGCCCAGCCGACTGTGTAGAGCCATATCAGGGCTATAACCAGTTCAAAAGACACACAATACCCAGCTGACTGCACAGAGTTATACTAAGGCTATAACCGTCTTGAAACATACACAACACCTCAATGACTCTGAAAAATAAACCATCTCAAAAAGAACATTCAGTACACATATCAATGCATTCATCCTTATAATAATAACAATAACAATAGCAATGATAATGATATCAATTTCAAGGTGATTAATCTTGATGTATCAATCAAATCAAACCACACACTCTCACTGTTGATGCATCAATCAAATCAAGCCACACACTCTTACTGTTGATGCCTCAATCAAATCAAACAACACAATCTTACTGTTGATGCATCATTCAAATCAAACCCCACACTCTCACTGCTGATGCATCAATCAAATCAAACCCCACACTCTCACTGTTGATGCATCAATCAAATCAATCCATACACTCTCACTGTTGATGCATCAATCAAATCAAACCCACACTCTCACTGTTGATGCATCAATCAAATCAAACTGCACACTCTTACTGTTGATGCATCAATCAAATCAAACCACACTCTTACTGTTGATGCATCAATCAAATCAAACTGCACACTCTCACTGTTGATGCAAATCAAATCAAACTGCACACTCTCATTGTTGATGCATCAATCAAATCAAACTGCACACTCTACTGTTGATGCATCAATCAAATCAAACTGCACACTCTTATTGTTGATGCATCAATCAAATCAAACTGCACACTCTTACTGTTGATGCATCAATCAAATCAAACCCCACACTCTCACTGTTGATGCATCAATCAAATCAAACTGCACACTCGTACTGTTGATGCATCAATCAAATCAAACTGCACACTCTCACTGTTGATGCATCAATCAAATCAAACTGCCACACTCTCACTGTTGATGCATCAAATCAAATCAAACTGCAACACTCTCACTGTTGATGCATCAATCAAATCAAACCACTCACTCTCACTGTTGATGCATCAATCAAATCAAACTGCACACTCTCACTGTTGATGCATCAATCAAATCAAACCACTCACTCTCATTGTTGATGCATCAATCAAATCAAACCACTCACTCTCATTGTTGATGCATCAATCAAATCAAACCACACACTCTCACTGTTGATGCATCAATCAAATCAAACTGCACACTCTTATTGTTGATGCATCAATCAAATCAAACTGCACACTCTCACTGTTGATGCATCAATCAAATCAAACCCCACATTCTCATTGTTGATGCATCAATAAAATCAAACCACACACTCTCACTGTTGATGCATCAATCAAATCAAACCACACACTCTTACTACTGATGCATCAATCAAATCAAACCGCACACTCTCACTGTTGATGCATCAATCAAATCAAACTGCACACCTCTCACTGTTCACTCAAACGAAGACTCACAATGACAAAAAGAATCTAGGGGTACTCAGCACATGCATACCAGCAGGGGCAGGACATGAAGGGGGTGGGATGACAGAGGAAATCATTGCTAGACAAAAAAGCACGTCTTCAAGTTGGACATAAAGGAAGAGAGAGCTTGTAAGTGTCCAAGAGACAGAAGAAGCTCATTCCAGTGTATGGAGACACACAAAATGAATGGCAACTGACTGTTGTCCACTGTATCAAGAAATTTTGTCAGCAAATAATACCAAAATCAGAACAGAGAGGTTGGGCAAGGGCTAAACATCTGAAGTGGCTGTTGTCCACTGTATCAAGAAATTTGTCAGCAAATAATACCAAATCAGAACAGAGGTTGGGCAAGGGCTAAACATTCTGAAGTGGCTGCAGTGATAAATATGTGCAAAACCATTCATACATTTGTAGCAGAATGTATTATTTCGTATGAAATTCTTACAGTAACAGGCAACCAGTGGAGGGATTTAATCAAGGGAACGACACACTAAGACTTCCTTTTACTAAAGACAAGATGAGCTTCAGTGGAGAAGTGCAAAAATGGGATAACCAAAAAGGAAAAAATTAAGCATGTTGTTCAGTCTGAAGAAGATGGGCCACAGAATTCTGGATACAGTGGCACAAGTAAAAGAAGAAGCAGGAAGGCCAGAGACCAGAGAATTAAGGTCTCGAGACAAGACCTAAGGAAAAATAAATGTAACCAATTCTGCAAGGGGCCTTCACTCACAAAGTCTGTGAGAATCGCATCCAGTTTACAGTCACAAACATCATGATACTTGAATAAATGAATTTCACACAGACTGACCTTTTTTTCATCCCATGCGTCTGGATCCACATCTTTTCGCTGATAGTAGTAAGCTGCCCCTGCAACGTGTCCCGCCGTCTGGACCAGCACTTTAGGTCGTCTTGTCGGCGTCATTTCAAAGTCGTGCAGTATCTCCACCTCTTCTGATGGAAAGGCCTGTGACCATCACCAAACATTGTTATTTGTGATACATGGAAACATAGACTATTACCCGATTCTTCTCCCTGTGGGGATGCTGGGGAATCTTTCAGCATAAATAGTATCCCCACCTTCTGGAAATTCTGTGCTAGAAATTTCCTCTTTTCTGTCACTCTCTTTGTTTCTGCCTTGTTCCTTCGCTTTCTGTCATTTCTTCCTATCATTTTCTGCCTTGCTGGTCCATTCACATGTATGTGTTCGATAGTCTTTCGTACTTTTTCTTAGGATTGACAATTTGGTACATGTATTAAGTGCATTTCTGGATCTAAGGAGGTGAGATAAGCAGAAGTAATTTTAGGTAATTTAGGCCCGTTTTTATGTATGTTTTGGCGTCCTTAGGAATGCTTAAATTTCTATTCAGGTGTGTTTATTAAATCCCCTGTGCAATGAATTGGATGGAGTGGTCAACGCTGGAGGCATGTCCTCAGATTATGTGCGTGAATGCATTGATATGTGTACTTAATTTTCTTTTCTTTTGTTTTTTGTTTTTCCTGTTGAAGTTTTCGTATGTTTTGAAGCGGTTATAGCCCTGATATGGCTCTGTGCAGTTGGCTGGGCTTTAAACAACAATAACAACAAAACCCGAATCTGCCATACTTTATATCATTAATCATCATCATCATCAGGTGCCTTGCCACATGGCATTGGCGATTATGGACTTCCATCTGTCCCTATCTCTTGTTGCCTCAAGTCCACCCTCCCTGTCTTCAGCCACTCTGAAAGTCCATCTAGTATCTTCTCCCTGAGTCTACCTGGTGCTCTCCTTCCCTCCAGCTTTCCAGTTGTGACCATAGGCCATTTTATGAGGAAAGGGGAATTGGAACATCTGATCACAACGGGAAAGCAGGAGGGAAGAAGAGCACCGGCTAGACCCAGGGAAAAGATACTAGACAGACTTGAAGAGTGGCTGGAAGAGATACTTGAGGCAACAAGAGATAAAGACAGATGGAAGTCCATAATCACCAATGCCATGCAGCAAGGCACCTGATGATGATGATGATGACTAATAACAGGAAACAACTTACCTCTTTGATCTGGTTGAAATGATGGATCATACATTCGTCAACAAGGTCTCTCCCCTCAATGCAGTCTAGTCGACAGATAAAGGGTTTGAAAGCTTTGTCAAACATGGCAGGTGTGCTGATGGTGATGAAAGCCAGCGTGTCAGGATCATAGGGAAAATCGTATGGTTTCTGCACATGGTTGTTGTACCAGCCAATCTGTCAAGATATAATACATGAGTATGTATACATCATGTGCACAAACATGCATCCACACACACACACACGTTTATCTTGTACAAACACACAAATTTCTAGATGCTAAGGTAAAGTAATCTGAACAAATTTCAGACAAAATGGAGACAACTAACTTCTGACCCAGAATTACTGCAAATAGTGCTCGGAGTTAGAATTGAACTTGAGATTACCAAGAACCATTATCACATCTTTCTAAATTACAAACTAGAATGTAAATGCGAATGAAGAGGCTGTGATTGATTGTAAAACAGAAAGCCTGCTCAAAAAAAGGGCAAATTCCCATTGTGAATACCACCTAAATGAAGTACTTTCACCAGTGTTGATGTGATGTAAAAAGGATCGGACAAACAGAATGATATAAAACCTGTCACATCTGAATTACAAGGTCATGTATCACCATTTTTCATCTGAATGAAAAGATACATGTATCACCATTTTAAAATGGACATACTAGCAACAGCACACAGCCTTACTACCTAAAATCATTTTATGGCTTTCGTGAACCTAAACTAGGCTAAAGCCAAGGATACATACTATTCTGCATCAGTCCACCCAGAACATAGAAATCTGCCAAGATTCACTTAACTCAGAAAATCAGTTTTGGCCATTTACAGAGAAAAGGACATGTATGTGTCCATTACTTTCTTAACCTTTTGACTCCCACACCCTGTCCACCAGCATCCTGCATGGTCAATCATGCTAGCAAAGCAGAAACTTAACTCTTTAATTCCCTTATAATCCTTTCCACCAGCTTCCTGTAGGAAGCTGGTGGAAAGGATAAAGGAATTAAAGAGTTAAGTTTCTGCAGTTGGTAGATAGGGTGTGGGAGTCAAAGGGTTAAAAGACTTGCTGCTTTTAGGGTAAATCACAGCAGAGATGCAAAGTGCCGCCCTTGTAGTGCTGGCACCGGGAAAAGTTGAGGTCTCTGCCACCTCACTCTCCTTCAACCCCAAGGTTATGGAACTATCTAGGTAAAACCTCAGGACCAGACCAGCTCATGGGTTTATGTGCAGGCTTAAGGCTTGTGCCGTGATCATTCTGATCTTCTCCATGACATGATATTTTTGTATCTTCAGATGACCTGCAACTGTGAATAACTGTGTATTTCTCTCTCTCTTTACATAAGAGAGACAGAGAATATATATATATATAATTATATATGATAATATTGATATATTATAGGATATATATAAGACTAAGAGAGAGAGAGAAAGAATACACAGTTGTTCACAGTTGCAGGTCATCTGATACAAAATTAAAATAAAATGATGACATTGCTTCCACTGTCAGAAATGTCTCCACAGCGACATTCAAGGTCACCTTTAGATATACCATAAGACTTGCCGAGAGGCAAAGAGAGATTATAATCAAAACTATATTTGTATTTAAGTGGTCAACTCATGTCCTTATGTCAGCCAACGTCAGGCGTGCTAAACCATGCTTCGGTAACGGATAAGTGAGCAAATAAATGCGCAGTCTCTTGTTAGCCGGAGATTTCATCATCCATGACATTTCTATGAATTTCATCCTTAACATTTTCAGGAACACTATGACTAGATCTGCTATCTACTCCGTTGTCTCTAGCACTGACGATGGACTTGTAAATATCGCTTGACCGAGACACATTGATTAACATTCACTCCTCTGGACTCACCAAGAATGGATACACCTCAAACCCACTCGGAGACAGGATTTCAGAAACCTTAGCGTGTATTTGTCTTGGATCTGTCATCGTTGCAACTGTGCTGTTTTCACTGCAAATCGTTTGATTTCAACTGCAATCGCCTACTACTTGATGACTAGATCGGCTGCCTGCTTGCCAAAACCACAAATTGATACCATGTGGGACCGAGTATGAGGGAGACAACTCTCATTGATCTCGTTTCATAATGCAGACGACATAAAACTAGTTTCAGTTTCAGTTCATCAAGACAGCATCTCCGCGCTCGGAATACATTTCATATGCAGTGACGCCTCTGATACCATGTGATGGAGAAATCAAAAAATGATCATGACATAAGCCGTAAGCCTGCACATAAGCCTTATGCGCTGACAAGGTCTTGAGGAAATTTTGATCTTCCTGGATAAGATCTGGCAAGATCCATATGAAGGGGAAATACTCTAGTAAAACTATTTATTGGTTGAAAATCGTTTGGTTGTCTACCTTCTCATGAAACCGGACGCGAATGTCCACATGGTGTGTGTGTGTGTGTGTGTGTGTTGTGTGTGTGTGTGTGTGCGTGCGTGCGTGCGTGTGCTGTGCGTGCATGTGCATGTGTGTGTGTGTGTGTGTGTGTTGGGAGGGGGGAACACAACTTTGATTGTGTCTTCTTCTGGCTCACAGAAATGGTTTTCTCAAATCCTTAAGTCAAATTAGGTTAGTGGTTCAAAGTATGGCATAGTGAACATTGGCCAGCAAACAAAGCATTGTTTGTTTTTACATAAACTCCAACATTATGTTTGACGAGGTCAGTACTTGAAATACCAGATCCGTCAAGATAGTTGAATTATGTGTGTACAATCTGAGCCAAGTTTGGAGACAGTAAGATTGGTGGGGGTTGGGAAGAAAAGCACTCATCTCCGGTTAGGCTAAAAATGTTTAATATGTTATGCTACACACGCATGGCGAGCGCGTGCACACACACACGCATACACACACACATACATACGCATGCACGCACGCACGCACGCACACACCAACACACACACACACACGAGAAAGAAAGAGAGAGAAAGGGAGGGAGGGAGGGAGAAGGAAAGAGAAAGAGAGACTGTGAGAGAGACAGAGACATACACAGAGAGAGAGACAGAAAGAGATACAGAGAGTTAGAGACAGAGAGAGATACAGAGTTAGAGACAGAGAGAGAGAGAGAGGGCAGAGAGAGAATGAGGGAGGGAGGGAGGGAGAGGGAGGGGAGAATAACAAACAGGTAAACAAACAGACAGAGAGTGGAGGAGTTGGGAAAGAAGGAGGGAGAGAAACAGACGAATCATATTTTCGATAGTAGTGGCATAAACACATTAATGGTTTGTTTGTTGTTTTTTGTTGTTGTTTTTTTTTGGGAGGGTATTTTTTGTTCGTTTTTTGTTTGTTTGTTTGTTTGCTTTTTTTTCTCTCTCTCTTTTTAATATTTAGGACATGCCGTAGATATAGAGAGAGACCGACAGAACAACGACATATAAATCATATTTCAATATGTAAAGTATCTGTTCTAACAAACAGCCCTGCACAAAGCTAATCAGTTTTCAAAGACAATTGTGGAAGCTGGGACGTAGAACTTGTCAAATCGAGTTAAACTGATTTTGAATTTACAGTCATGGACACCACCACCACCACCACCCTTCTTTTTTTTTTTTTTTTTTTTTTTTTTTAATTCAGACAGCTGAATATACGGTGTTCTTCTTTCGTGTTTCTTCTTCATTGTATCTTCAGTTTACATTTTTCATTCAAGCATTTATATACGAGTATACAGCTGGTATAACTTATAACTAATATGAACAAGATCAAGCAGCTTGTCAGATTAGTAATATAGCTGAAAGATTTGGGTCGAGTGCATATGGAATTGTCTGAGGGCGATGAATCCCTCTTGAATAGTGAATGGCACGAATTCCTTTTAAACATACTCCAAACTCACAAAACTGATGCCTACATACAATTAGAAACACACTTAAATAGAAAAGAACGCGAATTTAAAATAACAAAACAAGACGGTAGCACATTTTCGGTCACTCGAGGTTCTGTTCTTTTGGAATGTACACTTAACCCTTTGATTCCCGCATCCTTTACACCAGCATCCTGCATTGTCAACCATGCCAGCAAAGCAAAAACTTAACCCTTTGATTCCTCACCCTATCCACCAGCTTCCTGCAGGAAGCTGGTGGGTAGGGTGATGGAGTCAAAGGGTTAAGTTTTTGCAGTTGGTAAATAGGGTGCAGGAGTCAAAGGGTTAATCAGCTATCATCCACTGGTTGCTGATTTTCAACTTCCTCCAAGATGATCTTGTTCATTTGTAGAACTACTCATGGACAGGACATTTCTTACACACTGTTGTGGTGGCTTGTCATTAACCCTTTGACGACCGCACCCAGTCTACCAGCATCCTGCATTGTCAACCATGCAAGCAAAGCAAAAATTTAACGCTTTGATTCCCTCATCCTGTCCACCAGATTCCTGCAGGAAGGGTTAAGTTTTTGCAGTTAATGGATGGGATGCGGGAGTGAAAGGGTTAAAAAACGTTTTTCCCTGGCCAGCACCACAGGCTGCACCAGACCTGGATTTCAAATGGTCGTTTGCTCTGAGGGTTGGAATATGTTTTCCTGAGATGTTGCTGTTCCGCAGTGTCTTTGTCCACTGTGAGTGTACCGGAATTTGGCTGTTCAAATAGTTTCTGTTCTGGTGAACTGGGAGGGATCTCTGAAGAAGCAATGTTTGATCTCAAATTCCTCCCTTTTCTCCTCACTGCTGATTACTGAGGGCACTGTAGTCTACGTCCAGGCCTTTCCATAGTTTCTCTAACCTTTGCTTCCGAGGCAGCCCTCGTTGACGGAAAAGGTTGTGCCTTGTATCAGTTTCTTTGTTTTGTTTGTTTGATTGTCTCTGTTTTGTTGTTATTGTTGTTGTTATTTGTTTTGTTTTTTTATTGTTTTTTTTTTTTTCACTCTCATAGATACGCCTCAAAATATTTAACAGAACTATTCATACCAAGTCAAACACCTGCACAAATTCAAAATTTAAGACACAGCCCAACTCTTCCAAGATCAAAATTAGACATATGTAAAAGAAGCATCTCCTTTTCTGGTACATATCTTTGGAAATACACTGCCCAACAACATCAAGTTATGCGCATTAGTAAACAGCTTTAAAACGAAAGCTTCACAAATACATGCTTGAAATACCGTAATTTTTTTTTTCTGATCAAAACCCCTTTTATAGATCTACATACACTGGGCTAATAACACCTTTAGTGAGCCATATTCATCCCAATTTTATGCTATCCTCCATCTGTATCAAAAATATTAAATCTGTCTTCTCTTTTCTTCCCTTCCTATTGATTTCATTTGAAAGTATTTAGCCATTTCTGACTTGTTTGACTATTGCATATGTCATGGTTTGTTTGACTATTACATGTGTTATGGTTTGTTTGACTGTTGCATGTGTTATAGTTTGTTTGACTATTGCATGTGTTGTGGTTTGTTTGACTATTGCATGTGTTATATTTTGACTATTGCATGTGTTATGGTTTGTTTGACTATTGCATGTGTTATGGTTTGTTTGACTATTGCATGTGTTATGGTTTGTTTGACTATTGCATGTGTTGTGGTTTGTTTGACTATTGCATGTGTTGTGGTTTGTTTGACTATTGCATGTGTTATGTTTTTTTGACTGTTGCATGTGTTATGGTTTGTTTGACTATTACATGTGTTATGGTTTGTTTGACTACTGCATGTGTTATGGTTTGTTTGACTATTGCATGTGTTATGGTTTGTTTGACTATTGCATGTGTTATGGTTTGTTTGACTGTTGCATGTGTTGTGGTTTGTTTGACTGTTGCATATGTTGTGGTTTGTTTGACTGTTGCATGTGTTGTGGTTTGTTTGACTGTTGCATGTGTTGTGGTTTGTTTGACTATTACATGTGTTATGGTTTGTTTGACTGTTGCATGTTATGGTTTGTTTGACTATTGCATGTGTTATGGCTTGTTTGACTGTTGCATGTGTCATGGTTTGTTTGACTATTGCATGTGTTATGTTCTTTTTGACTATTGCATGTGTTATGGTTTGTTTGACTATTGCATGTGTTATGGTTTGTTTGACTATGCATGTTATGGTTTGTTTGAGTATTGCATGTGTTATGGTTTGTTTAACTATTGCATGTGTTATGGTTTGTTGACTATTGCATGTGTTATGGTTTGTTTGACTATTGCATGTGTTATGGTTTGTTTGACTATTGTATGTGTTATGGTTTGTTTGACTGTTGATGTGTTGTGGTTTGTTTGACTATTACATGTGTTATGGTTTGTTTGACTATTACATGTGTTATGGTTTGTTTGACTGTTGCATGTGTTGTGGTTTGTTTGACTGTTGCATGTGTTGTGGTTTGTTTGACTGTTGCATGTGTTGTGGTTTGTTTGACTGTTGCATGTGTTGTGGTTTGTTTGACTGTTGCATGTGTTGAGGTTTGTTTGACTGTTGCATGTGTTGTGGTTTGTTTGACTATTACATGTGTTATGGTTTGTTTGACTGTTGCATGTTATGGTTTGTTTGACTATTGCATGTGTTATGGCTTGTTTGACTGTTGCATGTGTCATGGTTTGTTTGACTATTGCATGTGTTATGTTCTTTTTGACTATTGCATGTGTTATGGTTTGTTTGACTGTTGCATGTGTTATGGTTTGTTTGACTATGCATGTTATGGTTTGTTTGACTATTGCATGTGTTATGGTTTGTTTGAGTATTGCATGTGTTATGTTTTGTTTGACTATTGCATGTGTTATGGTTTGACTATTGTGTGTGTTATGGTTTGTTTGACTGTTGCATGTGTTATGGTTTGTTTGACTATTACATGTGATATGGTTTGTTTGACTATTACATGTGTTATGGTTTGTTTGACTATTGCGTGTGTTATGGTTTGTTTGACTTTTGCGTGTGTTATGGTTTGTTTGACTATTGCATGTGTTATTGTTTGTTTGACTATTGCATGTGTTATGATTTGTTTGACTATTGCATGTGTTATGGTTTGTTTGACTATGCATGTTATGGTTTGTTTGACTATTGCATGTGTTATAGTTTGTTTGACTATTGCATGTGTTATGGTTTGTTTGACTATTAATAATAATAATAATAATGGGTACTTTTTGAGCACACTATCCAGACAAACTGCTCAAGGTGCTTCACAAATCGATGCTAGATCTATACACAATTGTAGCACATTACGTGGACATAGACATGGCATTGTAGACAAAAAGAAACATGACATGAGCAATAACATACAAATAGTATTGCATTACAAAATCGACACAAACACTCTAGTCATTAGACAACAGAGGGTAGCAAACCAATACAAAATACCGTGTTTAACATGCGCACATACGTCAGCATCCTATACACACAAGCACATAAAATACATTTACATGTGTTATGGTTTGACTATTGCGTGTGTTATGGTTTGTTTGACTGTTGCATGTGTTATGGTTTGTTTGACTATTGCATGTGTTATGGTTTGTTTGACTATTGCATGTGTTATGGTTTGTTTGACTATTACATGTGATATGGTTTGTTTGACTATTACATGTGTTATGGTTTGTTTGACTGTTGCATGTGTTATGGTTTGTTTGACTATTACATGTGTTATGGTTTGTTTGACTATTGCATGTGTTATGGTTTGTTTGACTATTGCATGTGTTATGGTTTGTTTGACTATTACATGTGTTATGGTTTGTTTGACTATTGCATGTTATATGGTTCATCTATTGGAATCATAGTGGTAGGCCTACAGTTGACATGTCAGGCTCTCCCTCCCCCCCCCCCCCCCCCCCCCCCCCGTCTTCCCACCAGTTTGTTCGTTTTTTATTGCTTATGTTATGTTCTTTTTCTCGTATGCTTCCATGGTAGTAATATGTAATATGCCTACATTGTTGTTGTTATGGGTTAACTTGTACTTGCTTTATGTGTATCGCTTATCTGTCCCCGTGGGGATGCCGGGGATTTTTACTTTTTTTTAAATATAATATTAATATACCTACAAACAGAAGTGTCATTTTATTGCTGTTCTTGTTGTTATTGTTCAGAGTTGACATGTATTTATTTTCATATGTGTGCTTTTGTCTCATTCTGTAATGTACTTTTTTTTTTTAAATAGACTATTAATGAACTACTGGCAGTAGTGTCATTTTATTGTTGTTGTTCTTGTTCAAGGTTTACATGTATTTATTTTTATATGTGCGCTTTTGTCTCATTTTGTAATTTACTTTTAAAAACAGAATATCAATATACATACTGGCAGAGTCATTTTATTGTTGTTGTTCTTGTTGTCATTGTTCAGAGTTGACATGTATTTATTTTCATATGTGCGTTTTTGTCTCATTCTATAATTTACTTGTTTTTTAATAGAATGTTAATACACTACTAGCAGAAGTGTCATTTTATTTGTTGTTGTTGTTCTTGTTGTTATCGTTCAGAGCTGACAAGTATTTATTTTCGAATGTGTGCTTTTGTCTCATTTTGTAATTTACTTTTAAGAAATAGAATATTAATATACATACTAGATGGAGTGTCATTTCATTTTGTTGTTCTTGTTATTATTATGTATCTAAATTCATTTATGTGCTTTTGTTTCATTCTGTAATTTACTTTTTTTTAAATAGAATATTAATATAACTACTAGCAGAAGTGTCATTTTATTGTTCTTGTTCTTGTTCAGAGTTGATAGTATTTTATCACAACTCAAGTTATAACTTGTTTCACAATTTATTTATGTTTCTATGCTCTTTTTTATGCCTAGAGTTTACGTGTAGAGTAGTAGGAACTAGCTATAAATCAGTGTAATGGGACTTCATACCATTATCCTTGAGCAGTAAATCGGTCTGAAGTCTCTCGAGCTTGGTCATTTTAGTCAGTTTATTCCTTTTCTCACACTGGAAGGAACAGCAGGGAAGTTTCAGTCTTTTTATCCTAATTTTTGTACCTGGTGTTTGTTTGTTTGTGATCTTACGCTTTAAAGGCCAGTTGGCCGAAAATTTGCGCCTTTCTTGTCTTGTTGTAGGCCCCTATATTCTTTTTTCGTGTTTTTTTTCTGGTTCTTGTGACAAGTTTAATCGATTTTTTCCCTTACTTAAAGGATGACCGAACAGTACACTTTATTTTTCCAGAGATATCCATAAAGGAGTTCGTTTAACCCTTTGACTCCCGTGCCCTATCCACCAGCTGCAAAAACTTAACCCTTTGACTCCGTTTGATTCTTGCAGGAAGTTGGTGGATAGGGTGAGGGGTCAAAAGGTTAAGTTTTTGTTTTGCAATCATTGATGACAATGCATGATGCTAGTAGATAGGATGAAGCAGTCAAAGGGTTAATTAATGACATTTTTAAAGAATGTTTCTCAGCGTTCAGTTGTAACTGACTGAGGACCACCCAAATACCACACACACACACACACACACACACACACACACACACACACACACACACACTCAGAGGCACACTCAAAGATTTTTTTTTTTTTTGGTTATTATTATTTTTATCAAGCAGGATAAGGAATGTTAAAGAATTTTGTCTGGAGCTCACGCTTGTGCTACACTGCGGACGTTCTAGCAAGGGACACAACCACATTATAACAGCTATTATCTCTTCATGATAACGTCCCTGGCGAAGTGCTGTGTGCATCCATAGCACATGCTGGCTGCAACAGTCTGATGTTCGTTCGACAAACTTTCTGCAAGAATCGGTATGCAGGTAGGTCGGGGTTATCACTATTACAAAAAATTAGAAAACTTTCTATTGTTTTGTGATATAGGAGAAGATCAAGGAGGAAACGTCCTCGCTCGCTTTGTCAGTTTGAGTTTGTCACTTTGTGTGGAATCAGGATTTCAAGTTGTACGGTCACGGGGTAGCGGTAAGGAATCGCAATCTGGTTTTACTTTCGTTGGCGGATTACGTAGTTCGCTTTTAGTAGGTTTAGGCCTACTTGTCTTTTTTTATCGTAAGAATTCTGTCAGTGCATCAGTCTTTGTGTTAAGAAGTCTATCGTGTGATTGACATCATGACACGGCTTTGGTTTCCTCAAACTAGTTAAAAGTTTAAGAAATTCAGACTACCTACAGTTATTCGGTTTATAAAACTAGACTGAAAGGGACGACATTCTTGTCTGTTTCAGTAGGCCTATGTAACATTGTGAGGCTAGTCAAGTGGAGTATGTAAGAGTACTAAGACAGACTGTTTTGGAATGGATTTCTTTTGAATCCTTCAGACCCACTGATTACTGAATCTAAACATGCTCAAAGTTAAGTATTAAGTTTTGTGAATAAGAAATACCATTTGTGTTTTTGTAAATAAATAATAGATAAAGAGGATAAATAATAGAAGATGGAAAGCTAAAGGCTTATAAGTATGCAAAACAATAATATTGATAACTGTGCAAGTATGTGTAAAATATTGAATCTCAGTAAATGTGTGTGTTAACACTTTCATAATTTACATTTCAGTAGGGACAGTGGGTGAGCTCAACAGTGATACAAGAGGAGGGCATGATTTACAACCATTCCCTTGTGACTCCACGTAGTGGTTTTGGAACCACTGAAGCGGAACATGACAGGGCACAAACCCTGAATGCGAGTCGTCACAAAAGGGTGCAGTGAGTGACAGCGTAGATTCTAGTGTGTGTACTTGAACAAGCAGGATGCAAAGAGAACATTGAGAGATCATAAACCTCACATTTCCTTCTTCGTATTTTAAGTGTTCTGGATTGTTTTGCAACCTGTTCATTCTTTGGTCAAGGTGTAGCATTTTGAATTGAAAAATACTCTATTTGCTGTGATTTCTCATATGGAGACAAAACAAAAGTGATAAGGAAGTCAACTTAGAAGACAACATAATAGGACTATTGAAAAAAAAAAAAGTAAAAAAGAAGAAAGTAACAGCAGCAACAACAACAAAACAGAACAGCAGCAAATATGTATTACAGCAGATTAGATTCGCCAGAACTTGGAGGTTTTCGTCGTCGTTTTGGAACGCCAAGTCGATTTATGTACCTTTGTGCTTTTGTTCTTGTGTTAGGTGTTGTCCTCACATTCCTCAACATTTATCAGTTACACAAGATGAGAGAAGATCACAACATGCACCATGGGCTAGTCCCTGTTGTTGAAGCTGGTAGTTCAGATGAAAAAGCAGGACCTGTGGTTTGGATCACTGGTAAGAATCTACACACTGGATACCTACAACATGTGTTTAAAGTATTTCGGCAGAGTGGCTTTACTGTAGGAGATAAAAATGATGAGTGGGATGTTCTTTGGGCACATGACTATCCTTTTAAAAGTCTGAGAAAAGAGCTGTCTCATCTGAAGCCATTTCAGAAGATCAACCATTTTCCTGGATCAGGGTATATCACTAACAAAGTGAGTTTGGCCACCAGCAAGATGAAGTTTATTCCCTTGGCTTTCAAACTTCCCAGTGATAAAGACAGGTTTCTTGCCTTCAGTCGAAGCCATCCAGACATGATGTGGGTGCAGAAGAACAACAATCACCGTGGTATTCAGATCAAGACTACCTCCGAACTGGACATGACTAAAGAAGGTTCTTTCATTCAGCAGTATGTTGATAAACCATTCTTGATTGATGGTCACAAGTTTGATATTGGGATTTATACCATTCTGACATCAATCAACCCACTCAGGGTGTATATTGTTGAAGATGATGCTTTGTTTCGGTTCTGTCCTGAGATATATTATCCCTTTGACCCCAGTGTGAAAGATAAATATGTTGTCCATGATGATTACATGCCTATGTGGAAAATTCCCTCCCTTCATGACCTGTACTCAAAAAAGGGTTTTAACTTTCAGATCACTTTCAATGAATATCTGAAATCCAAAGCTTTGAACTATGAAAAGGTGTGGGCTGATATGAAGGCAGCCATTCAGACTGTGTACAGGACAAAAGAACACAAGCTGATTGAAGCTGCTAGTCCATATCCCAGCTCCAACCAGTTCTTTGAGATGGTTCGATTTGACTTTGTTTTGGATGAGAAGCTCAACGTTTACCTCATGGAAGCAAACATGTCACCCAACCTATCCTCTCTGCATTTCCCACCCAACAAACGCCTTTATGAGCATGTCATCTTCAACCTTCTCAGTCTGGTCGGCCTGGCGCAGCACCTTTCTCATGACCATCATGATTATGAGGAGGACATGCGCGTTGCAGCAACAGACATTCGTGTGTATCCAGAGCTGTGCTCCAAAGGTCGCTGCACAGAGTCTTGTGTTCCTTTGGAATGTAAACTCTGCTGGAAATGTGTCAGCCACACCTTGGAGACAGTTTTGAAAATATCGTACTTGGAACATCATCGGCGTGGAGCTGCTCGTAGAGTCTTCCCTCCGGCTATCAACGAGACGCAGGCTGTTTTGTGGGATCCATCAACCGAGTGGCCAGGTACCGAGGAGCTGTCAGACAGAAACAAGCTGATGTATCGATGGTTTGTCGGAAAATGTCGACTGGACAAAACGTATTGTGTCTAAAAGCAGGTAAACACTTTCATTTCCTCACCATGTCTACCAGCTTTCTGCAAGTAGCTGATGGATAGAGTAAGGGATAGAAAGGTTACAGATGTGCTGATCTTGCATCAGTGTGTACTTAGGTATTGTTTTAGAAATGAATTTTTGAGTGAAACTGACTTTAACCAGAAGAAAAGGATTGGGGAATTGGTATTCTTTAAATATTCTTTTAAACAGCAACTGAAAAAGTGTAGAGTATACTATGAACATGTGTGTGTGCCTTTGTGTCTGTGTTTATTTTGAAATGGATTACCTTTGGGTATAATATATTATTGTGTGTGTGTGTGTGTGTGTGTGTGTGTGTGTGTGTGTGTGTGTAATTTTTCATCTTTATTTTTCAGTTTTATTTGTGATGTAAAAAGAAATCCAGTTTTGAGGGTTAGGGGGAGAAGGATGGGTGGGGGGGTGGGGGGGGGAGGGGGGACTGCTTGAGATTGTGAAGTTTTAGGTTTTGTGAGGACAGTGTCTCCACACTCCAAATATTTCCATTTGCAGTAAAACCCCAAATCCAGTGTGATGGTAAAGGAAATCTGAAATAAGAATGACATATGCCAAAAGCCTGCATACTGGGAAGGTCTTGAATAAAACAAGTATCACCTGAGAATTGAATTTGGGTCACAAGAATGGGAATCTGATGTGATCTACTATATCAGTAGCACTCTTATAAAAGTTGTCACCTGAAAGGTGGATGTGTGAAGTAAACTGTGTAAAAGAATTATAGAGATGATGTGTTTACTGGTGAAGCACTTTGGTTCAGTAAGTGAGTTACAAAATCTTTACCTCTGCTCTTGTCTCTCTCAGTCTCATGAATGACCATTGACTTTTAAGAATTACATGCCTGTCCTAACCCTTTAACTCCCTCACCCTGTCCACCGGCATCATGCATTGTCAACCATGCTAGCAAAGCAAAACTTAGCCCTTTGACTCCTTCACCCTGTCTACCAGCTTCCTGCAGGAAGCTGGTGGATAGGGTGAGGGAGTCAAAGGGTTAAGTTTTTGCACTTGGTGGATAGTATGCGGGAATCAGAGTTAACCCATTGGACATTAATGACTTTGCTACTGACTTGTTTCTTGTCATCAGAGTGGCAGAAGATACAATTACAAGTTAAATTAGTGCATGCATATGTGCATGGTGATGTTAAGGACTATGAACAGCATAAACACATGGCCATACTTCAGCAGTAAACAGGACCAATAATGAGTTGTGTAAATGGGTGCATGTTGGCGAAGAAAAACCAGTAGCATGCATTTGCATGCACCTGATGTTCAAAGGGTTCAATTAAGTGAGTTGTGACTCGGTCTGGTAGCAGTGTGATAATCAACAGCTATCTTAAGCGCCACACACACACACACACACACACACACACACACACACACACACACACACACACACACACACACACACACACAATTTCTCAAACACACACACTGTGTGTGTGTAGTTTTGTGCATGTGTGTGTGTGTGTATATTTTCATGTACATGTATGCACATATGTATGTGATGTTTTGTTTAGAACTACAACTTGTCAGTCTCATGTTTATTTATGACTGTTGGTTCCATTATTCAAGTGTACGTATACAACAGAGTATTTCTTTGACCAGTTCAAAGTAAATCCATTTTCATCAGTTTATCTCCAAGTCTTTCTGTGTACGTGTGTTGGGTAAGGCAGATTGGATTTCAGTATTCTCTGCGGTGCTGGTGATGGTATTACTGTTAGCAGCATAATCATATATTTTGCATAACTGAAGATTGCTATTCTCTTTGTGACATAACCATATATATTTTGTGTACAAAAGTTGTAAACTAGAGATAGGACCACCGAATCTGGTGTTAGCAATATACGGAAGGAAGATATGTTTATCAAATGATTTGATTTTTACTGGACTTGGTGATTTCCTGTTTATCTATTTGATTTTTAGTGGATTGTGTACACTGGAGATAAGACCACCGATTCTAGTGACAGCATATACTGAAGAATATATGTTTATCTAATGATTTGATTTTTACTAGACTTCATGGTTTCATGTTTATTTATTTGATTCTTAGTAGATTGTGTACACTGGAGATAAGACCACCGATTCTAGTGACAACAATATATGTACTGAAGAAATATATATGTTTATCTTATGATTTGATTTTTACTAGACTTAGTGGTTTCATGTTTATGTATTTGATTCTTAGTAGATTGTGTACAAAAGTTTTAAACTGGAGATAGGACCACCGATTCTAGTGATAGCAATATACTGAAGAAAGATTATGTATATCAAATGATTTGATTTTTACTAGAGTTAGTGGTTTCATGTTTATCTATTTGATTTTTAGTAGATTGTGTACAAAAGTTGTAAACTGGAGGTAGGACTACCGATTATGGTGACAGTAATATAGGGAAGGAAGATATATGTTTATCAGATGATTTGATTTTTACTAGAGTTAGTGGTTTCATGTTTATTAATTTGATTCTTAGTAGATTGTGTACAAAAGTTTTAAACTGGAGATAGGACCACCAATTCTAATGACAGCAATATATACGGAAGGAAGAATATGTTTATCAAATGATTTGATTTTTACTAGAGTTAGTGGTTTTATCAATTTATGTAAATCAGTTTGATTCTTAGTTGAGTTGATAGTTTGTGTAATTTGTTGTAGTTTCTGTATTCGAAGTTTGTGATGAACTACTGACCAACTAGGATCAACTGTCAAATTGTAATTATTTCATAACGTATAACGGTCAGTCAGAACTCAGATATATATATGAATGGTTGGATGTTGTTAGTATTTACATGTAGTCATTATTTTGTGTATGTGTACAGATGTATGAATTTGTGTGTGTGTGTGTTTGTGTGATATCAGCGCTTTTGTATACATGTATTACACTGTGTCGGTCCAATAATTTCTCTCACCCACCCCCCCCCACCCCCCTCTCCAGTATTCTTTTTTGTTTGATTATTCAGTGACAGTATTTCTTTCTTTTTTTCCTTATTTATTTAATCATTTATAATTATATATTTGTTTAATTGTGTATTCAGTTTTGTTTCTCTTTCATTTATTTGGAGTTGAGATTTTTTGTTTTATTTCGTTTTTGTTGTTGTTGTTGATTTGTTTCTTTCTCTTGATTTATTATTTGGATGGGTGATAGCCATAAATTTAACCTGTTTTCACTTACTGATGTTCATATCTTAGATATTTCTTTCATATGCTTCACATATATTATTTCTCTTTGGTTTGGAAAGATGATGGAAAGATTTTGATTAATTTGAAATGTGGCGTAAATACTTCAAGTGTGGTGAAAATACATGTGCTATAAATATTAGTGTGTGTTCATATGTCAAAAACAAAACCTCAAAGTGTCTGTGCATGGGGAAAATGTGCCTGGAATCTCTGGAACTGTAACTGATCTTCATGCATTTAGAAGGTGATATAAGGTGAAAAGCTACTGAATTGTAGAACTGGAAAAATTTTGGCAAAGTTTAGGCACATTGTCAGTTTGATCACATGTTTTGAGTGTGTGTATGTACATTTGAATTCTGTTCACCAGACCTGCCGTTAGGGTTCAGTAATTATATGATCACATTGTGCAATGCAAGGTTTTGTTGTCATTGTTAAAAAGATCAGTCTGTTGTTTTTCTTTTTCTCTGTCTGTGTCTGTCTCTCTCTCTCTCTCTCTCTCTCTTCCTTTTCTCTTGTCTCTGCTTGTCTGTCTCCCTTTCTCTCTAGTCTCTGTCTCTGAAAGGTAGTCTCTCTTTTCTCTGTGTCTGTCTGTCTGTATCTCTCTGTCTCGGTCTCTCATTCTCTTTGCATCTCTTTCTGTGTGAAGAACATAATTGTTATGTTTGACTACTTACCCAACCGAGGTACAACCGCTGTATGCTGTTGCTCAAAAGTGGTACCTGGTTTTTCTGAAAGTTATAATCAAGAGGTGGGTTTATCATTAACTAAGTGTCCAGTGATTATCATGTCACTTCTGAGGAAATACTAAAATGTATGATCTGACTGTTGTTGGGAAGTGTAGCATTGTGTATATTTTACAGTGTAACTTTGTGTGTGTGGTATTATTGCTTGTTTATACAGTAAGAGCGTTTGTGTGTGGTGTGTGTGTGTGTGCAGGCGTGTGTATGTGTGTGTATATGGTGTGTGTGTGTGTGTGTGTGTGTGTGTGTGTGTGTGTGTGCAAAAAATTTATTTTCTGCACACTTAACTTTCATCAGTTTTTCTCTGCTGAAGAAAGAGTGACCAGTTCACTCCACATGAAACAAAGCTTTGCGTACATATGTGTGTGTGTGCGTGTTTGTGTGAGTGTGTATGTGTCCGTGTGCTTTGCGTGTCTGTGTGTGCATGCATGTGTGCGTGCACACATGTGTGATCATGTGTGTGACATACAAAGTGAGTACTGCAGAGCCTGTATTATATTTATTATTATTATTCTGAATTTGATGTTTGTTTTTTGTGTTTAAAAAAGTAATATTTTTTCCCACGAAAAGCCAGTTGTCTCACTTATGCATATTACTGCTGCATATTACTGCTGTCGTTATCTGTCATATAAATTTCATGGGTTATTTTTTTAATGCATGTGACTTGTGAGTATACTTCATTTGTAGGGAGCTTGATAATAATATCCACATATCAGCAGCTTTCATGGTTTTAAATGTTGCATGGAATAAATTTATATTTCTGGGGTTTGTTGTTGTCTTTTACCTGGATATGCATATTTGTACATATTTTTTCTTTAGCTTATGATGTGATTTTTTCCATTGCATGCTCTTTCTACACAACAAGAGTTTTTCTTTGTCATTTAATGGTTTTGAAATAGGTAAGAATTTTTGCTTGTTCCGCCATTTTATTTTTTTATATATATATATATTTTTTAATGCTTATGTCCCTGTTATGAGTCTACTGCAGAAACAGAACACGTGATCTCAGATGACAGGACATGTTTTACCTGGTGCGACACTAAATTCTACCTCCCTCCAGGGCAGGTTTTGTGTCAGTATAACTGTGAAAAGAGATCAGTTTCAGGCCGGTCGACAGGTACAATAGTTAAATTGGATCAGACATCAAGACTTCCAGTCAGAAGGTGTGGTTTCAGCCCTGCTGAAATACTTCCTGCATGGTGGGTAAAGGGTGGAGAGTTTTACAATCTCCCAGTCATGTGTGTGCAGATATATATATTACTAATATTATTAGTGTCAAAAGTGTATGTTCAAGATCCAGTAAGTCATGTCGGTGTCCAATGGCTTACAGAAGAATGAAAACAGCTGGCACGCACACCCATCTTAGTAGATTGTGTAAACTGTGAAGCAACAGTCCGCAGACACATTGTGGGCAAAACAACATGCCTACACACATCCAAAATAAATTGGAATGCTTAACTCTTTGACTCCTGCCCGTGTCCACCAGATCTTGCATTGCTAACCATGCTAACAAAGCAAAAACTTAACCCTTTTGTTCCCCACCTTATCCACCAGCTTCCTGCTGGAAGATCATCATCAGGTTCCCTGCCGCATGGCATTGGCGATCATGGACTTCCATCTGTCTCTATCTCTCGTTGCCCCTAGCATCTCCCCCACCCTCCTCGTCCCCAGCCACTGTGCAAGTCCGTCCAGCATTTTCTCCCTGGGTCTACCTGGTGCTCTCTTTCCCTCCAGCTTTCCTGTTGTGACCAGGTGCTCCAGTCCCCCTCCCTCATAAAATGGCCTATAAATGTTGCTTGTCTTTTCCTAATCTTCCTTATGAGTGATCTGCTTGTGTCTGCCTCCATCAAGACTGTCTCGTTTGTTTTCTTTGTTGTCCATGGAACTCTCAACATTCTTCTTAGAAACCACATCTCGGCTGCCTAAATCTTGCTCTGGCTTTGTTTGCTGACTGTCCACGCCTCACATCCGTGTAACAGTATTGGTTCTATATAACATTCAAGGACTCTCTTCCTGATGTTAATTGATAGGCATTTGTTGGTAAGAATGCTTGTCATCTTCTTGAATGCTGTTTTGGCTTGGCCGATTCTGCCGGTTATTTCCGATGTACATCTGCCGTCTGATGAAATGACCGTTCCCAGGTATTTGAACTTATTAACCTGTGTCAAGATTGTGCCATTTGCTGTTAACTTGCATGAGGGGGATTTCATGTTTTTTACTGATCACCATGACTTCAGTCTTCCTGCTGTTTAGTTCCAACCCCTTACCTTTGCTTTCTATTTCTAGTATATTCGCAAGGTTTTGTAGGTCCCTTTCATTTTCTGCAATTAGCACGGTGCTGGAAGATATGGTGAGGAATCAAAGGGTTAAGTTTTTGCAATTGGTTGATAAGTTGCAGGAGTCAAAGGGTTAAAAAAAACATCATTTGTTGGATGGTACATTTAATAGTATAATGAAGAGCAAATTTTCTGTTGAATATTTTCAGTTAGTCCATGTAATTTACGTATGCAATATATGGTACCAATTTCATGACAGTACAGCTTTTATTTTATCAGTGGCTCACGTGCAGTGTGAAAAATTATTGATTTACATCCATTTTACGTGTCCTTTGTTGCCTTTTATTGATTTCAGATCTCTGGGTTGCCTTTTTCAAAAAAATGACTCTTATTCAGTGTGAATGAAAAAAATGTGATGATAGTAATTTGGTGTAATAAACTTTTACAAATATGTGATGATAGTAATTTGGTATAATAAACTTTACAGATACTATCTGTGAAGTAGACTTAATATTTTAAATCACAACCATTTTTATGTTGTCTTTCCTACTTAAGTGTTTTACTAATGAGAAATGTTTGTCACATCATTACGCCTGTGGGGATTTTGGAAATTGTGTGCCAGAAATTTCCTCTTTTCTGTCACTTTCTTTGTTTCTTTATTCCTTTCTTTGTTTCCTTCTTCCTCCTTTGCTTTCTGTCATTTCTTCCTATCCTTTTCTGCCTTGCTGGTCCATTCACCTCTATGTGTTCAGTAAAGTCTTATGTACTTTCTCTTAGTATTGATAATTGGGTACATGTTTTAGTGCATTTTTGGCTCTAGGGATGTGAGATATGCGGAAGCAATTTGAGGTAATTTAGGCCTGTTTATAGATATGTATAGTGTCCTTAGTTATGTTTATACTTGTTTTCAGGTGTGAATTTAAATCCCCTGTGTGATAAATTGGACGGAGTAGTCATTGCCAGGAGCACCTCCTTAGATTATATGCATGAATGCATTGATACGTGTACTTAATTTTCTTTTCCTTTTTTTTTCCCTCTTGAAGCATTGTGTATGTTTTGAAACATCATAGCCCTGATCAGTCATGTGCCTCTATGCAGTTGGCTAGGCTTTGAACAAAAATAACAGTAACAGTCACACCATTAGAAAAAGCAGCCTATGTTTAAAAGGGCAGATCAAAAAGAAATCTTTCTTATGTCAAAACCGTATTGATGTTATATTTGTGGTGTGTTTGTTTTCATCAAAATGGGTTGTTGTTTTTTCTGTATATATATATATATATATATATATATATATTCATTGTACAAACAATTCCAAATGTCCAAGAAGATCAAACATAATTGTAAACATTTTTATAGAGTGGTAATAGTTTGGCAGCAGTCTATGCATCATGTGTGTGTACATGGGTGAGGTGGTGTCTTTTTTGTATTTTTATTAGTGTGACTTAAAATTATCAAAAATCTTTCCTCGCATAATTGATTTGAATATCACTTTTGTTTGTTTTTTTGGACACGTATGTGTGTGTGTTTGTGTGTGTGTGTGTGTGTGTTATAACAAATCATGATTTGTATCAGGGCATTCCCCTGTGTCTTTGTTTCTATAGTCATAATAGCATTTTTCAAAAATGTTTCAAAAGACTGCCACTAGTACCAGTGTGGACATGTCCATTTAAAGTGCTCATCAGTTTTCAATTTAAGGATATCGAAAAGATTGAATAGATAAAATGGTTGATATCTGCAAAAAGTTGATTTTGTATATTTGTTATATTTAGAAGTACATGTGTGGAGGTTGAAACATACAGGTATGAAAACACAGATCCTTGACAGAAAAAAAAGCTGACAGGATTGTTGGTTTGTCAGAGATTATGTGAATGTGGTGAATCAGTTATATACCAATAGGTCTGTCAGATCTGGTCTCTGTTAGCAAAATTTGATGACTGAGAAGTAAAAGGAGGAAATAAGAAAAATTAAAAAACAGAAAACAAACAAAAGGAACCAAAAAATGAGAGAGAGAGAGAGAGAGAGAGAGAATCAGGTGAATTGGTTAACTTTTTCTTCAGATTTTTTTTATGCAAAATCATCGAACAAGTGAATGTTGATCATACAAGTGTACTTTTGATTAAACTCAGTTTCCTTTATGGCATGAGACACTTTAGTGCATGATATCAGGCTTACTGTAGGAATATCAAATGATTGAAAATATTTGAGTGAATCCTAAGAATCTGATTAAATTTATTCTTCTGTCCAGTATCAGATCTGGCTGAGCTGACTCTTTGCAAAATCTGATGATTGAAGGTTTATAAAACTGTGTTAAAAGAATTATGTGAATTTTGTGAAACTCATCCTTCATTACTGAATCGGTTTTGACTTATTTAGATTGTAAAATAACAAATTGATTATTTAGATTGTAAAATAACAAATTGAAGGTTCATAAAAGGATCGGGTGATTTTTTTTTTTATTTCTTTACATTAAAGTTCTTTACTTTCAGATTGATAAATTCCGTAACATCAGAGAAATTGCATGGAAACTTAAACTGTTAGTTTATACAAACTGAATTGCATAAACTTTGTGAAATTCAACATCTAGGCCTACACAGTAAAGGAATTTATTATGCTTAAAGCATGGATGCTTGGCGCATCATCCGCTCTGGTCCCACCCACCCCCCATCCCCCCACCTCTCAGTTTCTCTTTCCCATCCACACACGTTTTCGTTTCTCCTTTCCTTTCTCCATTATGCCTATTCACCGAATTGATGGAGTGGTCGCCATGGGTTTTCACATTCATGCCAGAAAAATGTTGGGTGATTGCATAAAATCCCTCTGAATCCCTGCTCAGCCTCCACACATTATTCTTTTATAACACCCAACATAAAACACCGGTGACAATTCAGATGAGTGCTTCAGCTGCTTATAGAAGCAAGGTTTATGACCTTGAAAGCCCTGCCTTGTCAACAGGCACATGCCATAGATTGTTTTGTTGGTTTTTTGAAAGGCACATGCTATAGATTTTTTTCCCTCAGCATTATTTACAAGATTCTTGCCATGGATTGTTTTCTTCATTATTTAAAAAGCATAAGAATAAGTTTCTTTTCTGCATTATTCGAGGAAGCACATTCCACATGCTTTGATTTTGTCAGATTTGCGCTATATAAATAAATATATTATATTAATTACTGACTCAAAAATCAGACAGAAAATTCTATGCTAATTTTTAACACTGAATGGAAAGTTCTGTTGTTTACCTGATATATGATTAAAAACAGAATCTGGTATATACAATATCATTGAACTGGGAACACTTGAAAAGGTAGCAAAATGCAAATACCTTGCCATATATGATATATGAATTTTGTGTGAGTGATAATGGTGAGTTTAAGCAATGTCAGCACTGGAATAACATTTTGTGTGTGTGTGTGTGGCCAACTTGTGTTATGTTTTAATACTCATCTTTGCATGTAGACAGGAATTTTGGTAATTTGGAATGACTTGTATTTTTGGTTCGAGGAATTAAAAAGAATATGTAAATGATGTGATATCATTATTGCATTAGAAAGTTTTGTTGAAGGTGTTGTTATAAGTGATATTTTTTAAAAGTTGCACACACATGCACATGCAGACAATCAAATGCATGTGCACACATATTCATTCACACCCCTCACACACACATACACCCACACATACACACACACAGCACACGCACACACACAAATCTGATAGAATCTCTGAGCCATCACAAAACCCTATGTGCTGGCAAGGTCTTGGAATGGGGAGAGGGACTATGAAACACTGAGCTGGCATCACCAGAATGATGGACACACACACACACACACACACACACACACACACACACACACACACACACACACACACACACATCTGATAGAATCTCTGAGCCATCACAAAACCCTATGTGCTGGCATTGTCTTGGAATTGGGAGAGGGACTATGAAACACACACACAGAGCTACCTGATCTGATAGAATCCCTGAACCAGCGCAAAAAACACATTAGCCATTAATAATAGTAATAAATCACATTTTTATAGCGCTATTCTCCCACACATAGGTAAGGACTCACTGCACTTTACATTAAATAGTTCATACACACACAAACACAGATACAAACAAACACACCACACTACACACACACACACACGCATTCACACAAAGATGCTGAGGTAGGGTACACTCAAGCCTGTATTAGAATGATGGAAACATAAAGGGTAGTGAACAGGACAGTTTTTAAGGATGCAGTTGGAACTGAACTCGGTGTAAAGATCTTGAGTCCATGACTCATGAAAAGAACCAACGGGCATGCAGGTAAAAACTTAGAAGAATAATTGACAGGACATGCCCTTAGCTTTGGTTTTGTACTATATGACACTGATTGATTAAGTAATTCATCTGTTTATTTGTTTATTTATTGTGTAATCTGCATGTGATTATTAATTAAGCAGACAAGTTCTGTGGTTGGCTTATTATATGTTTGATGTGTTTGAATAGACCTGGAGTGGTCATGATGGTGTGTTATGGTATGGGGAAAAATAAATAAACAAACGTAATACAGTGGAGTCCATTAATAACGACAACTGTAATAACGAGAACACTGTAGTAACGAGACATGTGCTACAAAAGCCTCAATAACGCAGCCCCCGATTACCTGTCAAGCCTACTTGAGATCTATGTTCCCTCACGTACCCTCCGCTCTGCCTCTGATCCTCTGACTTTTCGCTTTCCACGCACTAAGCTCAATACCTATGGTCCACGAGCCTTCTCTGTTTCTGGTCCACTCTCCTGGAACAAACTTCCTCTCTCAGTCCGTCAGCAACCTACTTTTGTCTCCTTCAAGTCCGCTCTCAAAACTCACCTTTTCTCTTCTGCATAAAATCCTAACCTCACTCAACCCTCCCCTCTGCAGCCTGTCTCCGCTCGGAGGGAATCACATGGTTATAATATATAATTGTATGCTATGCTCTCTATAATTTTCCATTGCTTTTATTCTTGCTTTTATTGCTTTTATTCTTTCTCCCCATTTATAGCCATGCGTGTGTGTGGGTGTGTGTGTGTGTCTGTGTGTGTGCGTGCGTGTGTGTGCGTGCGTGCGTGCCTGCGTGTGTGTCTGCTTCAGCGCTTAGATTTGATTTTATCAAGATTTTGCGCTATATAAATATTGTAATTATTATTATTATTATTTTTCAATCCCCGTTTTTTATCCTTCTTAATCTTTAAAAATAAACACTGGGTTTAACGAGAGTTAGTGGATAATCATCTCGGTAATAACGAGAGATTTTCTATCCTTCCTGGTCACAAAAGTTCTCGCCACTCGCCCCACCCCCACCTCGTCGTCAAGTTCCCGGTAGGGCACATCTTGTGGTGGCCGGTAACAAAGAAAAACAACGAAAGGCGCGTCCTTGTGCGGTGTGTAATCAAGGGACACTATCGATTAATTATGAACACATCGACGGCGCCGGTGCCAAGATTATTTCCCTTTGTTTCCCTTGGTAAATTCGTCATTTGGGAATAACGAGAACTCGGCAGTAGCGAGAAAATGTGCCTGGGCCGTCCGCTCTCGCTATAACAGAGTTTCACTGTATTTGGCAGGGATATACAAAAATTGTAAGTTACTTCATGCACTTTCTCTCGTTTTCTTTGTGTCTGATGTCTCTGTCTCTGTCTGTCTGTCTGTGTCTCTCTGTCTGTGTCTCTCTGTCTGTGTCTCTCTGTCTGTGTCTCTCTCTGTCTGTGTGTCTCTCTCTCTCTCATGTTTTGTTTGTTTTCTATTTTTCATAATGTGCAGTATGATAATGATAGTACTTTTTTTTA
>CM060313.1:69215798-69233298 GCA_030674185.1 Monoplex corrugatus
TGCTGATAAATGGATGGAGTGGTCAAAGCCAGGGGCATATCCTTAGATTATGTGTGCTAATGCATTGATAAGTGTACGTAATTTTCTTTTCAAGATTTTTTTTTCTCCAGTGAAGTATAGTTGATATCTCGATATGGCTATAGCCCCGTTAAACAACAATAACAACAACAATAGCATGACTCCACAAACTGTAGAGATTATTGACATCACCTAAACAGCTGACAAACCGAGTACCTAGTGAAGGTAAAAGAATGAATTAGGAAGAAAAGTATAAGGAAAATATTTTTTCTTTAATCTAGGAAAGCAATGCTGTGTTTCAGTTGTTCTGCATATGTGTGTCGTCCGTGGATGCCCTTGCTCTCCTCTTGCTATCCCAAGGAGCAGGTGTGGTGAGTTTTACACTGAACTATGATGAAACGTATCACCTGCTTTGACAGCATAAGGACTTTCTGTTTGAAGGAGTTGAATATTGATAGAATGCTCTAGGAGGGTCGCCTAAGTTGCTCCCCAAACCCCAGCATTCTGCTTCTTCTTCTCCCCCCCCCCCCCCCCATTTTTTTCTTTTCTTTTCGTTCTTTCTGTCTTTTTTAAAAAAAATTGTTTTTAGTGTTGTCTTCTTCAAAGATTTCTGTTTCGTTTTGTACTTCAGACCGAACAGCTTAATCAACCCTTTGACTCCCGTACTCTATTCACCAACTGCAAAAACTTAACCCTTTGACTCCCTCACCCTATCCGCCAGCTTCCTGCAGGAAGCTGGCGGATAGGGTGAGGGAGTCAAAGGGTTAAGTTTTTGTTTTGATAGCATGGTTGACAATGCATGATGCTGGTGGACGGGGCTGCGGGAGTAAAATGGTTAAATCCAGTGAAAGGTCTGTTTCTTCAAGAGAACTCTTTACAACCATGAATCATCTCCTTGGCACACGAAAAGATTTACCTCTCCCAACAAAACACACAAATGAAGAACTCCCATCTGTATTCTCCAAGTATTTCACCACCAAAATACAAACTCTTCGTGACAGGCTTGACAGAACACCCTGTCAACCATGCCCACCTGACCCTTTCTTCTCTGGCACACCTCTTACTACTTTTACCCCAGTCTCACAAGAAGAAATTCTCAACACAATCAGATCCATGTCGTTCAAAGCTGCGAACTGGATCCTCTTCCAGGTTCTATCTACTCTGACTGTCTCCCTGCTCTCCTCCCATTCATCACTGACATCATCAACACTTCTCTCCAAACTGGAACTGTCCCAGATTCTTTCAAGTCTGCTATTGTTCACCCTCTCCTCAAGAAATACAATTTAGACCCAAATGAACTGAAAAATTACCGGCCTATCTCTAATCTCTTTCTTGTCAAAACTCATCAAAAAAGTTGTCCTCAACCAGCTGAACTCTCACCTGTCTGCCAACAATCTCCTCAATCCTTTCCAGTCAGCCTACCGCCAGTGCCATAGCACTGAAACTGCCTTGCTACACATTCTCAACAATCTCCTCCTTGCAACTGATACTGGCAAAGTCTCTCTCCTCACACTCCTTGATCTGTCTGCAGCCTTTGATACCATTCATCATGGTATTCTCCTTTCTAGACTTCATCATACTTTTGGCATCTCTGACATTGCTCTCTCCTGGTTCACTTCATATCTATCAAACAGAAAACAAACTGTTCTCATCAATGGCACTTACTCTCAACCTGCATACCTGACCTGTGGTGTTCCACAAGGATCTGTCCTTGGCCCTGTTCTTTTCACTCTTTACACCTCCCCCCTGTCCACCATCAACTCCCACTCTATAAAACACCACTTCTATGCTGATGACACCCAACTTCAAGACAGTGACTCACCTGACAATATACAGCGCCTCCTGACTCGCACCACTCGGACATTAAAAATTGGATGACATACAACAAACTTCAGCTTAATGATGACAAGACAGAAGCTATCCTCATTGGCACCCGTCAGAAACTTTCTCAGGTGCCTCCTCTTTCTCTCCCATTATGTAACACATCAGTCCCAATTTCTGATTCAGCTAAAAACCTTGGTGTCTGCATTGACTCTACCCTCTCCATGAACAACTTTGTTTCTCAAACTGCCAGATCTTGCTACTATCACCTCCATCGTATAAGCCTGATCAGGAAGTATCTCTCTGTGGAAACAACTGCAAAACTCGTTCTCTCCTTCATAATGTCTCGCAATGACTATTGCAATTCACTCCTGTCCGGTCTTCCTGCCTCCACCATTCACATCCTACAGCGCATTCAAAACAATGCTGTACGCCTTGTACTCAAAAAGAAAAAAGCTGACCACATATCTCCTCTCCTGGCACAACTTCACTGGCTCCCTGTATCAAAGCGCATACAGTACAAACTAGACACCATGTGCTACAAAAGCCTCAATAACGCAGCCCCCGATTACCTGTCAAGCCTACTTGAGATCTATGTTCCCTCACGTACCCTCCGCTCTGCCTCCGATCCTCTGACTTTTCGCTTTCCACGCACTAAGCTCAATACCTATGGTCCACGAGCCTTCTCTGTTTCTGGTCCGCTCTCCTGGAACAAACTTCCTCTCTCAGTCCGTCAGCAGCCTACTTTTGTCTCCTTCAAGTCCGCTCTCAAAACTCACCTTTTCTCCTCTGCATAAAATCCTGACCTCACTCAATCCCCTCTGCAGTCTGTCTCCACTCGGTGGGGAATCACATTGTAATATATAATTGTATATAATATGCTCTCTATAATTTTCCATTGCTTTTATTCTTTCTCCCCATTTATAGCCGTGTGCGTGTGTGTGTGTCTGTTTCAGCGCTTAGATTTGATTTTATCAAGATTTTGCGCTATATAAATATTGTAATTATGAGACAACCCTACTTCTCTCTCTTGGGACTCTAACAACAAACTTGCGTCTACCTTACTTATTGGCAGTGCAGAACTTGGCAGTCGTTGTTTTCAAAATCTAAATACATTAGACAACTGAACAAAGATGAGCAAGAGACTAACAGAAACACACACACGAAAACAATGAAGATAATGATTACAGAACAACAACAACGACGACGACAACAGCAAAACAACAAAACACGTTTTTGTTTGAACTTAAAAAACAAACAAACAAAAACAACACGAAATATATAAAGGAACACGTTTCACTGAATAAAATGACAGGCATCGTCACAAATGGCGGAGGGACATAAATTCGACACCGGAGAGAGAGAGAGAGAGAGAGAGAGAGAGAGAGAGAGAGGGGGGGATGGTTGTGAGTGGAGGTGGATGGGAGAGGGAGTATGTTTAGTTTCGTACCATAAAGCTACCACTTCCTGTTTCGTAATGCGCATGTCAAACTTCCACATTTTCTTCTGCAGAAACTGGACCGTACTTGTTATTGTAAGCTATTTGATCACTCTTGAGCCTCAGACCAGGTGAGATATTATCAACAACAGTAGTGAAAAGGACTTATGAATATTTCACTGTCTTAGAATGTAGACGTTCATATGTGATAAGCCTACATTAAGAGGTGTTTTGTTTTTGTATATACCGTTGCTAACCATGCTTTAGTCGAGTTTGATAATAATAGATGGCAGATAATATAACCGTCGTGTTTATGTTTATGTTAAAATCGATGACAGAGAAGAATGTGTTATGCGTTTTGTTAACTTTCGTTTCGTCGTGCTTCACATACTTTTTCTAACTGTTTAAGGAAGCAATGCCACAGCTTTACTGCCTGATATGTGTTCAGTTTTCATAATCATAATGGATGTTGTCTGTGTGGTACACGCACACACATACATTACATGCACACACACACACACACACACACACACACACACACACACACACACACACACACACACACACAATATTAATATCAGTCAGAGGTGATTATAGTGTTTTCAGTTTTAAGGTTAAAAACAGAGGGAGGGAGGTGAATAGAAAGACAGTCTTACTAAGTCTTAGTGGAATTGGGGTTTAAAGGGGTTTTTAACTGTAGTCTTGCATTTTTTTTAACAGGATAACACTCATTAATCCTCTCAATCAACAGTGCATGGTCAAATAAGTGATGGCCCTGTGGGTAATGTGCTCCTTGGGAATTATGAGAAACCAGAGTTCCAGGGTTTGAATCCCAACTAGGCTAGGATTTCATCCTCTCACTTATCCCACTCCCTGTCCAATAGACTGGTGGTCTGGGTACTAGTCTTTTGACTGGATGATAAAACCTAGACCCTGTGTGCAACATGCATCAAAGGACCACACTCTTACAGATTTACTTGAGTCAATCCTGTTGGGTTCGGTTCCCTGTTTCTTTTGCTTTGTTCTTTATTGTATATCTCAGAATTCACAAGAGGCATAAATGTGACAGAGAAAATAAACCCCTATTTGTGGAATAAGGGTTATACACATAAAATGAGATGCTTTATCATCAATCACATCAGCTACAAGTGATCTCTGTACGTTTGCATCCTACACCAAGAAAAGGAATAGGCTTAACGAAAAAACTGGGCTGCACACACTGAACAGTTCTTCCTCACGTGCTGGTGTGTGTGTGTGTGTGTGTGTGTGTGTGTGTGTGTGTGTGTGTGTGTGTGTGTGTGTGTGTGTGTGTGTGTGTGTGTGTGTGTGTGTGCTTGTGTCTGTGTGTGTGTGTGCGTGTGTGTGTATGTGCTTGCGTGTGTGCGTGTGTGTGTGTCTCTCCCTCTCTCTCAAGCATCACTGGATCACATAAGGAAGAATGGTCCCTGTCAGAAATCCATAGAAATTTCACTTTTGAATGACAGGTAAACAGAAGTACATGCATACTGGGGGCAGGAGGAGGGGAGGGAGAGTGACATCATACTATGGTAATGTGATTTCTCCAAGGCAGAATAGATCACTTTTCAGCAGAAACATTTCATCATATCCCCCCCCCCCCCACACAGATAAAGAAAACACATACACACATACATCTATGCACACACACACACACACACACACTCCTCTCTCTCTCTCTCTCTCTAACACAGACACACACACAAAAAGAGTCCAGTCTGATTTAGTGGGGTCTTTTCATTGCATTCTTTTCATTATGTGCTGGTTTTGATTTAGTTCATTTATTTACTATTTATTTATTTATCCGTTTCTTTTGCCAGGCCACAACAGATTTGCAGCAGCAGGGACACACCAACAACCATGAACCTTGTGATGTAGTAAAATAAAAAAAACAACCAGTTTCAGACAGATAGGAGCTGACAATGGCAACTGCTGTTATGGGTTCTGACATTGACAGCTTTATACGGGAACAGAAAGCAAAACTTGCTTCAGAGAGACATGTTCTGAATGTGAGTATTAACTCTGAATGTGTCACTTTTTCTTCTTCTTCATCATCATCATCATCTTCTTCTTTGTCATTGTCGTCGTCATTGTTGTCGTCGTTGTCTTCTTCGTCTGTTCCTTCTTCTTCTTCTTCTCTTCCTCCTTCCCCTCCTTCCCCGTGGGGATTTCAGGGGCTTTTTCAGTATAAATAGTATCCTGACCTACTGGAAATTCTGTGCTAGAAATTTCCTCTTTTCTGTCACTCTATTTTTATTTTCCTCCTTTGCTTTCTGTCATTTCTTTCTACCATTTTCTGTCTTGCTGGTCCATTCACCTATATGCGTTCGATAGAGTCTTAACACACTTTCTCTTAGGATTTATAAATGGGTACATGTATTATTGTTAAGTGCATTTTTGGCTCAAGGGAAATGAGATATGTGAAAGCAATTTTAGGTAATTCAGGCCCGTTTTTATATATGTTTTAGCGTCCTTAGTTATCAGAAGAACAAGAAAACCAATGTAAGCGCGTCTCCAACAAGACAAAACAAAACAAGCGCAAATTTTCGGCCAACTAGCCTTTGTCAAGCGCGAACGCACGGTCACAGACAAATCACAGACACCAAACAATGGATAATAAAAACGGGACTAAAAACTTCCCTGCCGCCTCGTCCAGTGGGTAAGAGATGGAATGCCCATGTCATCATGAGCAGTAGTAAGAAAAGGGGAGAGGGGAGGCAACTATGATGTCAAAAGGGAAGTGAGATGAGTTCTGCAATTTTGAGAAATGGCCATGCTATATCGGTATAGCCCTGTTCAGAAGAAGGCACAGGGCAAGAGCCAAGAGATAAGGGAGTAGATTGTGCCCGGTGCCAAGAATCTGGTAGGCGTGGGAACAGGAAGAGACATGAAACGGCATGTCTGAATTTTGTTACTCATGGTTTGTCATTAAGACCATGTGGTTTGCGTGTTCCAAGTTCATTTATGAGGTGGGATTCTCTGTCTTTCCTGTCTATGGTGCTGTTATTGTGTAGAAGCCACAGACTTTTCACTCGGATGTCATTGATTGAGTGGTCTGATTGGTTGAAGTGATTGGGGATAGTTTTATCCCTTTGGTGGTGGATATCAGCCAAGTGTTCTTTGAAACGTGTGTCAAGGGTGCATCCAGTTTCACCAATATACAATTGGGAACATTTAGAGCAGCTGATCAAGAAGACAATGTTATAAGTTTGACAGTTGAAATGTTTTGTAATTCTCATATGAGATTTGGGGCCTTTGACTGTGGTGGCTGAGCACAAGAAAGGACAAGTCTTGCATTTAGGTTTGTTGCATGGAGAGGTTCCTGGAGGTTGGCTGACTGGTTTGCTGAGATTCGAATGCACCAGCAAGTCGCGGAGATTGGTGTCTCTCTTGTAGACGATCAAAGGGCGCTTGTCAAAGGTTTCACCTGTTGGTTGGTTGTCAAAGCCACCACAGTCAAAGGCCCCAAATCTCATATGAGAATTACAAAACATTTCAACTGTCAAACTTATAACATTGTCTACTTGATCAGCTGCTCTAAATGTTCCCAATTGTATATTGGTGAAACTGGACGCACCCTTGACACACGTTTCAAAGAACACTTGGCTGATATCCTCCACCAAAGGGATAAAACTATCCCCAATCACTTCAACCAATCAGACCACTCAATCAATGACATCCGAGTGAAAGGTCTGTGGCTTCTACACAATAACAGCACCATAGACAGGAAAGACAGAGAATCCCACCTCATAAATAAACTTGGAACACGCAAACCACATGGTCTTAATGACAAACCATGAGTAACAAAATTCAGACATGCCGTTTCATGTCTCTTCCTGTTCCCACGCCTACCAGATTCTTGGCACCGGGCACAATCTACTCCCTTATCTCTTGGCTCTTGCCCTGTGCCTTCTTCAGAACAGGGCTATACCGATATAGCATGGCCATTTCTCAAAATTGCAGAACTCATCTCACTTCCCTTTTGACATCATAGTTGCCTCCCCTCTCCCCTTTTCTTACTACTGCTCATGATGACATGGGCATTCCATCTCTTACCCACTGGACGAGGCGGCAGGGAAGTTTTTAGTCCCGTTTTTATTATCCATTGTTTGGTGTCTGTGATTTGTCTGTGACCGTGCGTTCGCGCTTGACAAAGGCTAGTTGGCCGAAAATTTGCGCTTGTTTTGTTTTGTCTTGTTGGAGACGCGCTTACATTGGTTTTCTTGTTCTTCTGGTTTGTGTTTGCTTGGGCGCGGGCAGTCAATCTTGTTTTGGTCCTTAGTTATGTTTAAATTTGTATTCATGTATGTTTTTTAAATCCCCTGTGCAATAAATTGGATGGAGTGGTCAGTGCCAGGGGCATCTCCTTAGATTATGTGTGTGAATGCATTGATATATAAACTTAATTTTCTGTTCTGTTTTTCCTGTTGAAGTATTGTTTTGAAGCAGTATAGTCCTAATATGGCTCTACACAGTTGGCTGGGCTTTAAACAAAAATAACGGTAACAGTCTTCCTCCTCCTCCTCCTCCTCCTTTAACCTCGTCATTGTCAACTGTCATTGGGATGCTGCACTAAAGAACTTTTCACCAGATTTCTCCAGCTATGTTGGTTGGTTGTCAAAGCCTGGGTCTTATCAGATAGTTTCTCTTTCCATTCTGCAGTGTTGTTAATCCATTTTTTTTTTGTCTTCCTCTTCATGTCCCTTCCTCAATAGTTCCTCATAGATTGATTTAGCATGGCCATTAGCCACTTATAGTGAGGTCAGAGGTTGTCCTCTGATGCTGGTTACTATATAACCCACTGCTACCTGCAGCATTTGGGGAGTGAACCCAACATGAAAAATCCAGTCTGAAGAGGGATGGGCTCCATCAGGTCTGATTTGCCCAAGATGCTATATGAAAGACAATATACACATGTAAGTTGATCTAAATTATATATTTCCAGTTCCATTCTAAAAAAAAGTACTACTAGTAAATTTTCACTAGCATGTTTTTCAGTGCGGATTGTTATTGGAGCAAGTAGGTTTGTCTGATACTAGTTAGAGTGTCATTTAAATATTTTAAGGTGAATAAGTTTGATTTCTGTAATGACTTAGGTTATGGTACTCTGCTGCATTTGATTTAATATTGTGTAATAACTTTTCTTTTTTTACTGTAGAGGAGAAGAGTAGTCTGTAATACTTTTTTTTAATTTGTGAACTGCAACTTCCACATGCAGTTGATTCTGTTTTGAATATATACATTAGGGATTTTATGTGTATAGTCATTTTTTTCTGTCCCACCATTAAGGTAGCCAAGCACCATTTTTAGAGATATGCATGCTGTGTTTTTGTGTTTCCATGAACAGCTAAGTATTTCCATGATCTATAGGCTCTTTAACCTGCATATTTGATATTTACATGTACTTGCAGGTCTGTACATAGGTGGGTACATCCCTTGGAGATAGAAAAATGTCCATCCTTTACCCACCATACAATACCCAGGAATGTTTGAACTTAGTCCTTCCAATTAGAAAACCATTGCCCAAACCACTCAACTTTTGTGCCTGATATTTATAAGACCAATATCTTAGTCACAAGTTTTTAGATACTCTCCAGAAAGCTGGCATGAAGGCAGAAGGCAGAAGGTTAATCCCTTCACTCTTTTAACTTGTCCATCCTCTTTCTTCCCTCACCTGACTTGTTTCACTCTTCAACTCTATCCATCCACTTTCTTCCCTCACCCTATCTGTAGGAAGGTTGTGCATAAGGTGAGGGAATGAATGGGTTAATGCTTTGAAGTGTTACAGTATGTTTTCACTGTATTATGTGCTGGCCTACATTGAACAGGATGAAGACCGTCAGCCCTCAGGAGGTGCTTCACGCAGACATTGGGACAGGAATGGTGGTCAAGACGCTCAGCTGGCTGTGGAGGTACAGTGACACTGGCTTTTGAGTTTTAAATGTGATTGTTAAGTCAACCTGGTGCCAAGGAAGACAGTAGGTGCACATCTTACCACCCCTGGCATGCATTCCTACAGCCATTCCTCAGTAGTTGTCAGAGGCCTTCCTAGATCTTGAGAGTCAAATTACCAATGGCTCTAAATGAATTTGGAGTGAACTATGCCTCACCCACCAGCGAAGAGAAGAGTTTCACTTCTTGGAGTGATTATAAAGTTCTGGAGTGATTTTTGCACAATTTTTATGTCTAGGGATTTCCACAGTGACTTTAAAAGTTGGACATGAAAGACAAGTATTCATGTGAATCTTGTCCCTATATTTCTTGCTTCATCATCATATCTGTAGAATTGTTGCTTAATACTAATGACAGTGCAAGTAAATATTTTCTTTATTACTTAATATGTACATTTGATTTACAGATACTATAGGACAATTTCTATATCACCCACAAAAACTTTGGAATGATTTTTATGCCACATCATGTATATTGATCTGTGGATACTATGGAAATGCTGAAGGGAATGATTATACATAGAGTGTGAAAACTCAGTATGAAAATGTGATTTGTAGTGGGCAAATTGATAAGTCGGGGTATACAGCTTGCCATAGAATACTAATGTTAAGTAATCTTGAAAGCTTAGACTCAAATCTGGTATATCACATGTATCTGATATAATACTTGTGCTCACAGATTTGGAATTGTTTTTTTATGCCTGGTTTACATTTTTTTTCTTTTCTTTTTGTCAACATTCAGCATTGTCTCTCCCCTGTTCAGAATTTTGTCTTTTTCATTTTTCTTAAGCCCTTCCATTTCTGCATTGCTTCTCTGTCACTACCCCCATCCCCTTCATTTCATCTCAGCAACTCACTTCTAAACCCACCAAAACTGAGATAACCATGAGAGCAGGGCATGAAAGGCCATAGGAGCCGGGACAGGTTTTCACACACAGTGCTTATGACATTGAGAATGGGGATGACAGTGATGATGCTACTGGGATATATATTTTTGGATTGAGCCTGCTTGACAGGCCTGTTTTGTAAGCTTACTTTTATGGTTTATCCTGGCATCAACCAGGCCAGAAAAACTCAGACACCTGCAGTGTCAATCAAACAGTTTGGGTGTCTCTTTCAGTAATACATCAGTAAAATGGATGAGACTTGACTGTGTGGTCCCCATCTCCCCATTGAGTCCATAGCACACTCATTTCTTGGAAGGATCCAGGCAGGGCTGAAAAATCGGCCCATGATATGTTCGGGACTAATGTGGATTCGAATCCATGACTTCTCCGTCAGTAGTCTGTCGTGCTGATATTCTTTTGGTTGGTAAAATGAGGTAGCAACCAGTGACCCTCCATTGATTGGTTTATGCAGGAGTCCAGGCCCAGGACACAAGAAGGGGGCCTGCCTCTGACCAACATAAGCTCAAGGCAAAAACAGCGAGAACTGGCAGAACAACGTCAACGTGAATACAATCAGTATTTGAAAAAGGTGAGATAAAGTGTGTGTCTTTTGTGATTCTGTAGTTTGGTTTGGTTGGTTTGGTACATTTTTTTTACATCGGCACCCACCGTCTGGGATAACCATCCCAGGGAAATGGGGGAACGGGCAATTATCTGTTCCTATACTGACACCACCAGAACACCAATGATGTTAAGATGGGACAGTGAGAAGGCCAGTTTTAATGTAGCACACCCCAGGATTTGAACCCACAACCATTAGCATGTGAATCCGACACTCAACCAACTGAGCTACCGAGGCCCTCGATCCTGTAGTTCATTTAACATGACAATTTATTTTAAATAGGCCCACACATGCATGCATGCACCCACACTCGCAAATATGCACGCATGCAATTACACAAACACACCTACACTTCATATGAATGCTTATTGAAAATTATTTGAAGACTTTCAGTCACCACCAAACCTCTCTACAAAATCAGTAAGTTCTTTTAAGTTTTGACGAATATAATAATAGTACAATGCCCAGCCCAATCAAGTGACATGCACAGAGACACACACACAAACACACACACACACACACACATGCACGCACACATGCACGCACACATGCATGCACGCATACATGCGAGCACATACGCAAGCATGCATACACACAGGCACATTCAAGCACACACACACACACATATGTACATACATGCACGCACGTGCACACATGCACACACACACACACACACACACACACATGTATGCGCGCACATGCATGCATGCATGCAGCCACATTCGCATTCACAGATAAATACTCACTCTCACTCTCGCGCTCACACATGCGCGCGCACACACACATGCGTGCATGCACTCGCACTCACACTCACACTTATACACTCACACTCACACTCACACACACAAACTCACACACTACACACACACACACACACACACACACACACACACACACACCACACCACACCACACCACACCACACCACACCACACACACCACACCACACACACACACACACACACACACACACACACACACACACACACACACACACACACACACACACACACACACAACACACACACACACACACACACACACACACACACACACACATACACACACCCTGCCATACACAAGAGCTCAGTAGATACTCACACGTGCACTTAATTCAGAAACTTTCAGTTCTTTGCATCACCAAATAAGTCAACACAAACATTACATGTCTTCTAAGTTTTGACTCAAATAGCAACAGTTCAGTGTATGACCCAATCACGGAGCTAAAGCGATCAATACCCAGCTACCTTGTCATTTCCTCCTCCTTTTCCTGCTCATTAGTTGATTTGATTGATCATTTTACTTTCATCCTGCTCTGGGCAGGGCCAAGGGAATTGATTATCTGGACTGGACCTATGCTAGGCTTTTTGATGTTGTTTGTGGTTAAGCTGGTTTGGTAGCTGCGCAGCTTGTGTTTATTTGCTCTTAATGTGTGTGTGTGTGTGTGTGTGTGTGTGTGTGTGTGTGTGTGTGTGTGTGTGTGTGTTGTGTGTGTGTGTGTGTGTGTGTGTGTGTGTGTGTGTGTGTTGTGTGTGTGTGTGCGCGTGCGCTTGTGTGTGCGCTTGTGTTTTTGTGTGTGTGTATGTGTGCGTGCGTGCACGTGCATGCGTGCATGTGTGTTTGTATGTGAGTGTGTGTGTATGTGTCTGTGTGCATGTGTATGTGTGAGAGCATTAGTGTGTGTGTGTGTGTGTGTGTGTGTGTGTGTGTGTGTGTGTGTGTGTGTGTGCGTATATGTGTGTGCGTATATGTGTGTGTGTGTGTGTGTGTGTGTGTGTGCGTATATGTGTGTGTGTAGGGAGGAAATAGAGTGGTGGGGTAGTGGTGTTTGTTGAAAGAGAGAGAAAGGGGGATGTTGATTTTATTGATTGACTTGAGCAACAACAAAACAAACACGAGAAAGAAAAAAAATGGGGGGAAATCACACAGCATATTCATTACCATTAGCTCTCTTCTTCAATTCCCCTCTTCTGTGCTCACATATGTTATACAGTTACACACAAAAATAAACACATCCTCATTTTTCTGTCTGTGCTGTCTTCATAATTATTGACAATTACTGAATTAGAGCTGAAATTCTGGTTATGTGAATGACAGTGAACTGAAAGAAATGTCATCCATTATTATTTCATAAATGAATAGAAATTGTCTTAAATTTTCTTAAGAGTCCCATTCACCTGTACTTTATTTTTTTTTTTTTCAAAAAGAGTCTCAGTTGAGTGCCTGGGATCACATATTCATCTGTCTATTAAATTGTTTACATTGTATTATTTATGTTTTTACTTGAGTTAAATTGTTTCTATTGTATTATTTCTGTTTTTACTTGTATTTTGTTTTTTATTTCATGTGAAAGGAGTTAAAGAAAGAAGAAAGAATTTAATTTTCTTTGATGATGTAAGGTATATAGATTTCACATCATCATGGTCATCATCATCATCATCATAATTGAGAACATATATTGTATGTGTGTGTGTGTGTTTGTATATATATATATCACCTCATTTCACTTCTCTCCTTCGTGGCAGTCTGTAGTAGGAGCTACTTTCAACACCACAAGTCTTCTCCGTGTCACATGATTGAGACATCTGTGGGCCACTTATATAAATGTACATATATGGGGCAACTTAAGAATCTTTCAGTGTCCCAAATGTAGACATCTTAGACATATTCTGCATTAAGTATTTGCATATTTGTGTTCATTTATGTGTATATGCTCATGCATCTGCATGCAGTAACATGTTTGCTTAATGTATTCAGGTGATTCCTAGAAAAGCAAATGGTCTGCCTAAACCATAGGTATAAAGTACATCTTACGACTGTGCAGGGTAAAGGTTCCAGAACAGCCCATCCACAGGATGATGATGAAATTTCCAACCCTTCCATCATCCCCTTCAACAGGGCTGAGGAGGATCGGGCAAGAAAGCGGCGCATGGAGGAAGAGCGTCATCGAGAGTACCAACAAATGAAGGCCAAGGTCAGTTGTCATCGTGGGTTGATGTCTGAATTATATGTGCTGTTAGAGTATATGAAACAGAGTAAATGATGAATTAAGGGTGTTCACTGGATTCAGCTACTTTCTAGACAGCTGCCATCCACCCCCAGACAGAAATATTCTGTCTCCTGTTGAGACTTCCTGGGACTGAATTTGGTTCAATCTGAGTGGTTGAGTAGAAATGTTCAGTCTCCTGTTGAGACTGCTAAAGACTGAATTTGGTTCAGTCTGAATGGCCGAATTGGTCTCTAGAAGAGACCCAAAATTTACCAAAGAAAAACTGGCAGATTGTGAAGAGTACCCTTTGTTCGTCAGATTATCTTCTGTTTCCTAAAATTAAGAGCATGTGTATTTCAAGACGTATGATATTAAATTATCTTCTCTTAACGAGAATTAAGAGCACATTTAATTCAAGGCATTTGATTTTATGAAATAGTACCTGTTGTTTGTCAGATCATCTTATCTTTCCTAAAATTAACAGCACATTTAATTAAAAGTCTATGATGGTATGAAATGTAAATCATAATGACTGGCAGCGTTCAAGCACATAGGAACCAGTAATACACATCAGTAAAATCAGAATGCGTATTCAGTGCTAAAACAAGGCCGGCACAATTTTTTGGTCAACTGCCCGTTATCAAGAGTGTACAAAACAGCAAAGAATAAACGCGTAAATCTTACTGGAGAAAAGCAGTAGATGTCTTCCCTGATGCAGGACAAAATTGTTTTTGTATTTGTATTGTTCAGATGTTTACTATCATTGTTGCATAAACAATTTACATTGGAATTAGATGATTTATTCTCATTTTCATAGCTTCTTTTTCAATATTTATCTTGTGCTTTGTCCATCTTACTATAGCAGTAAGGGTTGACACATATTTGGTTTACAGCATGTCCATTTCTGGCAGTTACACTTTTGTGCGGTCCTGTTTATTTAGTTATAGTTATACGTTTATTCAGTTATAGTTAGTTAGAATACTGTGTTGATGATATAAGGGTGATGAGTTCCATGCATGGGCCAAAGATTTTTGTGTGTCCCCCTTACTTCAGTTGGTCACAGTGCCCATAGGTTCCATCCATGAGTGGGCCAAAGGTTTTTGTGTGTCCCCTTACCTCAGTTGGTCACGGTGCCCATGGGTTCCATCCATGGGCCAAAGGTTTTTGTGTGTCCCCTTACCTCAGTTGGTCACGGTGCCCATGGGTTCCATCCATGGGCCAAAGGTTTTTGTGTGTCCCCCTTACCCCAGTTGGTCACGGTGCCCATGGGTTCCATCCATGGGCCAAAGGTTTTTGTGTCCCCTTACCCCAGTTGGTCACAGTGCCCATGGGTTCCATCCATTGAGTGGGTCAAAGGTTTTTGTGTGTCCCCTTACCCCAGTTAGTCATGGTGCCATGTTGATAATACAGGGATTTTAGATTTGATTCTTTGATGGGCCTCAGGTGGTTCTCTGTGCTTGTGTGTGTGTGTGTGTGTGTTAGTGTATGTGTGTGTGTGTTTGTGTGTGTGTGTATGTGTGTGTGTGTTAGTGTGTGTGTGTGTATGTGTGTGTGTGTATGTTTCTTTTTTTGTGTGTATTCATGTGTGTAATCAGCTTCTTCATAGGCCCCTTTTCCCTCCCCATTTTAAGACCTTGCATATATAAGGTTTTGTGCAGAGTCAAAGAGTCTGCCAGATTAATTCCTGGCAGGTCTGGGTAGAACATACGATTCATGGAATTATCCTGAGTGCAGTGAATCCTTCTTGAACAAACTCCAGACAACTCCTATTTTCAGTGCAAGGTACGAGCTCCAACAAACCTTAAATTCATGGCATGTTTAAGAGCAGCGCTTGAATTAGTCATGCATGCTGACGATGGTGACAGGCAGTACGTTTGGTTTGTAATATAAGTAGGTCTTATGAAAAACACAATGGTAACAGGCAATTTTTATTGACAGTTGGATGAGGCACACAGACGAGGACGCCGCGAAGACAGTAGAGAACAAAGATATCAACCTATACCTAGTCATCAACCTGATGTAAGTAGCAAAAAGTCCGATGTGAGGTGTGTGAAATACTCTTGGTTGTTTGTCAACTTCAGTGAACTTTTGTGCCTGTGCAGTGCGTAGGCGTCTTTGGTGCGGTGTTATTATCGTGGAAGAAATATTCACTGTGTGTGAGTGTGAGTGTGTGTGTGTGTGTGTGTGTGTGTGTGTGTGTGTGTGTGTGTGTGTGTGTGTGTGTGCATGTGTTTGTGTGTGTGTGCATGTGTGTGTGTATGTGTTTTGTGTGTGTGTGTGTGTGTGTGTGTGCATGTGTTTGTGTTGTGTGTATGTGTGTGTTTGTGTGTGTGTGTGTGTGTGTGTGTGTGTGTATCAACTTGTACCCATACAATGTACACACATTGGGAGCATGTACATGGCGCACAAATCCGAGATACTTTAGTTGGCCACTTTCTGCCAGCTATGAATATCGCGCCACTTCCCTTCCACTCCCCACACCCTTTTCACCTGTCCCTTTATCATTAGTGCGGGAGCACAAAGACACACTACACTGATGGACTTTGGTCGACCCTGCCTAGCTAAAAACAGCACATGCAGGCGATGCCGGTTCGCAAACAAAGGGTGTCAGAATGGCTGGGAAAATGCTTAACATTTTTATTAATCATTCTTGTCTTATTGATAATGTTAATGTAGAAGGAGGCCTGATTGGCACAGAGATAGAGCTCCTTCCTTACAATTTGAGCCTGGCTCAGGAAACTGTGTGTATGGCTTCCAGCATGCCCGACGGTGGGTGGGTACATAACCCTATTCAGGTTTGGGGAATGTAAAGCATCAAGGGTTGTGGAACGTGAAGTAGCAATAAACAGTCCTGGTATGGTTTTCAAGGGTCAGCATGAATTAAATCGAAGCAACAAGGAAGATGAGTGGGACCCATCCTCAAACAGCTCACCTCACCTGTCTCACCTGTCGGCTGTTATTATCGTAAAAGTAAGAAGAGTTGAAGGTGTGATGTTATTATAAGTGTTGGCCACTGCACTCTTTGACATCACCATCTCCCTCCAGGCCGCTCTCTCTTGACTTTTGTGGACAATTTCTAGAATATTTAGGCCACTGATGTTGGTTATGTTCTCTGTGTATGAGATTGGAGGTCTGCCTTTCTTCCTTTTTGCCACTGTTTTTCCTTGAAAAATGTTTCAGTTCAGTTCATATTGCTTATAGCCCAGCCGACTACTAAAGCATTATCAGGGCTAGAAAAATGGTTGACATTAGGTCCGTGTTCTTGTTGCCTGACACATGGCCAATGTATTTTAGTCTTCTTTTGTTGATGCCTATTAGCAGTTTTCTGGTGGTATCACGTTCTTCCAGGACACTTTCATTAGTTCTTCTATCCATCCATTGGACACGAAGTAGTCTCCGATAAAACCACATCTCTGCTGCCTCTGTTCTTCTGCAATCAGCTTTTCTCACAGTCCAGGCTTTGCAGCCATAAATCATGACTGGCCAGATCAAACATTTCAAAAGTCTAACTTTCAGGCCATTAGGTATGCCTCTGTCTGTCCAGATGCTGTTGAATTGGACCATTTTTTGCTTTGCCATTCCAGTTCTTAATCCTCAAACAGCAGGCCTAGTAGTAGTGAAGTCTTTTCTGCATCACTCTCCTCTGACCTGGCTTAGGGCTATGGGGTTCCTCTGCTATTTACCTCTTTCTTTTAACTTCTTTGCTAGACTGAAAATAAGTATTTCAATACTGTACATTTACCTGTATCTAGAAAATACC
>CM060313.1:69235798-69240798 GCA_030674185.1 Monoplex corrugatus
GGCTCTGTGCAGTCAGCTGGACTTTAACTCACTCGCTACATAGTGTGTTTGTGTGTGTGTGTGTGTGTGTGTGTTGTGTCTGTGTCTGTGTGTCTGTGTGTCTGTGTGAGTGTGTGTGTGTTTAATTAAGCTCAACGAAACTTGTTAGAAATCGTTGTTGCTGTAATTGAAGATGGTATCATTGTGTGTCACTCCAGATGGAGAAAGAGAGACAACGAAATGAAGAGTACAATCAGTTTTTGAGGAAGAACAACACAGGAAGGAGAACACAAGCTTCTGACAGAGATGTGGTAAGTTTCATGTTCATCATTTCACACAGTGTCAGCGTTAACCCTTTGACTCCCACACCCTATCCACCAACTGCAAAAATTTGAACCCTTTGATTCCCTCACCCTATCAACCAGCTTCCGGTAGGAAGCTGGTGGATAGGGTGAGGGAATGGAAGGGTTAATTTTTTGTTATGCTGGCACGGTTGACAATGCAGGATGCTGATGGAGAAGATGCAGGAGTCAAAGGGTTAAGATGTTGATGGTGAATAGTTTGTCTTTTATATTTGTTATTTTCCACTGAGTCTGCACCTTTTATCTGCTGTTACGGAGTGGAAGGGAGTCTTTGCTCTTAGTTTTAGTCTAGGTGGACAAAGGTGATATGTTCATTATTCTGTTTATCTCATTCTTTACTGATTTGTGAAATTGGCTAAATATATGCTTATGATTTACACCATATTTATCTAAATAACTCAGTTCTTTTTTTTTTTATGTTATTTCTTAGAATCCTTCATCTCATGACATTTCTGATGTTTATGCTGCAAAGCCATCTTCAGAAAACTGATACTGAAATTTGTCCCAAATTTAACCAGGACCAGTATGTTAATACCTAGTTTTACATGCACAAAGTGTATGCAGCACATAGAATCTCAGCTTGTCATGTCATCAAAACAAAACAACACAACAACACAAATTGATATTACATATTTCAGAATTCCATTTTCTCAGTTTTGTAGAGAAGCATTGTCATGGCTGGAGACACCACCATCATGCGTGTAACATTTGTCAAATCATTTGACATAATTTTCATGCATGTTTTACCCGAATTTATGGTATTTTACCTGAATGTAATTTTGCAGTGAAAAAAAAAAAAAAGAAAAAAGTGACTGCCGGCGTTCAGACAAACAGAAACCAGAAACACATGGAAATAATACGAGAACGTGTATTTGATTAATTATTTAACAAAACAGGAGAAGTGCAAATTTTTAGCTAACTAGATTTTGTCTGGTAAACGTGAAATTAATCGTTTCTGTTTCAGGATAGTGAATACTATGCCACTCTCCCAGGGCTACGGGACTCGCATTCTGCGAAGGTTAGTCTCCGTTCTAAGTGTTGTATACTTTTCTTCATAATTATTCTTCTTCTCTTGTGTTTTCTGATACAGTACATGCACCTCTGTCTATATTGCTTTGAAGTTATTTTAGGTTGCGTCATATTGTATATTGTGTTTTATTGTCAGTTTTTGTCATAGTGGAATTCTGCATGTCAATGTTTTCTTGTTTAATGGTCTACTGATTCAAAATGCCCAGCTATAATGTGAGATGTCCTGAGTTTGAGTCATGGTTCAGACAAGGTTTTTCTCCCATTTCACCTCCGCTGGACCTTAAGTGGTGATGTGTAGATAAGATGAGAAAGTGAGCTCCCTTTTACAGAATACACTTGGCTCATGTAAAAGAACTCACATCAGTAAGGGAGTTGTATGTTGCAGAGAAATTGACTTTCCTAGGTTGAAAAAATACAGGCAGAAAAAAATATAAATATACAAAAAAGAAAGAAAATCACAGCAGTCATAATTTAGGTAGATTCTCGACTTTATCATGACATAGAGTTTGTTTGCATGTTTATGACTTACACCATATCTATTTAAGTAATTCATTTTTTTAAAAATGTTTTCATTCTTAGGCCTTTCTATCTCATGGCATTTTTGGTGTTTGTGCTGCAAAGCCATCTCAAGAAAACGGAAATGAAAATTTTCCTCAAATATAGCCAGAACCAGTATCCTAGTACCTAGTTTTACATGCACTAAGTGTAGCTTGTAGGATCTGAGCTTTTCATATGACCAGAAAGACTGGCACTCAGACCGACCCTCAAGCTTTTTGTGGAAGAGGAGAGAAATTTCTGGCCTGACCTTGGATCAACTGTGGGACATCTCACTTTGTAGGTGTCTCTGTGACTTTGGCTGAGTCGGTACATTTTGTCCCTGGGTATCATTGTAAGAACTAAGAGGCCTGGTTGGTATAGCGATCCCACAGTGCATGGACAGCACCCCTTTGCTTGGTGACATGGCTTCCATGTGGTATCAGGAGCTGGGAGGTCATTTTCCAGAGAGTGGTGAGGCATTGGTGCTCTGGGTCCCATCCAGCATCCTCAGGTGTTTCTTGTTCACATGGACTGAGAGAGCTGGTTGGTATAGAACTCCCAGCTTCCATTTCGATTACATGCGTTTGCATGGGTGAAACTTATGTTCAAGAAAAAATTGTTTGGAAAGCCTTCAGTCCATCCAGCTGGGAATGGGCATCTGATCCTGTTCATTGTTGGAGAAAGTAAATCAGAGAGAGAAGAGGTGGACACCACCCTCATGATGTTAGCCCTCATCACGTGCATGTCTGTGGTATCAGAGCTTATGGAATTTATTCTTAGCACAGATATGCTTATATATCAGATACATCAGGAAGAGAGTTCTTGAATGTTATGTAGAACTGATAGTGTTATATGGTTGTGAGGTGTGGTGGACAGTCAACAGGCAAAGCCAGAACAAGATTGAGGCAGCCGAGATGTGGTTTCTGAGAAGAATGTTGAGAGTTCCATTGACAGCAAAGAAAACAAACAAGACAGTCTTGATGGAGGCAGACACAAGAAGATCATTCATAAGGAAGATTTGGAAAAGACAGGCAACATTTCTAGGCTATTTTATGAGGAAAGGGGAATTAGAGCACCTGGTCACAACAGGAAAGCTGGAGGGAAAGAGAGCACCAGATAGATCATTGACCCAGGGAGAAAATATTGGATGGACTTGCAGGGTGGCTGAGGACAGAGAGGGTGGAAGGTGTGCTTGCGGCAACAAGGGATAGATACATATGGAGGGCCATGATTACCAGCACCATGCGGCAGGGTACATGATGATGATGACAGATATCCTTTCTTGAGAAACTGAAACTGGCCTCCTGAAAGTTGAGGTCTCTACCACTTCCCTGTGACCTTAGAATTGTATAACAAGCTTTAATATTTTTTATGAGTCATAGATGGGGTGTGTATAAATGGTACAGTGTTAAGTTTATGAGCATGATTATGATTGTTGTATTGATGTTGTTACAAGCAGTAGTTGTCATTAGTTCTCTGGTGCCTGTTTGATTAGTAACTTTCTTTCAACTCTTGCATTCTTTTAGCAAACTTATTTTTGTCTTTTCTTGTTTCTGTTTTCATTCTCACTCTGTGTTCCTTCATACAACACAATATTGAGTTTACGGGGTAGTTGAATTACACTCACTGGGTTTGTAGGTGTGAATGCAGATGGTATTGTCTGTTTTCAAAGCTTTTAACTCTTTGAAGACGTAATATAGTGGCCTTGCACAACCACTGTGGACACGATCAATGGGACCTGCCACAACCCTGGGTGACGCACGATTTTGGGTTTTTTTTAAAAAAATTCTCACAAATACAGATTTTACAGCACAAGAACATATTTTACATCAAAATAAAATTCAGTTTACGCTCTTTGAGCTGAAGCTACATATAAGGACAATACATCTATTCTACTTACCTTCCTAGAAGGTGAAATGGGGTAGGGTTTTGGCTCTGGGAAAAAAGTTTTTGATTGCAGCCGACGACAGTAATCCAACACATAAAGTCAGTGAAACACCCATTCTTAACCAGGTAATCCAGAAATCTAGGTAATCACAAGTCCTTGGTATGACCAGAAGATATAAAAGAACAAACACAGCTTTGTTTTCACACAGGTGAAGCAGCAAAGTGATTATGACGATCCTTTGAAGAAGAAGAAGAAGAAGGCCTAAATGTCGCCATTTTGGTGCAAGGACAGTCACTCCGGTTGGTTTGGATAAAGGCAAGAAACTGTGACTAATCGGGATAAAATCGATGCAAGGGAAGTAACAAACACTTCAGAAGATACCAAAGAGTGTTCCTATATGTGTAGTTAGTTCCCTTAGACCAGCAATCGGCTTGCATCTATTTTTAAAAACCGCAGCGGAATATCTGCTGTCACGTCTCTAATGGTTTGGCCAGCTGCAGCGGAATGTCCGCTGTCACGTCTCTAACAGCCTTGCTGGCTGCTGCGGAATATCCGCTGTCACGTCTACGAAGAGTTAACAATTCAAGTAGACACAAATTAGATAAAAGCATGTAGGATTGTGTGTGTAAAGAATAAATTCAGGATGGGATTCTGTCTTTGCATATAAATGTAAAGAGATGAGGGAGAAGGGTAGATGTGAATAATTTCTCCCTCCTTCTTTTGAAGGTCTATTGAACAATTTAATTTCAACTAACATTTGAAAAAAAGGAAGGGAAAAAACCAGAAATGAAAACAAAATTGAAATGAAAAATGGAAAGAAAAAAAATAATAGAAAAGAAAAGGAAAATGAAGGAAAACAAAGGTCTTTTAATGAGTATGTAAAGGGAAAGCATTACATTGTAATTTAGTAGTTAAAGGGAAAGCACCCCATTGTAATTTAGTAGTTAAAGGAAAGAATTACATTGTAATTTAGTAGTTAAAGGGAAAGTATCCCTTTGTAATTTAGTAGTTAAAGAGAAAGCATTACATTGTAATTTAGTACTTAAAGGGAAAGCATTACATTGTAATTTAGTTGTTAAAGGGAAAGCATTACATTGTGAATTAGCAGTTAAAGGGAAAGCATTACATTGTAATTTAGTAGTTAAAGGGAAAGCATTACATTGTAATTTAGTAGTTAAAGGGAAAGCACCCCATTGTAATTTAGT
>CM060313.1:69245798-69370798 GCA_030674185.1 Monoplex corrugatus
TCCTGCTTGGGTGCATCCAGCCTGGTGGATAAAGGATGGAGATTTGTTCCATCTCCCAGGTCGACATGTATCTGCAGACCTTTTAGCACTTAATCCCCCTCCATGTGTATACGCACACAGAACATCAGATATGAACATTAAAGATCCTGTCAGTGTTTGGTGACTAATGGCAACATGAAAACACCCTACCTGCACATCCTTTAACCCTTTGACTCCCTCACCCTGTCTACCAGCATCCGCCATTGACAACCATACTAGCAAAACAAGAACTTAACCCTTTGATTCCCTCACACTGCAGGAAGCTGGTGGATAGGGTCAGGGAATCAAAGGGATGAGTTTTTGCTGTTGGTGGATAGGGTGTGGGAGTCAGAGGTTTAAGTTTTTGCAGTCTGTGGATAGGGTGTAGGAGTCAAAGGGTTAAAGAGAGATTATGCAGACTGTGCAACAGCATACTGCTTGCATGCATGCTTCAGAGAAAAATCTTATCATTAAAAAATATAATTAAAATGAAAAGAAGTATAAATGGCATTGGCCAATGTTTATTTAGAATTATGCGTATACACACACCATAATTATGTACACTCTTGTTACAAGGGAAAAGATGTCTAAAACCTTCATTCCTTGCAAAGATCTGAAAGCCAAAGTACAAATTTACATGGGAGGAGGATTTCAATGACCAGACAGACAAACTTTCCTAAATCCACCCCAACCTTAACTCTTTGACTCCCTCACCCTATCCATCAGCTTCCTAGCATGGTTGACAATGCAGGATGCTGGTGGACAGGGTGCAGGAGTCAAAGGTTTAAACAGAATCTCCCGTCTGTTCCAAGGAAAGAGACACTGTTATGTAGGTTACTCATCCTACACTCACTCATAGTCATACCTTTTAAAAAAAATGAAGAAGCACCATGGTGTATACCATGTAACAAGCCACTCAACATCAGACACCTTATTCTTGAATGCTTGGACTTGCACGATGTGAGACATAAGCACTATGCAACAGATTCCTTAAAGAACCTCTTCAGAGATGTTCCTCGGGATGTGCTTTTCAAGATTGTACATGAGATAAATGGATTTCATCTAATATGACTATATGAATGGGAAAGATATTTAATTGCATTTTAGACTTGAAAGGATTATTTTGAGCTTGGTTTTTGACTGTTGTCTTTTTGATTAAAATGTATATATGTAAAAAATCACTTGTTTCAATTTTTTTTAAACTTAAGACTACTCACCTGTGATCTATATTATTCATTCCGTATATGTAATTGTATATTGAACTTTTGATCATTGTTGCAGGGTTTGATATTGTCATGTCAATATTTCAAAGAAAAGAACTTTCTGAGTCAGGGTGGAAAAAAATTGGGAGTTGTTTTTACCATGTTGATAGCCCAGATATGGCTCAAGTAGTCAGCTGGGCTGTAAGCAATATGAACCTGAACTCTTGATACACACTCACACACACACACACACACATACACACACACACACACACACACACACACACACACACACACACACACACACACACACACACACACACACACACACACACACACACACACACACACACACACGCAGACACTTGCACTACATCTATGCACAAACACATATTGTACAAATGGCACCAGTTTATGCTTATTGAGAGTTCGTGTGTGAAAATGATGTTGGTAGTATTGTAAGAAGAAGTGGTTAGGGTGTATAATTACAATATATATGATTTGCTGTTATTGATTTTGGTTGGACAATTTGATGAAGCAGATAAGAATTGTCCGAGCATGATGAATCCGTCTTGAACCAGCACCACACCTAAGTTCAAACACACTCAATCACACACTCCATATTCCAGACCACTGCTTCTCAGGGAAACTGCCAATCAGCCAACACAGAGTATTGATTTTTCTGGCATTCAGGTGAGAATCAGCAAACACAGAGAGACAGAGACAATAGCGTAGGGCATAGAGGGAAGCAGCGCTGTCTATACAGTCAATGAGTACATAGCTACAGTGTGATAGCAGAGGTGGTCTGTGTTAGAACAATAGTTACCGCACGTGGAACGGATCTGAGTATAAAGGCCAGGGGTGTTTCGGTTCTGGATTTTTCTTTGTCTGTGGCTGTGTTTACATCAGATATATGCGATCGTTGTGAAGAGAGATGCTTGCATCTGGCAGAAGAGAAACCAGATTGCAGAAAGGCCAGACTTAAGGCCAGCCAGTTGACTGTGTCCAAGACATAGCTAATCCTGTGTGGAACTATTCAGCCACCATGAATGCTGTTTCACTATCCATGGGATGAAAAGGATACCTACCTTCGTGTGTTATTGAGATGTACTTAGCTGTGTCAACTCATTGTAGTGACAGTTGATGTAAATCACTTGTATTGTTTCATTGCCCCGAAACACTACAGAATCAGTAAAGGATGCGGAACTCAGTTTTTCATTCATTAGACCATGTAAAGCATTGACATAATGCACCAATAGTATATGTGAACAGGTAGCAATTATTTCTTTCCCCTTATACACTAAAGTGACAGTAAACTGTGTGAAACTTTAGTTTTCAAAGTGTCAGTGAATGGAGTGAAGATAAAGTTATTCATTCTGGATTTATATTTGGAGCCTGTATAAAAGAAGTTGTCATTGCTGATCATCTGTTGGGCTTGCATGGCTGCAGTTCAGGGACAACTGTGGAATTTGCCCATGTATCATGTGAGTAAAAGCGACGTAAAATGGAAAAATATTTCATGAATGGAAGGCAAAAAAACAAAAATTAAGCATAGAAAGAAAGAAAGTGTATGATGCCTGTTTCTGAGCGTTTGACTTAATATGCTTAATGAATAAAATCCAAAACAAGTATGACTGCCCACTTTCAAGCGAACAGGAACCAGAAAAAACATGAAAAAAGAATAAGAATGCTTATCTAATACGAGACAAGACAGGCGCAAATTTTCGTCTAATTGATTTTGTCAAGCGTAAGGTCACATTTGATACATGTATTAAGTGATTTTTGGCTCTAGGGAAACGTGCAGAAGCAGTTTTAGGTAATCAGGGCCCTTTTTTATATTTGTGTTGAAATTTGTACTCAGGTTTGTTTGTTTTTCAAATCCCATGTGTAATAAATTGGACAGAATGGTCAACTCCAGGGGCATATTCTTAGATTATGTGTTTAGATGCATTGGTATGTTTACTTAATTTTCTTTTCCAATTTCTTTTTCCTGTTGGAGTAATGTGTATATTTTGAAATGGTTATAGCCCTGATATGATTCTACACAGTTGGTAGTGCTTTACACAAAAATAAGGGTCATAATAAAAAGTGATGTCAAGCTGCTGTGAGGCCACTCATTGGAGGAGACTGCACTGCTGTGGGGTCGTTTTGGCAGAGAGCAACCATGCATGTTTTGAACCTGGTGTCATTTTGATGTTTTGTGTGCAGAGGGACAGAGATGATGGCAAACCCCCACCAGCGCCGCGTAAAGGTTGGGCCACCCCCACCTACGAAGACCTCTTGGACCAAAAACGTGAACAGGAGGCACAATATAGGTATGAAAAATTGCTTGTGTGTGTGTGTGTGTGTGTGAGTGTATGTGTGTGTGTGTGTGTGTGTGTGTGTGTGTGTAAGAGAACACTTTTGTCTTTATGAATTCACTATAATATACACTCGTTGCTCCATCAATCCACACACATATGCAGTCACATCCTCCCCCCAGCCACATCACATCACCACACCACACCACCACACATCACACACCACACCACACACACCACACCACACCACACACACACCACACACACACACACACACACACACACACACACACACACACACACACACACACACACACACACACACACACACACACACACACACAGGTACACAGACTCGCACGCACATGCACATACACGCACGCACACACACACGCACGCACACACGCATGCACGCACGCACACGCACGCACGCATGCACGCACACACACACACACAAACACAACCACACACACACACACACACACACACACACACACACACACACACTCTCCTCTCTCTACTCACTCACACATACACACACATACACTTACACACACACACACACACACACACACACACACACACACACACACACACACACACATACACACACACACACACACACACACACACACACACACACACACACACACACACACACACACACACACACACACACACACACACACACACACAACACACACACCACACACACACACACACCATCCATCCATCCATGCATCACCCCAAAATTACTCCATTAGTAAAGATATGAATGCAAAAGATATAACATTTTCTGGATTGAAATGAACTTCTGAGACGAGTATCAGTTCAGTCTGGTTGGCATCAAGGTGTGTCTGTTTTGCAGACGGAATAACGATCCTGGCTATGGTCAGCCTTTGGAGGTAAGTGAGATCGCTTTGTCAGTACTAGTATTAAATAATTTTGAAATATGTTTATGCATTTTGTAGTTGTTTTGCTGCCATGGCTTTTTTGGGGTGAATGATATTAAATCATATTAAATAAAAATGTATCTATCTTATTTTGTTGTTATTGTTGTTGGTTTGCTGTCCTAGCTTTCTGAGATGACTGATATTATATCTTTTTTTTTTTACATGTATTTGTTGATTTTGTTGTTTGTCGTTGTTTCACTGTCCTAACTTTCTGTGATTCCATATCACCAACCCCTGGATAATTCAGTTGAATTCCCAGAACCAGAAAACCCTCTAGGACCAAAGATATCAAGCTGCCATGGGATCATTCACCAAAGAAGTCCCTGCACTGCTTTGGTGCAGTTCAGTAGTAGGCTGCCTGTTCTGATTTAGCTTACTGAAGACTCTGCCTACTACACCTCCTACTAGCGACAGTGATCGCTCAGTGGTGGAGCCAGATCAAGTGGGACCCCCTAGATAGTGGACCACCATTGCGGCCCTCCTACAACTGTCCCCATGATGATAAATCATTGTTGTATAGCACAGTTTTTTCATGCTAGTTTGGACTGACTGCGCATTCCTTCATGATGATAAATCATTCTTATTTAGCACTATTCTCTGAACATTGGACTCAACTGCTCATTGTTCATAAAGTAACAAGACACATATGGTAATATAACAATATAACACATTTATATGTTCATATTATAATATATGCTATCGTATTCATTTATGTGGTGAAAATTGTATTTGAAAAACAACAGATGACTGATGCTACTGTTTATTATCATTGACTAAGTTAATCCATACTAAGCGGACTGCCAGTGTATGGACATTGTTTCTGGTGAATTGACATTTCTAGGCCAGGTTGGGGCTATTGCTTCTGTCTTTCGGGTGTTTCTTGGGACATTACAGATAGCCTGAGTTTGTTTCACTAACACATTGATACAGTCTGAGGCAATGGTATATATAGAACCCGTAATTTAGGTAGAGCTTCAAGACTTTACAGTATATAGAATTTAGGCGCAAGCTAAGGTCTTATACCACAACCAATTTGGGTCTTTCTTCATCATGTGGCATCTGCGGAGAATTCCAAGCTTAGAGATGTTGAACTTGAGAAAATGAAACTGAAACTTTATTTGTTTTATTTTTATCTCTTCGACTCCCGCACCCTGCCTGACAGCATCATGTATTGTCAACCATGCCAGCAAAGCAAAAACTTAACCCTTTGACTCCTTCACCCTATCCACCAGCTTCCTGCAGGAAGCTGGTCAATAGGGTGAGGGAGTCAAGGGTTTAAGTTTTTGCAGTGGGTTGATAGGGTGCAAGAATCAAAGGATTAAGATACAGTTTTAACCCTTTTGTTTTATTCCCTCTTGCCATGAAACTGATTAATAGGGTGAAGGTTGGAGAGGGTTAAGTTTTTCCCTAGCAGAATAGGTATCTACCTTCTGCAGGATACCATTTTGATGGAAATTTCTTGATTTATCTCCTTCAAGATGACGTGATCATGTCGTAATAGAGATTTAAACTTGAGTGTATGCCAGCTTCAGTGTATGCCAGACATGTTCTATCTTATTGTTTCCAGAATGCCACTGAGATAGAATAAGATGTGATCTGATTGTATTCCATGCAGAGTTTTCCCCTTGTTCGTTTCTTGTTGTTTGGTAGGCCTTTGTTTTAGTTATGTTTTCCACTGTTTTGTTACTTTTTTATGGTTTTTTCCTCTTTTGTTTTTGTTGTTGTTGTTGTTGTTGTTGTTGTTGTAGTTGTTGTTGTAGTTTTTACTCATCTTTTGCACCCACTCATGTGTCACCAACCCTCTTTTGTTCATTTTGACTCAGAAACACACGTCAAAATCCACAGAAACAGAGGTCAGAATGTGAGCAGGGCATGAAGACCCAGTGAACCTGTGACAGTTTTTTGTAATGCTATGTTGATGAAGGTGGGGGGATGGTAGTGGTGATGCTGTGGGGTTCCATTTCACATCGAGACTGCATGACATGGCTGTACTCTAGGTTTGCTTTTATAATATACCCTGACACCTACCAGGTCTAAGAGATACATATACCTGCAGTGTTGGGTAAGAAAATATGAGCAACACCATCAGTGACACATCTGTAAAATGGATGAGATTAAGCTGCATGGTTCCAGATTTCTCAGTGAGCCTACAGCACTTTTCAATTTTAGGTAAAAGCTGGTTGGGGCTGACATATCCCACATTGATTTTTTTGGATTCATAGGGATTTGAACCAACAGCCCGTCAGTCAGTGGTCTGTTGTATTAACAATATTGCCATGTTGCCTTTACTGTGTTTCTGTTTTACTCACTTTGAAGACCCAAGGTGTTGATGTGATGAAAACTTTTGGGCTCAGCTAGGCTGTCACTGAAATGCAATGAGGAATTATTCAGTCTGTTTGCTGTGAAAATTCTTTCACATCTGAGATAAAACTTTGCTTCACTGTGTCCTCTGTGGACTGAACTTTATATGCCTGGGAAGCCGGGAGATCTTTCAGTACAATGTATCCCCACCTTCTGGAAATTCTGTGCTAGAAGTTTCCTCTTTTCTGTCAGTCTCTTTGTTTCTTTCTTCCTCCTTTGCTTTCTGTCATTTCTTCCTATCATTTCCTGTCTTGCTGGTCCATTCACCAGTATGTGTTCGATAAGGTCTTACGTATTTTCTCTTGGGATTGATAATTGGGTACATGTGTTGGGCGCATATTTGGCTGTAGGGATGTGAGGTGTGCAGAGGTGATTTTGGGTAATTTGGGCCTGTTTTTAGATATGTTTTGGTGTCATTGGTTATGTTTAAATCTGTAATCAGGTATGATTTTTGGATCCCCTGTGCAATAGATTGAATGGAGTGGTCAGTGCCAGTGGCATCTCCTCGGATTGTGTGCGCAAATGCATTGATATGTGTGCTTGATTTTCTTTTCCTTTTTTACCTCTTAAAGTATTGTGTGTGTTTTGAACTGGTTATAGCCCAGATATGGCTCTATGCAGTCGACTGGGCTTTAAACAACAATAACAATAAAACATTAAAACTTTATATGCATAAGTAGTTGGGTGTGCCTTTCATGCTGGCATGTGGGCACTTTTAACTGTAATTGCTCTTGATTTTTATATATTCTTTTTATCTTTAGTGTGGGGCACATTGTCTGTGTGTTGAAGATCACTTCTTGATTTTTCTGCTCATAAATCATGAATTGTGTAACTTGATTTAAAAAAAAAATCATTTATGTAGTTGTAAAGTTTTGGTGACTGGAGAAAGTACTGGTGAAAAGTGGATTCAAATTGCAAAGATGTACTTCCTTTCCCATTTCCTTTCCTTTGTATATCAGATTGTGTTTCATTCAGCTTTTGTAAGAATGGTGAATCTGCACAGTCATTGAAGTTTTAATATCAGTGTCATCATCACATAACCTGTCTCTGTTCTGATGAAAACAAAATTTTGCCCTAATTGTTATCCCAGGATTTTGTGTTTTATTGCTCATTGTTGCAGTTTTTGAGACAGGAATAGAAGGAGAGAGAGAGAGAGAGAGAATGTGTGTGTTGCTTTATTTTTTGTTTGTTTTTTCTCTTACTGGTTTTTCATTGAAATCAAACTTAAGTTTAGACTAGTGGTCATGAATCAGACAATTGATTCAGAATAAATAAAAGGCACGTATTTGTTTCTTTCAAACTTTATTTTTTGCTGTCCCATTTTCAGTGTGGTATTAGTAGTGGCCAGAGAATCTGGAACTCTTTTTCACAGTGCTATGATGATGATGATAACGATGATGATGATGATGATGATAATGATGATTTGAATGATGATTGTGATACTGTGGAGTACAATTCTGGATTGAGATTGCTGACAAGACTGTACTCTACATTTCCTTTCATAATATATCCTGGCATCAGTCAGGCCCGAGAGATTCACACACCTGCCGTTTTGGTCAGAAGATTTGAGGTACTCCGTCAGTATCGAACTCATAAAGTGGATGAGACTTGACTGTGTGGAGCTAGTCTTTCCAACAAGCCCATAATGTGCTCAGCTCTGGGGAGGAGCAGGTAGATTTGAAAAATTCCATAATGTACAAACTAGTTTTTTAGTTCATTTTTGACAAGATGCAAAGACAAGTACAGAAATGGGAAAGTGTAATTACAAAAATGATGAGAGATTGAAAAAATGAACGTATCTACATCATATCTACAAATCTGTGATATGTCTTATTCATATGAAACATTATTACTTAACGAAAGCATGAAAAAATAGGGTAGCACACAGTAGATTTTCAAATAAAAATACACACAAATACCAGCTCTGATCTTTGCAATTTTTTAATTTCTTCTTCAGATATGACATTAAGGAAATGAGAATAATATTATATACACTTGGGTAGGTTGTTAAAAATTAGGCTTGCTGTTGGTTTGTACAGTAAAATGATACAGTGTGTATTACAAATAAGCAGAGAACTATAATAACAGACATATATTGTAAAGCATTGTCAACAGGAAGGAGGGAAATATGTTGCCCAGTATCCCTACAGAATTTTATAGAAAGGAAAGTGATTCTGAATATCAGAATACGATATGGATTTGATTAATGATGACAGTTGTAACTTGGTTTATTTACCTGTTTATGTATTTATTTATTTATCTGTTTGCTTGTTTGTTTATTTACCTGTTTATGTATTTATTTATTTATCTGTTTGCTTGTTTGTTTAATGATTGCATGTTCACACAGTTTTTTTTTAATTATTTATTTGTGATATAACTTATTGTTGTGTGTTATCAGATCACAGTACCACTATTCTTGTTTCGCATAATTTATTTATTCAACATAGCAGTGATGTGATCAGACCAATGGATATAGTTATGATTGTTATGAGTGAAAAACGAGTGCATTGATAAATGTTCTGATTATCTCGTTTCTCTTCATGGAACAGTTGGACAGCAGGTAGACCGACTGAGTAGAGAATCGGACTCAAAGTAAGTGACATGTGGAACATGTGATGTTATTATCGTTTGATAGCTCTGTGAATGTGATGTCAGTTAGCACTTAGTAAAGTGGATTGAAAGGAGAGCTAATTAATTCTTTCCTAGTACAGTGTATTAAAGGAGAGCTAATTAATTCTTTCCTAGTATGGTGGATTGAAAGGAGAGCTAATTAATTCTTTCCTAGTACAGTGATGAAAGGAGAGCTAATTAATTATTCTTAGCACAGTGGATTGAAAGGAGCTAATTAATTATTTCCTAGCACAGTGGATTGAAAGGAGAGCTAATTAATTATTTCTTAGCACAGTGGATTGAAAGGAGAGCTAATTAATTATTTCTTAGCACAGTGGATTGAAAGGAGAGCTAATTAATTATTTCTTAGCACAGTGGATTGAAAGGGAGCTGATTAATTATTCTTAGCATAGTGGATTGAAAGGAGAGCTAATTAATTATTTCTTAGCACAGTGGATTGAAAGGAGAGCTAATTAATTATTCTTAGCACAGTGGATTGAAAGGAGAGCTGATTAATTATTTCTTAGCACAGTGGATTGAAAGGAGAGCTAATTAATTCTTTCCTAGACAGTGGATTGAAAGGAGAGCTGATTAATTATTTCTTAGCACAGTGGATTGAAAGGAGAGCTAATTAATTCTTTCCTAGTACAGTGGATTGAAAGGAGAGCTGATTAATTATTTCTTAGCACAGTGGATTGAAAGGAGAGCTAATTAATTCTTTCCTAGTACAGTGGATTGAAAGGAGAGCTAATTAATTATTTCTTAGCACAGTGGATTGAAAGGAGAGCTAATTAATTCTTTCTAGTACAGTGGATTGAAAGGAGAGCTGATTAATTATTTCTTAGCACAGTGGATTGAAAGGAGAGCTAATTAATTATTTCTTAGCACAGTGGATTGAAAGGAGAGCTAATTAATTATTTCTTAGTACAGTGGATTGAAAGGAGAGCTAATTAATTATTTCTTAGCACAGTGGATTGAAAGGAGAGCTAATTAAACTTTCATAGTAGAGTGGATTAAAAGGAGAACTAATTAAACTTTCATAGTAGAATGGATTGAAAGGAGAACTAATTAAACTTTCACAGTAGAGTGGATTGAAAGGAGAACTAATTAAACTTTCATAGTAGAGTGGATTAAAAGGAGAACTAATTAAACTTTCCTAGTAAAGTGGATTAAAAGGAGAGCTAATTAAACTTTCATAGTAGAGTGGATTGAAAGGAGAGCTAATTAAACTTTCATAGTAGAGTGGATTGAAAGGAGAACTAATTAAACTTTCATAGTAGAGTGGATTGAAAGGAGAACTAATGAACTCTTTCTTGGTAGAGTGGATTGAAAGGAGAACTAATTAAACTTTCCTAGTACAGTGGATTAAAAGGAGAGCTAATTAAACTTTCCTAGTAGAGTGGATAGAAAGGAGAACTAACTAACTTTCCTAGTACAGTGGATTAAAAGGAGAACTAATTAACTTTCCTAGTAGAGTGGATAGAAAGGAGAGCTAATTAACTTTCCTAGTATAGTGGATTAAAATGAGAACTAATTAACTTTCCTAGTATAGTGGATTGAAAGGAGAACTAATTAACTTTCCTAGTATAGTGGATTGAAAGGAGAACTAATTAACTTTCCTAGTATAGTGGATTGAAAGGAGAACTAATTAACTTTCCTAGTATAGTGGATTGAAAGGAGAACTAAGTAACTTTCCTAGTATAGTGGATTGAAAGGAGAACTAATTAACTTTCCTAGTATAGTGGATTGAAAGGAGAACTAATTAACTTTCCTAGTATAGTGGATTGAAAGGAGAGCTAATTAACTTTCCTTGTATAGTGGATTGAAAGGAGAACTAATTAACTTTCCTAGTATAGTGGATTGAAAGGAGAACTAATTTAACTTTCCTGGTATAGTGGATTGAAAGGAGAACTAATTAACTTTCCTAGTACAGTGGATAGAAAGGAGAACTAATTAACTTTCCTAGTATAGTGGATAGAAAGGAGAACTAATTAACTTTCCTAGTATAGTGGATAGAAAGGAGAACTAATTAACTTTCCTAGTAGAGTGGATAGAAAGGAGAGCTAATTAACTTTCCTGGCATAGTGGATTGAAAGGAGAGCTAATTAACTCTTTCATTCAGGGTTTCTGATAAGATACAAATAATAGAGGTTCCAAGGACTCATTTACCGTATTTTTAGAGGGCCCTAGGCTTCCTTCAGAGGGTCATTTAAAAACCAGTAATGTCCTCAATTCTGATTAGATCTGCATACATTCAGAAGCAAGCATACTTTCTTGTCAGCAAGATTTCTGTACCAAGAAGTTGACACACGCATCTGTGATCAGCTGCTCTTCTTCAGAATCCTCTCCTCTCACAGCAAGCTTGATGGACATCCTGTTCCCCATTGATTTGTGCTGAGACAACTCCTTAGGAAATCCCCTCTCACAAGGGACAGAAGTGACTGCGATGGTTGATGACAGTGCTGCCAAAGTCACAAATTTAGGGAACAAATCTAGAAAAGTTAAACTTTAGTCCCAGGGAACCGCTCAGCAAACATGTAGTGCGTCCTTTTGGTTTTCAAAGCATCAGGGATGCAGATTTTTGTGTTATCAGAGGCCCTGAATTAACCCCCTTCACTGATCCACTTTTGTATGACGTACATCATGACCTGATGATTGGCAGTGCATTGTGAAGTCCGGGTAGAGTAGTTTTAATGTTGCGCTCAGCTGTGCAGAAATATCAACTGCGAAGTCAGAAGATTCAACCACCAACAATCTCTTTCAATTTTCATTCCCTAATTTGTCAAACTCAGACACTTCCATCATCACGGATATTGTTCAAGAAAATTTGAGAGGTTTTTGTGAACTTGAGAAATTTGAGATTTTTTTTGTAATTTGTCGTATTGTTCTGCAAAAACATCAGAGTGAAATCAGACATTTACTTTTAAGGAAGTATTAGAAGAAGGTGTTTAAGGCGCTGACAGTGGTGATGAAGATTTTGGTCCTGATGATGTCGAATTTTGTGAATTTGATTCCAGAGACTCAGCATTTTGATCTGGGAGAATCACAGCTAGTTGATGAATTTGATGAAGATTATCAGTCTCTGCCAGATGGTTGTGAGAAAGTCTGGATCAACATTTGCAAATTATGATAAATCATTACAGAATGAGTCTGTGTTCATTTCTGTTGCATTTGATGTACTTGTTTATGGTGTTACCTGCAATAATTCTGGAGATGTGAGGGGGAAAAAAACGAAGCTGTAATTTTTCAGTTTTCCTGGAATTTTCTTGATATACACTCTAGCCAAAAGTATTATAGCAGCAAAGGGGTTAACTGATAGTATGATAGCATTGATCATCTTTGTATTAATAGTTAGTGAAATCCCTGAGGTTTTATTATAGGTAAAAAAAAAAAAGAAGAAAGAAATCTAAAGCTCTCACATGAAACCAGTCTCCTCATTTGTATAACATATAAGAAAATTGACTTGTATGGTTGCTGGTTAAACAACTGCTGAAGAACAATGCACTGTCTAAACTTCGAGGCTGAAGCAGACCAGTAAATAGTTTAACTGATAAATAGAATGAATAGGTATTTGATGAATAGGTATTTGTTTGTCAGTCACAGATAAAGAGTGAAATATGCAGACCACCAAAGTAGTTTCAGTATGAAACTTTTGGAAGATTGCCCTTTTTTGCTTTGTTTTAGAATAACTGAAAATTTCTTGCAATGACAGACAGTTATCAAAATATAATGAATTTGAAAGTAAAAACATATTTCAAAGCTTTGGATGTGCAACTATTTATAGGCGGCAGAACAGGGGCGGGAACAAAACCCAGGATCTCATGCTGGAATACAGAGAAGTGGTACTTTAAATTGCTTACTCCTTATGTTGTCACCCAGTTTCTTTTACATTTTGTTGGTTTCTTGCATTGTTTTTGTTATTGTGGAAACATTTGTGATAGAATTGAATTTCAGGTCGTTTGATTTGGTCCATTTTGTTTATTGTTTACATGGATTTTGTTGTTGTAAAAATGTTTGTGACTAAATGAAATGTCATTTATGTTAGTTTGAATAGAAGTAGTTTTTAAGTAAATCCCTTGTAATTTGATGGTTAATGTGTTTGGTATTGTTTAATTCCTCTTAATTCAGTATTGTTTTGTTTCATTACAATTAAGTGTCTTTATCAAAGCTTGTATTATGTATCTGATTTTCCCTTCCCTTGAATTCAGTATTATTAGGTTATGTTACAGTTAAGTGTCTTTATCAGAGTGTGTAGTATGTATCTGAATTTCACTTCCCTTTAATTCAGTATTAGTTTGTTTTGTTACAATTCGGTGTCTTTATCAAAGCATGTATTATGCATGTCAATTTTCTGTGAGGCCCTTTGCAATTGAAGTGTTCTTGCCCGTTTCATAAATCTAATATATACTGATTTTCCTCATAATTTTGTTTGCTTGTTTGTTTTTATTTGGTGTTATAATGGTCTTAATTGTAGCTGTTTCTGTATCAGTCAAATCAGTTTTCATAGAACCAAAATTTACTTGCATGTAATTCTATATGAAGTAATTTTTGCATGCTTCTTTCTTTAAGCCTTTTGGGTGTTTGCCCTTTTGATTTTTTTGTATTTGTTTGTTTGTTTGTTTGCTGGTGAGTTTTGTTTTTGTTGTTGTTGTTTTGCTGACAGTGTTTGTTTTTATTTTGTTTTTAAATTTCGTTGACAATAACTGGTAGTTGTCAGTTTGTTAATTGTCATTTTAGTTGTTTATCTCAGTCATTCTATCTCAGTCATGCAGTGATCCGATGTCTACAAAGTTAGAAGAACATGGTCTGTGTAGAAAGTGACAGAGTGTTTATGTAGCAAGTGACAGAGTAATGATTGAATGGTAGGAGACCTTTCTTTGAGAACGAGAGACTGTCTGGGATTTTAGACGACCCCAACTGGTTAAGTGCTAGTCGGGCATCCAATGCCAGCATTCATCACCGCCAGGACGACTCGGTAAATATCATGGACTGGGTTGCGGTGGATGGACTCTGCGTGATCTTTTCTGGTTCAGCACTCTCTCTTTCTTTCTCTCATTACTTTTGATTCTCAATGCACACTAAGCATTTTAACTAAAAGCTGGAACCCAATATCTTGGACTTAAGCTTTTGTTTTGTTTTCTGTTTTGTTTGTGTGTGTGTTCCTCCCCTTCCCCCCACAGTAACAGTTTTTACAGTTTATTTATGTCAGCTGGTCATTACTTGTTATGTTTCTTTTCTTTCATTATCCCTCCACCTACCTACCTGTCTTCAGTAACAGTTTTGTGGTGTGTTTGGCATTTTAATGGAAAGCTGAAATCCACCCCGTTTGTCTCATTTTTACTTGCCTCAGACTGTGAAAATGAAAGAAAGAAATACTCCTCCGGGATGTTGTGTGTGTTCATGTGTTTGTAGACTCAGGACTTAAAAGAATTAATCGTGTAACTGTAGACTGTGACAATATGATGAACATAATTTATACAATGCTACCATATATGATGAGAATTTATATAGATTGCATGGTAAACTACATGAAAAGTATAGGTCATATGATTTATTAGACATTAATGAACTGATAGCCATTTGTGTGTCTGTGTTACTTCAGCAAACAGACCAGATGTCAGTGTGTTTAACCATGGTTACATTTGTGTTCTAGACCAAAAACTGGTCAAGTTGAAAGCCAATTTATTACAGCGGTTTACTTACGTAAACATTGAGGTTTAGTATCAAAGAGCATTTTGTATATGCTGCTGTAGCGTTCAGGATGATGGGGTTTGAGTTTGTTCTTGAAGGATTCATCATGTTTGGACAATGGTAATCTATCAGACTCCTCGAGCCTGCTCAAAATGGTGCTGGCAAGGTCTTGGAAATAGACACAGATAACAGGACATGGGAACCTATGACAGACTATGTGTCAATACCAGAATGATTTGAGCATCAAGATGGGTAACAAATTTTTGAAGACTCATCAAAATCTTCGTCTTTAGTCTTGAAGAAGCCAGTTTTTGTGTTGAAGGGGGTTGACATTGGAGATGTCTGATCTTGAGTCCTCAGTTCTGTCTCCAGAGCCAGACAACCTGTGTTGATGGATGGTACGCAGCTAGTTTCATGTCCTCTCAGTGTTGATCCCATGGGCTGGTTTGTTCTTTTGATAGAGCCGTGGACTCAGGATCTGATATCTTGAGTTCAGTCCCAGCCCGCAACAGCAACATTAAACATCGACCGTGTTTGCTGCCCATCTTAATGTTTCCATCATTCCTGTAGTGTCAGCTTCGTGTTTCAAAGGTCTCCCCCCTCCCCCAAACTCCTTTTCCACTTTTCAGTTCAAGACCTTGCCAATGCACAGTGTTTTGTGCAGGCTCAGGAAGTCTACCAGATAATTGCTGGCAGATTTGAGTGGAGCACATATGGAATCGTCTGAGTGCAATGAATCCCTCTTGAACAAACTCCAAACTCATTGTTGAACAGATATAAAATAATGTTGCTCAAGGAAGCCCAGAAAATGGTGAATTCATATTGAGTTATGTGCTGATTCAGATTTGAAAAAATAAACGTGCCGAAAGCCAGAGACAGTGTTGCATACATGATTTTGACTAATCTTTTTGAATTTGTTTTTTAAAAAGTCTTGCAGAAACTTGATTTTTTTTTTTTTATCACTTTTTGACATTTTTTTAAACAGATGTACTTTGTACTTAAAACGCCAGATTTTTTGGTGGTTTTTGTTCATCTTCTCTTCCAGTTAAATTTTTAACATATTTCATGTTTCCGACATTAGGTTTTTGGTTGGTTGGTTGGTTGTTTTTGTTGTTGTTTTTTGTTGTTTTTTTGGTGTGTTTTTTCCCCTGTTCATTTTTTTATGATTGATTTATTTTTACATAATTACTATTCATTCTTTGTTGTTGTTATTATTATTTCTTTTAAAAGTTTTATTTATTCATTTATTTATTTGTGGGTTGTTTATCTAAATATTATTACCTGCAGTACACCACTGAATTGTGCATGAAGTCCTACAATTTTTGTGTTTGGTTTGTGTTCTTTTGCTGTGTGTTATATTGGATTTATGATTACCTTTTATTTGAATTCCAAATATTCTGTTTGACCTGTGATCGTCGCTAACATTGTTTAGCACTGAATCTAACAATTTTAAAATTTGGAAGCCTAAGGTGTTTTTTGTTTTTGTTTTTGTTTGGTTTTGAGATTTTTTGCTTTTTTTGTTTTGTTTTGTTTGCTTTTTGGTTGAATGTTTTCTGTAATCCTTAACATGACATATTTGCAGTGTGCCCATTTATGACTGTATTTGTCCATTGTTTCTTTGTTATCAGTATAATGGAATATGAATCATGAGAAGACAGATCTTTTCATATACGTAGTGCATCAGATTTTGTAGTAAGGCAAGATTTTCGTATCAAAGTAGTATTGCCATGAGTTGTGCATGTGACAGAGTATGTTTTAATATAATTTGCAAACAGATGTAATGGCTCCTTGAATGTCATGTTAATTTGGGTTATTTGATTTGTTTTCTTTTGTGCTGATTTTTTAAAAATGAAATATTTGAGTGTGTGTAGAAACTATGATCTCAAGATGATTCTACTAAATTGATCTGAGAGCACTTGTTGATATGTTTATTTTTTTGTAATATTTTTCTTTAATGTTGGTTTTCATTTTCAGTCTCCCTTTTTGAAAAGGAGGGGGAATTGATTGACACTAATTATATGTTTGTAGACAAGATAGTTTCTTTTTTAAAGAGTTGTTAAGGCATTGCTATTATTTTGGGGGACAGCACGAGATATATGAAAAGCTTTCCATTAGAATATACCTGCTGTGTTTGTGTTTGTTCAAGAGGAATTCATCGCTTTCAGACAATCCATATGTGCTCCATCCAAATCTGCCAGCTAGTACTTGGCAGACTCCCTGAGCCTGTGCAAAACATTATGCGCTGACAGATATATGCTATTTTTTTTTGTGCAGAGATCCCTAGTTGCTCAGGTTTAAATTTGGTTCTTTTTTTTTCTTTTCTTTTCTTTTTTCTTTTTGTGCTGCCTTCAATGTTTGCAGCTTACCTGCCCTCGAAAGCCTTTCCAACACTCCACAGAACCCATCAAAATTAAGGCCACCTTGTGCAGGGCATGAAGATCCACAATCTGGGACAATTTTTTATGTGCTGTGATGAGGAGAACGGGTATGACGGTGATGATGCTATGGAGTTCCGCTTTTGGATTGAGGGTTGTAATACACGCTTACTTTCAAATGTAGCCTGGTGTCAGCCAGACCTGGTAGACACAGACACCTGCGGTGTTAGTCAAGATATTTGAGTAACACCCTCAATGATGTGTCTGTAAAGTAAAATAGACTGGACTGTTTGGTAACACCCTCAGTGATGTGTCTGTAAAGTTAAATAGACTGGACTGTTTGGTAACACCCTCAATGATGTGTCTGTGAAGTTAAATAGACTGGACTGTTTGGTAACACCCTCAATGATGTGTCTGTAAAGTTAAATAGACTGGACTGTTTGATAACACCCTCAATGATGTGTCTGTGAAGTTAAATAGACTGGACTGTTTGATAACACCCTCAATGATGTGTCTGTAAAGTTAAATAGACTGGACTGTTTGGTAACACCCTCAATGATGTGTCTGTGAAGTTAAATAGACTGGACTGTTTGGTAACACCCTCAATGATGTGTCTGTAAAGTTAAATAGATTGGACTGTTTGGGTAACACCCTCAATGATGTGTCTGTAAAGTTAAATAGACTGGACTGTTTGGTAACACCCTCAATGATATGTCTAAAGTTAAATAGACTGGACTGTTTGGTAACACCCTCAATGATGTGTCTGTAAAGTTAAATAGACTGGACTGTTTGTAACACCCTCAATGATATGTCAAGTAATGATGACTGTTTGGTAACACCCTCAATGATTGTCTGTAAAGTTAAATAGACTGGACTGTTTGGTAACACCCTCAATGATGTGTCTGTAAAGTTAAATAGACTGGACTGTTTGGTAACACCCTCAATGATTGTCTGTAAAGTTAAATAGACTGGACTGTGTGGTAACACCCTCAATGATGTGTCTGTAAAGTAAAATAGACTGGACTGTTTGTAACACCCTCAATGATGTGTGTGTAAAGTTAAATAGACTGGACTGTTTGGTAACACCCTCAATGATGTGTCTGTGAAGTTAAATAGACTGGACTGTTTGTAACACCCTCAATGATGTGTCTGTAAAGTTAAATAGACTGGACTGTTTGGTAACACCCTCAATGATGTGTCTGTGAAGTTAAATAGACTGGACTGTTTGGTAACACCCTCAATGATGTGTCTGTAAAGTTAAATAGACTGGACTGTTTGATAACACCCTCAATGATGTGTCTGTAAAGTTAAATAGACTGGACTGTTTGGTAACACCCTCAATGATGTGTCTGTAAAGTTAAATAGACTGGACTGTTTGGTAACACCCTCAATGATGTGTCTGTAAAGTTAAATAGACTGGACTGTTTGGTAACACCCTCAGTGATGTGTCTGTAAAGTTAAATAGACTGGACTGTTTGGTAACACCCTCAATGATGTGTCTGTAAAGTTAAATAGACTGGACTGTTTGGTAACACCCTCAGTGATGTGTCTGTAAAGTTAAATAGACTGGACTGTTTGGTAACACCCTCAATGATGTGTCTGTAAAGTTAAATAGACTGGACTGTTTGGTAACACCCTCAATGATATGTCTGTAAAGTTAAATAGACTGGACTGTTTGATAACACCCTCAATGATGTGTCTGTAAAGTTAAATAGACTGGACTGTTTGGTAACACCCTCAATGATATGTCTGTAAAGTTAAATAGACTGGACTGTTTGGTAACACCCTCAATGATGTGTCTGTAAAGTTAAATAGACTGGACTGTTTGGTAACACCCTCATGATGTGTCTGTAAAGTTAAATAGACTGGACTGTGTGGTAACACCCTCAATGATGTGTCTGTAAAGTAAAATAGACTGGACTGTTTGGTAACACCCTCAATGATGTGTCTGTAAAGTTAAATAGACTGGACTGTTTGGTAACACCTCAATGATGTGTCTGTAAGTTAATAACTGGACTGTTTGTCCCAGCCTTCCAACAAGCTATAGCACACTCAACTTTGATATGAAGCGGGGGTCGGGGCAAAAAAATCCTACAACATTTTTGTAACTGGGGTTCAAAACCATAAATAGGATTCAGACTGTATCAGTTTGATTAAAGTTACGTTTTGAAAATTACCATTATACAAACACAAATGTCAAGAGACATGACAGATGAAATTTCTAATGATTTTTGTTTTACTGTCTTGCTGTTAAGGTTTCTGTGATTTTCCATTTTTTTCACAATAGACATTGTTTGCATTTTCTTCTTTTCTGTCATTTATATGTTTTGACAGTTTTCCCATGTGTATGTTTGTAACAGCTGAAAACGTACTTGTTTTTAAAATGTCAGTTTTGTTTATGGAAAAAAGTAAAGTCTGTAAACATGTAATGTCAGTCCACAGTAGTAAAGTCTGAAAACAAGTAATATCAGTCCACTAAAAACAGGTAATATCAGTCCACAGTACAGTCTGAAAACAAGTAATGTCAGTCCATTAAAACAAGTAATGTCAGTCCACAGTACAATCTAAAAACAAGTAATGTCAGTCCACAGTACAATCTAAAAACAAGTAATGTCAGTCCACAGTACAATCTGAAAACAAGTAATGTCAGTCCACAGCAAAGTCTAAAAACAAGTAATGTCAGTCCACAGTACAGTCTGAAAACAAGTAATGTCAGCCACAGCAAAGTCTGAAAACAAGTAATGTCAGTCCACAGTACAGTCTGAAAACAAGTAATGTCAGTCCACAGTAAAGTGTGAAAACAAGTAATGTCAGTCCACAGTAAAGTCTGAAAACAAGTAATGTCAGTCCACAGCGAAGTCTAAAAACAAGTAATGTCAGTCCACAGTACAGTCTGAAAACAAGTAATGTCAGTCCACAGTACAATCTAAAAACAAGTAATGTCGGTCCACAGTACAGTCTGAAAACAAGTAATGTCAGTCCACAGTACAGTCTGAAAACAAGTAATGTCAGTCCACAGTACAGTCTGAAAACAAGTAATGTCAGTCCACAGTACAGTCTGAAAACAAGTAATGTCAGTCCACAGCAAAGTCTGAAAACAAGTAATGTCAGTCCACAGTACAGTCTGAAAACAAGTAATGTCAGTCCACAGTACAGTCTGAAAACAAGTAATGTCAGTCCACAGTACAGTCTGAAAACAAGTAATGTCAGTCTATTAAAAACAAGTAATGTCAGTCCACAGCAAAGTCTAAAAACAAGTAATGTCAGTCCACAGTACAATCTGAAAAGTAATGTCAGTCCACAGTACAGTCTGAAAACAAGTAATGTCAGTCCACAGTACAGTCTGAAAACAAGTAATGTCAGTCCACAGCAAAGTCTGAAAACAAGTAATGTCAGTCCACAGTACAGTCTGAAAACAAGTAATGCCAGTCCACAGTAAAGTCTGAAAACAAGTAATGTCAGTCCACAGTAAAGTCTGAAAACAAGTAATATCAGTCCACAATGAAGTCTGAAAACAAGTAATGTCAGTCCATATGTAAGTCTGAAAACAAGTAATGTCAGTCCACAGTACAATCTAAAAACAAGTAATGTCAGTCCATTAAAAACAAGTAATGTCAGTCCATTAAAAACAAGTAATGTCAGTCCATTAAAGACAAGTAATGTCGGTCCACAGCAAAGTGTGAAAACAAGTAATGTCAGTCCACAGTACAATCTAAAAACAAGTAATGTCAGTCCGCAGTACAGTCTGAAAACAAGTAATGTCAGTCCACAGTAAAGTGTGAAAACAAGTAATGTCAGTCCGCAGTAAATCTGAAAACAAGTAATATCAGTCCACAGTAAAGTCTGAAAACAAGTAATATCAGTCCACAATGAAGTCTGAAAACAAGTAATGTCAGTCCACAGTACAGTCTGAAAACAAGTAATGTCAGTCCACAGCAAAGTGTGGAAACAAGTAATATCAGTCCGCAGTAAGTCTGAAAACAAGTAATATCAGTCCACAGTAAAGTGTGAAAACAAGTAATATCAGTCCACAGTAAGTCTGAAAACAAGTAATATCAGTCCATAGTAAAGTCTGAAAACAAGTAATGTCAGTCCACAGTAAAGTCTGAAAACAAGTAATATCAGTCCGCAGTAAGTCTGAAAACAAGTAGTATCAGTCCACAGTAAGTCTGAAAACAAGTAATGTCAGTCCACAGTAATGTCTGAAAACAAGTAATGTCAGTCCACAGTAATGTCTGAAAAAAAGATATGTCAGTCCATACGTAAGTCTGAAAACAGGTAGCATAAATTTATTTTCTCAATCAATTTTCCTATTACTTTTTTCTTTCTTGTTTTTTTAAGCTGTCACGGCTGCAGGATTTTAATCAAAATAAAAAGGTAACTCATTGTGGAATTTTTTTTCCACTTTTGTTTAACATTGCATGCATTGTTTGGTTACTTGCTATGAACAGCACATGCATGCTGCCCACCTGCATGTTATAATCAGTAACAACACATACTGTCCACCTCCATGTTGCAAACAATAAAAACGCATACTGTCCACCTGTATGTTACAATCAGTAACAACATGTGTATGCTGTCCACCTGTGTGTTATAATCAGTAACAACACATACTGTCCACTTGTGTGTTATAATCAGTAACAACACATACTGTCCACTTGTGTGTTATAATCAGTAACAACACATACTGTCCACCTGTGTGTTATAATCAGTAACAACATGTGTGTGCTGTCCACCTGTGTGTTATAATCAGTAACAACACATACTGTCCACCTGTGTGTTATAATCAGTAACAACATGTGTATGCTGTCCACCTGTACGTTATAATCAGTAACAGCATGTGTATGCTGTCCACCTGTATGTTATAATCAGTAACAACGCATACTGTCCACTTGTGTGTTATAATCAGTAACAACATGTGTATGCTGTCCACCTGTATGTTATAATCAGTAACAGCATGTGTATGCTGTCCACTTGTGTGTTATAATCAGTAACAACACATACTGTCCACCTGTGTGTTATAATCAGTAACAACACATACTGTCCACCTGTATGTTATCAGTAACAGCATGTGTATGCTGTCCACCTGTGTGTTATAATCAGTAACAACACATACTGTCCACCTATGTGTTATAATCAGTAACAACATGTGTATGCTGTCCACCTGCATGTTATAATCAGTAACAACACATACTGTCTACCTGTATGCTATCATCAATAACAACACATGCTGTCCACCTGTATGTTATATGTTTTCTTCAATAACACATGCTGTCCACCTGTATGTTATGATGAATAACAATGTGTGCTTGCTGTCCACCTGTATGTATTAATCAATAGTAACATGTGCATGCTCCCCCATCCCCTTACCTATACACACACACGCGTACACATGCACGCACACACACCTCACACATGCACTCTCACACACATGCATGCACATGCACATGCACACTTATACACCAAACATACATCAGTGATGGACCTGACTTACCTAAAATTGCTTCTGCATATCACATTTCCCTAGAGCCAAAAATGCATTTAATATGTGTATCCAATTATCAATCCTAAGAGAAAGTATTAAGACTTTATCGATCACATACAGGTGAATGGACCAGCAAAGCAAAAAATGATAGGAAGAAATGACAGAAAGCACAGGAACAAGGCAGAAACAAAGAGAGTGACAGAAAAGAGGAAATTTCTAGCACAGAATTTCCAGAAGGTGGGGATACTGTTTATTGTGAAAGAACCCCTGGCATCCCCACAGGGGGAGGGAGGGGGAGTAGTCTTGATTAACGGTTTGTCCCATTGGAATGTGATCAGTACATCCCTTCCCTCGTTGGGTTGCCAGGGGCTCTTTCAGTATAAACAGTATCCCCACCTTCTGGAAGTTCTGTTCTAGAAATTTCCTCTTTTCTGTCACTCTCTTTGTTTCTGCCTTGTTGCCTTGCTTTCTGTCATTTCTACTTATTTTCTGCCTTAATGGTCCATTCACCTGTATTTTTTCGATAAAGTCTTACGTACTTTTTCTTCAGATTGATAATTGGGTACATGTATTGGGTGCATTTTTGGCTCTGAGGAGGTGAGATATGCGGAAGCAATTTTAGGTAATTTATGCCTGTTTTTATATGTTTTGATGTCCTTATGTATGCTTATATTTGTATTCAGGTGTGTTTTTTAAATCTCCCTTATGCGATAAATCGGACGGAATGGTCCTACGCCGGGGGCATGTCCTTAGATTATGTGCGCGAATGCATTGATGAGTACTTAATTTTCTGTTCGTTTTTTTTTCCTGTTGAAGTTTTGTGTGTTTTGAAGCGGTTATAGCCCTGATATGGCTCTGTGCAGTCGGCTTGGCTTTAAACAACAACAAAAGAAAAAAGAAAGAAAGTACATCCTTGTTATCTAAAGCACATATCATCATCATCTTTGAATTTGTCGCTTTTTTCTGAACTTTATGGGCTTTGGAGAGGCAGGGTCGTGTCACTCTACAGGCTCATAGCTTTTAACCCAGATTTCGTCGATGGTGATCATCCGATTTAAAAAAAACTGTTGCTCTCATTTTTGTGTCTGTTCAACATAGTCTCAGCATGAGAGACATATACCCATTTTTGATCTTCAGTAGGGCAGTGTGGGACCGACCTTATTGTAACACATTCCAAATTCACTGGTTAACCCTTTGACTCGCACACACTGTCCACCAGCATCCTGCGTTTTCTACTATGCTAGCAAAGCAAAGTTTTAACCCTTTGACACCTTGACCCTGTCAACCAGCTTCCTGCAGGAAGCTGGTGGATAGGTTGAAGGAGTCAAAGGGTGAAGTTTTTGCAGTTGGTGAATAGGGTGTGGGGATCGAAGGGTTAAAATCGCATGAAGTGATCTATGACTAATATCAGTGTCATGAGTGATCTCTTCGCTCATTACTTGCTTGTCTTCATTCAAAATTTCTTTAACTTTTTAAACATTTTTCTCATCAAGAGCTTCAGCTGGCATGCCTGCATTATGCTTGCTTTTAACGTTCATGGACTGTTTACCCCTATGTACTCTGAAACATATGAGTGGGCTTTTCGCTTGTATGGGCGGCTTTTTTTCCCTTCTTTCTTTTTCTTTTTTTTCCAGCTATGAAGGCAATCATAGTTCACTTTTGTGGGTGTGCATGTTGAGTGTTTTTGCATGTTCATATTCTTTTCTTTTTCTTTTCTTTTTTTTTTCTTTTTTTTTCCTTTTTTTTTTTTCCTTTCCTGTTGAAGTTTTGTATGTTTTGAGGCGGTTATAGCCCTGATATGGCTCTACTCAGTCAGCTAGACTTTAAACAACAGTAACATTGACTAAAGCCGCCCAAAACTGACATGATTCACAAGATTTTTTTAATGTGCCTATACATACAGAGGGGGTTCAGCCATTGGCAGGTCTGTATGTTTGTTGACCTGGGACATTAGACAGATCTCCACCCTGTATCCACCAGGTGGTACCCAGACCAGTTCGAACCCAGACCTGCTGTTTGGATGACCAATATTCTAACCACTCAACTATTAGTTAAAAAATATCGTGTCCAGCATTTTATGCCTTTACTGTTAGCTGTTTTTATTTTGATCATTAAAAGTTTCATTTTTCAGTCTCTCTTTAGAAAAAAAAAGGCGGGAGATTTTAGCAACTGGAGAGATGTGTGTACCTGTATACGTTTGTGTCTGCCCATAAGAAAAAAGTGTTAGCAATATTTTCTCAGTGGATCTTTACCAGATTTTGGTCATAGTTGTGGAACTGTTAAGGAGTTGCATAAGCATAAGCTTGGAAGGTAAGTCACCAAAGTCAAGGTCATAGGATCAAAAAAGAGCTAAAATCAGTACTTTTTTTTTTTTTTTAAAGGAAGACTTGCAACCATCTTTTTCTCAAGAACTCTGATGAGATTTAAATGCTTGTTTAATTAAATGTTGTGACTGTCTGCCATTGTCTTCAGTGCACGCCAACTGAAGCTTCTTCAAGATCCACTCACCTTAAGAAATACAAACTCCCATAATAATTTTTGTTTGAAAAAAGATTATTAGAATGGCTTGACTGTCTTAGTTTTTTGTTTTGTTTTTTGTTGTTGTTTGTTGTTGTTGTTTTTTTTTTGTTTAATTTTTTTCTCAGATTGTCATTACATGACTATATTCTTCATGCCAACAGCAAAGAGAGCCACTAGACTTGCCACGAAACCTGTCTCCAAGGAACCCATCTCCAGCACAGGTAATGCCATTTGGAATGTGTTCGTGTGTGTGTGTGTGTGTGTGTGTGTGTGTGTGTGTGTGTGTGTGTGTGTGTGTGTGTCGTGCAGAGCATGTGAGTACCTGCATGTTGCATGCATACGTTTGTGTACATGTGTGTGTATGTGTGTTTGGTGTGTGTGTGTGAGTGTGTGATAGAAATAGGGAGATTTTTGATAGTTACAGTGTGTTTTGGTGATGCCATTTTGTGGCTTTGGTCTTAATATGTTTCTTGCAGGGTGTTTGTTTCATTTGGGGGGTTGTTGTGCTTTAATTATGTTCTTGTAAAACAATACAGATTTAACAGAAAAGAAGTTTCTGTGCAAGGGAGGATGGAGGAAAAAAAATAGAATGTTTTTATGTCAGTTTTGAATGGGTTAAGAACAGACAGCAGAGTTGACATTAATGCTACAAAGGGTAAAAGAGATTGGCCTTAGCTTAGAATGAAGCTGTGATGGCTGAAAGGTGCAGTGCATGTTTTCCAGTCTGACTGCATAGGAAAGCAGAAAGACATGTGTATAGCAACAAGAATGCTTTTCTTTAATTTAGAAAGGGTAATTTAATTAATTTAGAAAGGGTAATTCAATTCAATTACAGTATTTACACAGCACCAAATCTTGACAATTCAAATCAAAGCACACTCACACACAAGGCATACGCGTACAATTGACAAAGACTACCTAACGATGTTTAATGTAAAGAAAAAATTGCACAAAGTGAGGGACACAAGCTTCAACACATGAATTTGTTTATGAAAGCTTCGCTGCTGAGACAGTCTTGATGAAGGCAGTCACAAGAAGATCATTGATAAGGAAAATTAGGAAAAGATAAACAACATTTATAGGCCATTTTATGAGGAAAAGGGAATTAGAGCACCGGGTCACAACAGGAAAGCTGGAGGAGATTTTGTGTGTGCTGTTTACCTGGTTTTAAACAGCTACTAGACCTTGTTCTGTGTTTGTGAAGAAAAAGTACAACAAAGGAGGGAAATAGGCGCCTTCTTTATAAAGCTGGTTTAGGGGTTGTGAGGTCTGCCTATCACCCCTTTTTCTGGTGACTTGAAATTGAGATCGACCTTACGCTTCTAATAGGAGTGGATTCTTTTTGGCATTACCATTTCGCTAATACAGTGTACAGTTGCCAATGCCGTGCAGCAGGGCATATGATGATGATGATGATAGTACACTGAAGATAGTACCAACTATTTTTGTGTTTGTATTTTGTTTGGTTGGTTGTTTAGTTGTTGCTGTTGTAATTTTTTTTTAATGAAATGTGTCCCCACTTGTCATAGAGTTTTGATTTTAACATATTGATATATCTCATGAGTTCATTTATATGGTAAGTTGACCATTAATTTTTACATTGCATGATCAGTTAAGTGTTGATTCATGTTTTGATCCTGATCAGACAGTTGGATGAATATCATTTCTGATCTGATCAGGCATTTAGATGATTTTACTTCACTTCTCCATTTTTCTTTTGTGCAGCCACCCCGAACAAGAGAAGCCCCACGAGGAGAGCCATCTCAGTGCTATGCCACTCTGCCTATTGGTACGTAAGCTATGTTGGTGCTGTAACTGTGAAACAACACTTAATAAAACATGTGGAAAGACATGCACATATGTGTAGTTTAAACTGTTAGAAAATAATCATGGATAATGTATTTCTATTTCTTATGTACTTTCCTTCTTAAGTCACACCATGTGAACAGATGATTCATCATTCAGTTTGATTCTCTTTGCGTCTCTCTCACTCATATGTGTGTTGAGAATGGTTTTATCTTTGTTTTCTGAAATGGAGATTATAAAAGACATTTGCTTTGTTTTCTGAAACGGAGATCATAAAAGAGTATGATTTGAATTGAATAACAGTTGCATATCTCTCCTGCATCTCAAACAAATATCTGTAGATAAGGGAATTAGAGTGATGGGGATGATCAAGTGTGTTATAGAACAGAAAAAGTCATGTATTGTGTTGTCCTTGGGTGGGTTTCTGTGATGTGATTTTGTGGGGATGGTACTGTCCACCCATATTGGGGGTGGGGGGGGGGGGCAGGGTGAGGGGGGATTTTTTTGGATAGACTTAGAACATGAAACTCATATTCTAAGTAGGATTTCAAGATCTTGTCAACATGTAGGGTTTTTTGTGGAGACTTACAGTTTAACGCCGTGATCATTTTGGATCTTTTCCATCACATGATAAGCATGGTGTCAGTGTATGTGGAATGTATTCTGAGTACAGAGATGCCATCTTGGGAAACTGAAATTAAGGTTAAAGAAGGGAGAGAATGTATGTTACAGCAACTGCTCTCGCTCACAGTCCGTTCTGAAAATGTTGTCTGTTTTTACACAGGCAAAGATGTGCTTGAAATTAAGTTGCATCTTAATTTTGAAAATCAAAATGAAAGATGAAAAAGAACAATCAGTCATCATCATCACTGCATATTTGGACATGGACACTTGTAACACGTTAAAGGTCCAGCTTGTTTTGTCGTCGTACATCCTGTACTGATTCCCTCTTTGTGTGCTGTGAACTGTGATGAACACTGGTCCTACCCAGATCTGCAACACTGCTGCTTCTTCATCCATGATGGCTTTTTGAGATTGTTCCTTCTAACACTTCCTTGCTTTCAGGCTCAGATGGCCCTGCCAGACCTTCCAGATCCCAGCCTGGTATGTTGTTGTAGTGTCATACACCTCATTGTGTCTTGTAAGTGTGATATTTCGGCCACTGGTCATTCAGATTGGCTGGCCAGATTGAGCATCCTGAATCTTATGTCTCAGTTTGGCCAGCCAAAGTCAGCTGTGTTGAATGCGTTATGGCTGGGTTATCACGCTTGTCAGAAATGATGAGTATGCTGAGTGGGAGTTGGTGTAAAAGCTCTCATTTTTCTTATTTCGGGAGACATCACTTGTGGACTCTGCTTAGGTCTGTTTGCACTGCTCATCTTGCTGTCTTTCTAACATCAGAGGATATGAATATGTATGTATGTACACGTTCATAAGTTCTCTAAATGTCTTTCTAACACTGTAACAGTGTAGGGTATACGATTCTGTACACATTCACAGCTCTTCATGTAGCGTTTTCCTCTTTTGTATTTTGTCTTTGGGGTTGGCTGATGACAGAATTGAGTGTGATGTGTTTGATGGTAAAGTCCAACTGTACTGCATGATTGTGTGTAGATATGTAATCATTTGTTGTACATCTGTCTTCATCTCATCTTTCTTTGTCCAGCACATAGACTTAGTAAACTTAATCCACAAACAAGTGTGATGAGTACTAGAAAATTAGTGTACTTGTCTGTCGACACTTGCACATTCATCACTAACAAACAGATGAGATTGATTCTCCTCCTTTCATTTTTAGCACTTCTTTAGCCCACTAGGAAAATGAAAATACCAGCACAGATAGCATGCACTTCTTTGTAAGCACCGTATTGTTCTTCACAGCCATTTAGACAGATGATCACTATTGGAAATAGTACCTGTGAGCAGCTCCATATTCTTCATCAAAACCATTTACATAGCTATCCCCCCATAGAAAATAGTATTACTGAACAGCGCCATATGTTTCATTAAAACCATTTAGATAGCTTCTCATAGAAAATAGTCTAGGCATCTTATTTTCATCAAAGTCATTTAGATAGCTGTCTTTATAGAAAATGGTCTCATGGTATCATTACTTTTCGTCAAAACAATTTAGATAGCTGTCTCCCATAGAAAATAGTATCACTGAACAGCGCCATATATTTCATCAAAACAATTTAGATAGCTGTCTCCCATAGAAAATAGTATCACTGAACAGCGCCATGTATTTCATTAAAACAATTAGGTAGCTGTCTCCCATAGAATATAGTCTCTCGGCAGTCATTATTTTCATCAACGCCATTTAGATAGCTATCTTGCATAGAAAATGATGTTATTGAGCAGTACCACATTTTTCATCAACACCATTCAGATGGCTGTCTCCCATAGAAAATATTATTACTGAGCAGCAGTATTATTTTTCATCCAAGCCATTTAGATGGCTGTCTCCTATAGAAAATGGTATTACTGAGCTGTACCATAATAAGCCATTTAGATGGCTGTCTCCTATAGAAATTGGTATTACTAAGCTGTACCATATTTTTCATCCAAGTCATTTAGATGGCTGTCTCCTATAGAAATTGGTATTACTAAGCTGTACCATATTTTTCATCCAAGTCGTTTAGATGGCTTTCTCCTATAGAAATTGGTATTACTAAGCTGTACCATATTTTTCAACCAAGCCATTTAGATGGCTGTCTCCTATAGAAATTGGTATTACTAAGCTGTACCATATTTTTCATCCAAGTCATTTAGATGGCTGTCTCCTATAGAAATTGGTATTACTGAGCTGTACCATATTTTTCATCCAAGTCATTTAGATGGCTGTCTCCTACAGAAATTGGTATTACTGAGCTGTACCATATTTTTCATCCAAGTCATTTAGATGGTTGTCTCCTATAGAAATTGGTATTACTAAGCTGTACCATATTTTTTCAACCAAGCCATTTAGATGGCTGTCTCCTATAGAAATTGGTATTACTGAGCTGTACCATATTTTTCATCCAAGTCATTTAGATGGCTGTCTCCTATAGAAATTGGTATTACTGAGCTGTACCATATTTTTCATCCAAGTCATTTAGATGGCTGTCTCCTATAGAAATTGGTATTTCTGAGCTGTACCATATTTTTCATCCAAGTCATTTAGATGGCTGTCTCCTATAGAAATTGGTATTATTAAGCTGTACCATATTTTTTCAACCAAGCCATTTAGATGGCTGTCTCCTATAGAAATTGGTATTACTAAGCTGTACCATATTTTTCATTCAAGTCATTTAGATGGCTGTCTCCTATAGAAATTGGTATTACTAAGCTGTACCATATTTTTTCAACCATGCCATTTAGATGGCTGTCTCCTATAGAAATTGGTATTACTGAGCTGTACCAATTTTTTTCAACCAAGCCATTTAGATGGCTGTCTCCTATAGAAATTGGTATTACTAAGCTGTACCATATTTTTTCAACCAAGCCATTTAGATAGCTGTTTAAATGCTTCTTATTATATAAAAAAAATGATGTTACTTACTGAGCAGCTCCATATGTTTCATCAAAGTGATTCGGATAGCTGTCTCAATTGAAACAGTATTTCTGAGCAGCACTTCGTTGTTTTACTTCAGAGCTGCTTAGATAGATATTCACCATTGGAAATAGCTTTTTCAGTTGTATCATAATGTTTTTCTTCAAAGCTGTTTAGATTTATATCCATTTATTCATCATAGGGAGCAATACTTGATAGAAGTGCCTATTGTTTTTCTTGAAAGCTCTTTAGATAGCCATTTATTCACTGTACAAAATGGTACCACTCAGTAATACTGTGTTGTTTGTCTTCAAAAGCTATTTTAGATATAATGCCATCTGTTCATCATGGGAAATGGTATTTCGCAGTAGAACCATGTTGTTTTTCTTCAAATTTGTTAAGATAGCCATTTGTTCACCATATGAAGTGGTTAAGATAGCCATTTAGTCACTATATGAAGTGGTACAAATCAGTAATACAGCCATTTAGTCACCATATGAAGTGGTACCACTCAGTAATACCACATTTTTCTTCAAAGCCATTTAGCTAGATTTTTAGCATAGGAAATGATACCTCTCAGTATTATATTCTTTTTCATTTCTCAGTTTTACTCTTGAAAATGGCAAAATTTGGAATCAGTGTGTGTATTTAGACAATATCTATTGATGTCTAGCATTTGGTACAATAGCTTTTTCACCTTGCCTTATGCCTTTAACACAATTCTTTTCATGTTCATGAATACATCATGCCTGTTTCTCTTACGATTGATTCTTCCTTTCTGTTGTTATATTTCTGTGATTCATGAAAAGCATTAGATAAAAATGAAATACATTGTTGAATATCCTTTTATTCATGCATTACTAGTACATGACAAGCTGAAGCTAGGCAATTGAAAAAAAAGGAATGTTTTGCTTTTAAGTTTGTTTTTCTTTGCTCCATCTTCTGTGTCAATGCCCATACGCCACTCATTGTGGGCCCCCACCCCACCCCAAGCACACACACACCAAACCCACCATGACAGCAGGTCATGAAGGACCTCAGAATCTGGGAAGCTTTTTACAGTGCCTATAGCTTTGAGAATTGGGATGATAGTGATGATAAAGTTCCGTTTTGGGATTGAGACTGCCTGACAGGGCTGTACTCTATCTTTCCTTTCAGAAACCCGTTGACTCTCAGCATCCTGCATTGTCAACCATGCTAGCAAAGCAAAAACTTAACCTTTTGATTCCCTCACCCTATCCTCCAGCTTCCCGCAGGAAGCTGGTGGATAGGGTGAGGGAATGGAAGGGTTAAGTTTTTGCATTCAGTGGATAGGGTGCTGGAGTCAAAAGTTTAATATATCCTGGCATCAGCCAGGTCTAAGAGATACAGATACCTGTGGTGTTGATCAAGACATTTGAGCAGCATACTCAACATCATAAACATAATGATAAAGTGGATGAGACTCAACTTTTTGGTCCCAGTCTTCCCAATGGGCCCTTAGCATGCTGAACTTGGTGTAGAAGCTGATCAGGGTGAAACAGTCCAACACGAATTTAAAGAAAAAGTTTTTTGACTGATGGAAACTTAAACCCATAAACTCATAGTTAGTAATATGTTGCGTTACTACTTCATCTGACTCCTTTTCCATTTCTTTATACTATTTCGTCTGTGTGTTGGGGATTGGGTTGTGGCATTCTGTTGATTGTTTTAGTCTTGTCTTATTGTCATGATTTATAATATCACAGAACCACTCGCTGTTACTGCTGCCAGCACAGGCACAACCAAACAGTCTTGTTTGTTGGCATTATATTGTGTAAAAGCCAGGGCTTTCTGTGATTCTTGTTTGTTTAAACGTTTTGATTCATCTGACTTGTCCTGGCTTTGAATTTGTTCCATGTCATCTGTGCATGGGTACTTTCTTCACTCTTTCATGCTAGATGTCATGTTCATGCACTGCTAGCTGTACTTACTGCTCTTTTAAGTCTTCTGCTCCTTCACTTCTGTGTAGTTCTGCAGCAACTTTCCTCTGTCTCATGGTACTTTCATAATAATTCTTTGACTCCCACACCCTGTCTACTAGCACCCTGCATTGTGAACCATGCTAGCAAAGCAAAAACTTAACCCTTTGACTCCATCAAGAAGCTGGTGGATAGGGTGAGGGAGTCAAAAGGTTTAAGTTTTTGCACTTAGTGGACAGGGTGCGGGAGTCGAAGGGTTAATAATGATAGTAGCACCAAGTAATTTATTATTGAACAGTTGTTACTTGAAGGGGGACTAGTCACCATGGTGGTGTGGTAAGCACAACACAGGGAAAAAAGTGAAAGGTTGTACTTTTGAATCACAACGGTCCTATCAAAATCATTTTAGGATTTTTCGGCCCTCCACTGGTTCCAACCCAGAGTCGAGAGCACTATGGGCTTATTGGTAAGGCTGGGACCACACAGTCGAGTCTCATCCACTTCGCAGATGCATCATTGAGGGTGTTGCTCAAATGTTCTGACCAACACTGCAGGTGTCTGTATCTCTTAGGCCTGGTTGATGCCTGGATATGATATAAAAAGGAAACAAAGAGTGCAACCATATCATACAGTGTCAATCCAGAACAGGACTCCATATCATCATTACCATCCCCTTCGTCATGCATCACAACACAGCATTGTGAACGAATGTCTGAGACTCTGTGTCCACAGAGGATGGAACGTGAAAAAGAACTTGCTTGAAAACATCCAGTTGCCATTCATTACATACCACATCAACACACAGGATATTTTGATCAATAGTTAAGTGGCAGCTGAAAGAAAAGAGCTGCAGAGCTTTTATTCATGAATGTCTCAACTGTGTGTGTGATGAGAAGACAGGTTCTTCAAATATTTGATAACTTACTTACTTGACATTTTTCATAGTTTGTTAGATGTTGGCTTCTAATGACTAGTTACACAAATTGTGTATTAAATCGTGGTCAGTTTACAGTAACTATTTGAATTTGATCAGTTGCATACTTTATGCGATGAGCATTGTGTCTTTGACCTTCTTTTCTTTAGTATTTGTTATACGTTTGACCATCTTATGTACTTTGTCATGACTATTGTGCATTTGATCATTGATAGATTTTTTTTCACAGTGACTGATGTGTACACATATGTCCCACATATGTAGCAGTCATTATGTATTTCATCATAACACTTTATAGAAACTGTTTATAAATTGAATATTACCAGCATGTGGATAGTGACACAAAAATGGTGCCAAAAGAAGGAAAAAGGCAGGGGGTGGGGAGGGAGAAGAGTTACTGTGTACACAAAGATGGTCAGATACATATTATTTTGTACCTGACCATCTGTGTTCATGTTCACAGTAACTCTTCTCCCCCCCCCCCCCCACCTCTATTTTTTTTTTTTTTTTTGGCACTATTTTTTGTGTCACTACCCCCATGCTGAAGACAAAGAGGGTGGAAGAGGTGCTTGAGGCAACAAGAGATAGGAACAGATGGAAGGCCATGATCGCCAACGCCATGTGGCAAGGCACCTAATGATGATGATGACCCCCATGCTACCATATTTCAGCTGCTTTACACACCTCCAAATGCGGTCCCCAGTACCTCAGTTGGTTGAGCGTCGGATTCACATGCTAATGGTTGTGGGTTCAAATCTTGGTGTGCGCTGCATTAAAACTGGCCTTCTCACTGTCCCGTCTTAACATCATCGTTATTCTGGTGGAGTCAGTATAGGATTAGATAGGTCCCCCTTTCCCCTACATTAAAACTGGCCTTCTCACTGTCCCATCTTAACATCATTGTTGTTCTGGTGGTGTCGGTATAGGATTAGATAGATCCCCCTTTCCCCTACATTGAAACTGGCCTTCTCGCTGTCCTGTCTTAATATCATTGGTGTTCTGGTGGAGTCAGTATAGGATTATATAGGTCCCTCTTCCCCCACTTCCGTGGGATGGTTATCCACGTCGGCCTGAGGTGGGTGCTGACATGAAAAATGAACCAAATCAATCAATCAGACACCTCCAAATCCACCAAAAGTGAAATCACCATGAGAACAGGATATGAAGAACTACAGAATGTGGGACAGGTTTTCATAGTGCTGTATGATTTATGAATGAGGATGGTACTTTGATAGTGATGATGCTATGGAGTTCCATATTGGGGTTGTGGGTTTGCAGTGGGGTTGTGCTCTGCATTTAATTTCTTAATATATCATGGTGTCAATCAGGCCCGAGAGGTAGAGACACCTTTGGTGTTGGTCAAGAACATTAACTCCATTGAAGTGATCCAGCACATGCCTAACAGGCTGATTATATTTCAGCTAAGCATCCTGTGTGTGTGTGTGTGTGTGTGTGTGTGTGTGTGTGTGTGTGTGTGTGTGTGTGTGTGTGAGTTGTGTGTGAGAGAGAGAGAGGATGACAACCACCAGGTTGAGTGTAACCTAGCATTTGTTTGTGTGTGTGCATAATTGTATAGGTAAGACAAAGGATGACAGGTCAAGGGTCACATGCCTAACAGATTGAGTGTACCTTAGCTCAGCATCCACTCTGTGTGTGTGTGTCTCTGTGTGTGTCTGTGCACATGTTGCCTGTGCTTGTGTGTCTGTAAATATGTGAGCTCATTTGTATAATTTTGGCTCATTTCTTTTACTATGGTTCGCAATACTTAAGTTACCATGGTTCCTAATACTTGTTTTTATTCCATGTTTTATCAGTGTCATTTGTTACTCAGTTTAATAATGTTCTATTCCTGTAAAGTGCAACAGGCATGCCTTTGACAAAGACTGTTTGCATTATATAAGTGAAATTATTAAAATTATTATTAAATATCAAATAAATACTTCTGTGACCCTATTAGCTCATTGGTTAAAGCACAGTGCAGGTAATGCTGGGGGTCATTGGTTTGACCTTCAGGCGGGTCATAGGTGGTTGTTTGGGCTGGTTAGTGGTGGGGGCTTGACCTAGCCCCCAACAGTATTGGTACTTATTTACCAGAATACTACCCCATGCATGGTACCAGAAGTGATGCCAGTGTTAAGCTTACACCATTACTGTAGGGAACAGCTCGTGTGTGCTAGTATTCTGTTTGATCCTTGAATGCTTTGTGTACATTTTAGTACAATGAAACAAGGGTTACTGTATTATAAACGTCTCCCATGGAATGTGTGTGTGATCACCACATCATCAACACACATTTGATAGAGCCATGGACCCAAGATTTGATATCTCAAGTTCAGTCTCAGTCCACAGCATTAAAGACTGGCCTGTTCGCTGTCCGTCTTTACGTTTTCATCATCCTGGTGGTGTCAGCTTAGTGTTTCATAGGTCCCTTCACCGCATCCCCAACCCCACCCCCATTTCAAGACCTTGTCAGTGCGTAGGGTTTTGCACAGGCTCAGAGGATCTGCCAGATCATTGCTGACTGATTTGGGTGGAGCACATATGGAATTGTTTTAGTGTGATGAATCCCTCTTAAAACGAAAAAACTCAGAGTTCAGTATTTTGAGTGATTTTGTGCTGATGGGCTAGTCACATAGTATTATTACGATTATGCATGCATGTGTGTGTGTGTATATGTGTGTGTGTGTGTGATGGATTACCCCCCTGTGGGGATGTCAGGGGCTCTTTCAGTATAAATAGTGTCCCCACCTTCTGGAAATTCCTTGCTAGAGATTTCCTCTTTTCTGTCGATCTCTTTGTTTCTGCCTTGTTCATTAGCTTTCTGTCATTTCTTCCTATCATTTTCTGCTTGGTGGTCCATTCACCTGTATGCATTCAATAGTCTTACGTACTTTTTTTTAGTATTGATAATTGGGTACATGTCTTAAGTGCATTTTGGGTCTAGGGAGGTGAAATATGTGAAACAATTTTAGATAATTTAGGCCAGTTTTTATATATGTTTTGGTGTCCTTAGGTATACTTAAATTTGTATTCAGGCGTGTTTTTTAAATCCCCTGTGCGATAAATTTAGTACAATGAAACAAGGACTCTTCAAAAGAACTCTTTACAACCATGAATCATCTCCTTGGCACACGAAAAGATTTACCTCTCCCAACAAAACATACAAATGAAGAACTCCCATCTGTATTCTCCAAGTATTTCACCACCAAAATACAAACTCTTCGTGACAGGCTTGACAGGACACCCTGTCAACCATGCCCACCTGATCCTTCCTTCTCTGGCACACCTCTTACTACTTTTACCCCAGTCTCACAAGAAGAAATTTTCAACACAATCAGATCCATGTCGTTCAAAACCTGCGAACTGGATCCCCTTCCAGGTTCTCTCTACTCCGACTGTCTCCCTACTCTCCTCCCATTCATCACTGACATCATCAACACTTCTCTTCAAACTGGAACTGTCCCAGATTCTTTCAAGTCTGCTATTGTTCACCCTCTCCTCAAGAAACACAATTTAGACCCAAATGAACTGAAAAATTACCGGCCTATCTCTAATCTCTCTTTCTTGTCAAAACTCCTTGAAAAAGTCGTCCTCAACCAGCTGAACTCTCACCTGTCTGCCAACAATCTCCTCAATCCTTTCCAGTCAGCCTACCGCCAGTGCCATAGCACTGAAACTGCCCTACTACACATTCTCAACAATCTCCTCCTTGCAACTGATACTGGCAAAGTCTCTCTCCTCACACTCCTTGATCTGTCTGCAGCCTTTGATACCATTGACCATGGTATTCTCCTTTCTAGACTTCATCATACTTTTGGCATCTCTGACATTGCTCTCTCCTGGTTCACTTTATATCTATCAAACAGAAAACAAACTGTTCTCATCAATGGCACTTACTCTCAACCTGCATACCTGACCTGTGGTGTTCCACAAGGATCTGTCCCTGGCCCTGTTCTTTTCACTTTTTACACCTCCCCCCTGTCCACCATCATCAACTCCCACTCTATAAAACACCACTTCTATACTGATGACACCCAACTTCAAGACAGTGACTCACCTGATAATATACAGCGCCTGTTGACTCGCACCACTGAGTGTTACTCGGACATTAAGAACTGGATGACACACAATAAACTTCAGCTTAATGACGACAAGACAGAAGCTATCCTCATTGGCACCTGTCAGAAACTTTCTCAGCTGCCTCCTCTTTCTCTCCCGTTATGTAACACATCAGTCCCAATTTCTGATTCAGCTAAAAACCTTGGTGTCTGCATTGACTCTACCCTCTCCATGAACAACTTTGTTTCTCAAACTGCCAGATCTTGCTACTATCATCTCCATCGTATAAGCCTGATCAGGAAGTATCTCTTTGTCGAAACAACTGCAAAACTTGTTCTCTCCTTCATGTCTCGCATTGACTATTGCAATTCACTCCTGTCTGGTCTTCCTGCCTCCACCATTCACATCCTACAGCGCATTCAAAACAATGCTGTACGCCTTGTACTCAAAAAGAAAAAAGCTGACCACATATCTCCTCTCCTGCCACAACTTCACTGGCTCTCTGTATAAAAGCGCATACAGTACAAACTAGACACCATGTGCTACAAAAGCCTCAATAAAGCAGCCCCCGATTACCTGTCAAGCCTACTTGAGATCTATGTTCCCTCACGTACCCTCCGCTCTGCCTCCGATCCTCTGACTTTTCGCTTTCCACGCACTAAGCTCAGTACCTATGGTCCACGAGCCTTCTCTGTTTCTGGTCCACTCTCCTGGAACAAACTTCCTCTCTCAGTCCGTCAGCAACCTACTTTTGTCTCCTTCAAGTCCGCTCTCAAAACTCACCTTTTCTCCTCTGCATAAAATCCTAACCTCACTCAACCCCCTCTGCAGCCTGTCTCCGCTCGGAGGGGAATCACATTGTTATAATATATAATTGTATATGATAGGCTCTCTATAATTTTCCATTGCTTTTATTCTTGCTTTTATTGCTTTTATTCTTTCTCCCCATTTATAGCCGTGTGTGTGTGTGTGTGTGTGCGTGCGTGCGTGCGTGCGTGCGTGCGTGCGCGCGCGCGTATGTGCGTGCGTGCATGCGTGCGTATGTGTCTGTTTCAGCGCTTAGATTTGATTTTATCAAGATTTTGCGCTATATAAATATTGTTATTATTATTATTAAAATTGGACGGAACGGTCAACGCTGGGGGCATGTCCTTAGATTATGTGCATGAATGCATTGATATGTGAACTTAATTTCTTTTCTTTTTTCTTTCCTGTTGAAGTATTGTGTATGTTTTAAAGCAGTTGTAGCCCCGATATGGCTCTACACAGTTGGCTGGGCTTTAAACAACAATAAGAATAAAGAGTGATGGATTGTGTGTGTGTGTATGTGTGTGTATGTGCGTGTGTGTGTGTGTGTGTGTGTATGTGTGTGTGTGTGTAACAGGCCCGACCTCGACAGAGGAGGCCAAGCGTCGTCAGAAGGAGCAGTACAGGGATGAACTACAGAAACAGATGAGGGAGGCTGCTGAGGGCAGAAGAAGGTACATATGCTGCTTTTGTCTTGGTTTGCTGTCAATTGACTGCAAGTTCTCTCTTTTCTGTGTTTTGTTTAAACATTTGTTTTTATTTCACACCCCCGTGGGGATGCCGGGGCTCTTTCAGTATAATCAGTATCCCCACCTTCTGGAAATTCTGTGCTAGAAATTTCCTCTTTTCTGTCACTCTCTTTGTTTCTTTCTTCCTCCTTTGCTTTCTGTCATTTCTTCCCTTAATTTTTATGCCTTGCTGGTCCATTCACCTGTATGTGTTTGATAAAGTCTGTCTTCTTAGGATGTGATAATTGGGTACTGTTTTAAATGCATTTTTGGTCTAGGGAGGTGAGATATGCAGAAGCAATTTTAAGTAATTAATGCCCGTTTTTATGTATGTTTTTGTGTCCTTACATATGTTTAAATTTGTATTCAGGTATGTTTTTTTGATCCCCTGTGCAATAGATTGGACAGAGTGGTTGGTGCCAGGGATGTCTCTCGGTTGTGTGCACGAATGCATTGATGTGTGTCCTTAATTGTCTTCTTTTTTTTCTTTTCCTCTGGAAGTTTTGTATGTGCTTTGAAATGGTTATAGCCCTGATATGGTTCTACACAATTGGCTGGGCTTTAAACAACAATAACAAACAAAAACAATTGTATTTCACAAAAAAGTGAACATAATTGCTGTGAGTTTTTTTAACAAGACATCAGCATACAGATGTTAGAAATGCTGTGGATATTATAAAGCTTTATACAATTTTTTATGTGTATGCACACATATTAAGCAGGTATTCATACATATCACATGCATACCTACAAACAGTTACAGTTGCATGCAGTGCATATGTACACAACATGAACATACACCCACATAAGCCACCACACATGATTGTGTCATCACTGTGCAGTAGTCAGATCTACTATAGTTACAATGCACTTAGCAGTGCTGCACGTACACAGCACTCACACACCACACACACACACCCCACACACACACACACACACACACACACACACCACACACACACACACACACACACACACCACACACACACACACACACACACACACACACAATACACACACAGCACAGACACACACACATGCACAGACCACATACACTCACAGGCACAGACACACACAGCACACACACACACCCCACACACCCCACACACCCACACACCCACCACCCACACCCACCCACCCACCACACCCACCCACCCCACCCAAAACACCCACACCCACACACACCCACACACACATACACACACACACACACCACACACACACACACACACACACACACACACACACACACACACACACACACTACACACACACACACACACACACACACACACACACACACACACACACACACACACACACACACACACACACACACACAACCACACACACACTCTCACTCTATATCTGACACTCGTGCACAATATATCTGAAAAAGCAGCAGAAAACCTATAAAAGCACAACATATCCGAAAAAGCAGCAGAACTAAAAGCACAACATATCCGAAAAAGCAGAAGAACTAAAAGCACAGTCATGTGGACAAATTTTATGTATGACAGTGGTGACTGATGGTAGTGACAGTGGATGGTGATGATGATGGTAACAATGATGATAATAATAATAGGCCTGGAATTCTTTTTTTTTGTAATCACAACCAAATACTGTTAGAGCACCACGGAATAGGATATGTTAAGAAATGGGTTGTGGGTGCAGGGACAGAACTTTTCATAGGGCTGACCATGTGACTATGATACCTCAGCATTGTCAGTAAGTGTGCACACGAAAGTCATAACATTTATATACTGCCTGACAAAGTAGACAACCCTTTGATCCCCCCCCCCCCCCCCCCCCCCCGCACCCAATCCACCAACTGCAAAAACTTTCCCCTTTGACTCCATCACCTATTCACCAGCTTCCTGGTGGACATGGTGCGGGTTTTGTTTAATTTTGTATTGTTTTGGGTTTTTTTGCTGACTAAATGTTTGAAAAATTGTTGTATTCATCTGTTCTTCTCCAGAGAGAAACAGGCAGGAATGAACATCACCTACTCAGGGTAACGTGATGTATCTCAGACACATACTTAGATGTTGTATTATGTTTGTCTGGGGTGTGCTTGGTACTTATTTCTAATGTTGTATTTCCTCAGATGTGTAATTTTATGTATTCATGTATCAGTGTCGCTTGCTTATGGCTGCTTCTTTGTTCATTTGTGTAGATATCTTATATGTCTGGTTCAGGGTCAGAATGTACAGTTTCTTCTTTCTTCTTTTTTTTTTTTTTGTGCATGCTTTTGTGATGCTCTTTGTTGTTGTATATAGCTCATCTTTTTTCAGAGCAAGCTGGATTATTCTTTCTATCCCATTGTACCCGCTTATCCTCTTTTATTACTTTCTAATACTTTAGTTTAATGTCATCTGATGTAGCATTGTCTGCATGAATAAATGACACGAAAAATGGCACTGGATGCCATAGCATGGCGTTTGACGCTATGGTATACTAGTCTGGAGATCGTGAGTTAAATGTGCAGTTTATCAGCTGGCATTTGGTTTTTCTAATGCAGAAGTCTGTTTCTATTAGGAGTCATGGAGCTAAATCATGTCTGTTGTTGGGCCATGGATTTTAGTATATTGCTCATAGTAGTACTGATTTACCAGCACAAGTGTTATTTGTGCTTTTATACGATTGACATCTGTGATAGATCTCTGAAAAATATTTCAGGGAGGAGTGTAGAATACAGTCACAGTACTAGAGTCGTATGAGATGGTCTTAAACATAAGTAAACCACATTTGCTGTCATTCTTATCTTCAACACTGATTCACTTTTAGTTCGACTCAAGATCTGTTATCTTGAATTCAATCCCAGCACGCAACATTAAAAACTGGCCTGTTTGCTGCCCATCATAATGTTTCCATCATTCTGGTGGTGTCAGCTTAGCATTTGATAGGTCACTTCTCCCCTTTCCCCATTTCAAGACCTTGCCAGCGCATAGGGTTTTGTGCTGGCTCAGGAAATCTGTTGATAATTGCTGGTGGATTTGGGTGGAGCGCATATGGAGTTGTCTGAATGTGGTGAATCCCACTTGAAATAACTTAGATAACTCCAATAACTCAGTTTAATCATTTGACTCCCACACCCTGTCCACCAACCGCAGGAAGCTGGTGGATAGGGTGAGGGAGACAAAGGGTTAAGTTTTGCTAGCATAGTTGACAATGCAGGATGCTGGTAGATAAGGTGGGGAAATCAAAGGGTTAAATCAAATCAGATTAATTTCTTGCAGTGCAGTATTATCTATCATACATTGAACAGTTACAATATGACATGCTTCATAGTTTAAGAACATGTACGTTGCATTAAATACGTCCAAACAACAGCGTGTATTTCTTCTGTTTAACTCTCTCTTTCTATGTACTTCTTGTGAAATGTTTTGGTTTTTATAAGAAAAACAGTTATTTATGAAAAGCCTGTCACTGAATATGGACCACCAGCCCCTAGTTTATTCATTTGATGTCCTAGTGGCCATGGGAGCCAGAAATTCAAGCTGCCTTGTGGTCACTCACCAGAGAAGATTCTGCACTGCTGTTGGGTCAGTTGGGTGGAGTTCAACAGTGCCTTCTGTGAAAGGAGATATTGCTTGGAGATGGTGTTGGGTCAGAGTATTTGCACAAATCTCTGGAGATTCTTTGTGTAAAAGATTGCCTACCTCCTAAGGTTATATATATAAATGTGGGGTGTGTGTGTGTGTGTGTGTGTGTGTGTGTGTGTGTGTGTGTGTGTGTGTGTGGGTGTTTTCTCTGTGCGTGTGTGGTCTAAAATCAGTTCATTTGACTAGATGTTGAATTGAAGAACAGCAACATGTGTTTCCAGAAAGCTGTTGAGCATATTGACTGCCCATGACATCAGAAGCTTTCTTTGCTTGTTGCTTAGTGTTCTTTTGTTGTTGTTGTTGTTGTTGTTGTTGTTTTTTGGTGATGGTATTTTGGTACAGACTTTCACAGTGCAAGCGTTTGTGTTGCTGTTGCTTTCATTTTGTTATGTCTGTTCTGTGGAGATAGATTAGTTTGTTGATGAAAACAAGTACTTTCTTTGATTTAACGTCTTTTCACTGTAAGTGATACTAGATATTAGAAAACAAGTGTGACAGTAAATGTCCCATTTTTATTCGCTTTAATTACACAGTTATTATTTGCCTTGTGTGGTTATCGCATGGCTTGTTCTGTTACTGCTTTCTTTGTTCCATTATATTACTTATCTTCTCATTTTATAGATATGTTTATACGCTTATAAGTGTAGACTAGCAAGGATAAACTGTACGACATGTCCAGTGGGGTGTAATGCTACTATCCTTGGGAATCTTGTTTTTTTAAGTTTCAAGTTTCATGATTACTTAATCTTGTGTTTTTAAGTTTCGAGTTAAATGTTTACTTCTCTTGTTTTGTTATTATTTTTATTTTATAACTGCCTCATCTCATTTTTACTTTCTTTATCTAAATGTGCAGAAAAGCATACTGTTTTTAGAGCAATCAATTTTTGAAAGGTGTATGCTTTTCGTGAATTAAAACAATATAAACAACAACAACAACAAAAAACCAAGTATTACAATATGTATAAACTTCATTACTATATGGTCAGTATATCATCATGCGTACATTTTTTCATTTCATTTTTTTTTTCATATTTATATATGTTTTAGTGTCCTTAGTTTTGCTTAAATTTGTATTCAGGGTGATGAAGCAAAAGTCCTGCTCTTTGCAATTTTCAACTGCTGTAGGATCTTTAGCATGCTTGGGCCAGAAGGCACACTGTTCCAACTCATTTTTTGTCCCCTTCTAGGGACTAGACATTCTGTTCCATTTTCTGGTCAAACTGAGGAGATGAGTTGAGACCTCAGTGGGGAACGAACCCTAGAACCTCAAGTTCAGTTATTGGCAGGTGAACATCTGAACCATTCTGCTACTCTTCTCCTCGTACAGTCTCTCTTAATTTTGTTACATGAGATGACTGAGGTTAAGCTGTAATTAAAAATATCATGAGAATAAGAGGAAGTTATACAACTTATTTCTTTGATGAGAACAAGAAAATAAAAATTTCATCTCGTAGCATTTTAGAGAGAAGAAAATAGCATTATTCAGTGTGCTTCTGAATTTGAAAAAGCAAATGTCTTCATGGGGCACTTTAAACAAAGGGAATATATACCATTGAATATGTTTCCTAACCCTTTGACTTCCTCACCACATCCAGGATAGGGTCAGGGAGTAGAAGGATTGAGTTTTTGCTTTTCTGTAAATGTAGGGAGCTAGGGATAGGTTGAGGGGGCCAAAAGTTTAATAAACACAGGTGTGTACAGTGTCTTCTTGTTTTTGATGAGGGGAAAAGACTTTACTGCACAACAGTTTCTTAGGCCTCTCATTCCCTCACCTTGTTTACCAGCTTCTTGCAGTCAGCTGGTGGATAGGGTGAGCCAGTCAAACCAGACATGAAATTTTATCCTGTGGAATTTTAGAAAGAAGAAAAAAAAAAGAATACCATACAGTATGTTTTTAGTGAAAACAAGCTTTTAAAATATCATCTGGTGGTGTTTTATAGAGAGAGAAAAAAATCATGAAATGTATTTCTCTGTAAAAACAAACCTGTATTTTGATATTCCAGAGAGAAGGCACAAGACATGAAGACCAACTACAGTGGCTTTCTTGACCCTGAAGAACGCAAAGCCCCACCACTGCCTTTGGCCAACGCCAGTCGACCCACCCAGCCACCACCAGCTGCCCCATCCCGGCTGGATAAATTTGACCGTTTAAGGTGAGTGGACTGTAACAGATTCTGCTACCTGACACAGAATTCTCACCTTTAGGGTTGTATGTTTGCTGGTATGGGTTTGATGCTGCCGCAGATTTTTTTGAAAAAAAAAGTCATGAGAGAAAACATATGTGATAGCACTATTGTTGGCAGCAAACGAGGTGAAGATGAGAATTCTCTGTTGTTTTACATGTCAGGGTCAGAAAATGGTCTTCACACTAAAATATTTCTGATGGACATGATAGTCAGGTGGCTAGGATACTGGTATTCCAAGTTGAAGGTTTGGGTTTGAACCTACTTGTTTCAGTTTCTCAAGATGACGTCTCTGCACTTGGAATGAATTCCATATTTACTAACGTCACAGGTGCCATGTGATGGTGATCATAGCAATAAGCCTTAAAGCCTGCACATAAACCCATGTCCTTGTCCTGAGGTCCTACCTTACCTAGCCTATGTTTTACCTAGCCTACATTTTTTATGCTAGTACCTACCTAGTCTGTTTTACCTAGTCTACATTTTATATACGGGTGCCTACCTAGCCTATGTTATACCTAGCCCACATTTTTATACTAGTACCTACTTAGCCTATATTTTACCTGGCCTACATTTTTTATACTAGTACCTACCTAGCCTATATTTTACCTGGCCTACATTTTTTATACTAGTACCTACCTAGCCCATATTTTACCTGGCCTACATTTTTTATACTAGTACCTACCTAGCCTAATTTTTACCTGGCCTACATTTTTATACTAGTACCTACCTAGCCTATGTTTTACCTAGCCTATGTTTTATACTAGCACCTACCTAGCCTATGTTTTTATACTAGTACCTACCTAGCTTATGTTTATACTAGTACCTAACTAGCCTACATTTTTATACTAGTACCTAACTAGCATGTTTTACCTAGCCTATATTTTTTATACTAGTACCTACCTAGCCTGTCTTATCTAGCCTACATTTTTATTCTAGTACCTACTTAGCCTATTTTTTACCTAGCCTACCTTTTTTTACTAGTATCTACCTAGCCAATGTTTTACCTGGCCTATATTTTTTATACTAGTACCTACCTAGTCTATGTTTTACCTAGCCTGTTTTTATACTAGCACCTACCTAGCCTATGTTTTTATACTAGTACCTACCTAGCTTATGTTTTATACTAGTACCTAACTAGCCTACATTTTTATACTAGTACCTAACTAGCATGTTTTACCTAGCCTATATTTTTTATACTAGTACCTACCTAGCCTGTCTTACCTAGCCTACATTTTTATTCTAGTACCTACTTAGCCTATTTTTTTTACCTTGCCTACCTTTTTTTTTACTAGTATCTACCTAGCCTATGTTTTACCTGGCCTACATTTTTATACTAGTATCTACTTAGCCTATGTTTTACCTAGTCTATATTTTTTATACTAGTACCTACCTAGTCTATGTTTTACCTAGCCTGTTTTTATACTAGCACCTACCTAGCCTATGTTTTTATACTAGTACCTATCTAGCTTATGTTTTATACTAGTACCTAACTAGCCTACATTTTTATACTAGTACCTAACTAGCATGTTTTACCTAGCCTATATTTTTTATACTAGTACCTACCTAGCCTGTCTTACCTAGCCTACATTTTTATTCTAGTACCTACTTAGCCTATTTTTTACCTAGCCTACCTATTTTTTACTAGTATCTACCAGCCAATGTTTTACCTAGCCTACCTTTTTTTTTATTAGTATCTACCTAGCCTATGTTTTACCTAGCCTACCATTTTTTACTAGTATCTACCTAGCCTATGTTTTACTAGCCTACCTTTTTTTTACTAGTATCTACCTAGCCTGTTTTACCTAGCCTACCTTTTTTTTTACTAGTATCTACCTAGCCTATGTTTTACCTAGCCTACCTTTTACTAGTATCTACCTAGCCTGTGTTTTACCTAGCCTACCTTTTTTTATACCAGTATTGTATCCTGATTGGTTATAGCCTCATGGGTAAAGGATGGAGATTTTTCTAATCATCCAGGTCAGCATAAGTGCAGACTTGTTAGTACCTGAACTCCTTTTGTGTCTATACGCATAGAGATCAAATTTATACATGTTAGAGATCCTTTAACTCTTTCACCCCGAACATACACTGGAGTGTAGGTCACGCGCACATCATTTCAGCCCAAGCTTGAGGCCGAGCGTAGCTGCCTTTCGGAATTTTTGTAGGAAAGGGTCAAGGTTGGATGCGAAACTAAACATGCTGGCTCCCTTGTATAACATATCAAGAGTATGTGTGTACCCTTCCTGAGTGCTGGCGACCTTTGTTCGTTGATTGAGGCGAGGTCAAAGCGAGTGACTCGGTGCTTGAGTTCACCGCATGGTCACGTGGGGTCAACATGGCGTCTAGTCAAACACCGGCTAACCGTGCACGGCGAATAAATGCAGGACTCCCAAACTTGGTATACACACTAACCAATCATAAATACACAAAATAAAAGTATTTTGGAGTGTATTAACTCTTTGAAGATGTAATATAGTTGCCTTGCACAACCACTGTGGACGCGATCAACGGGACCTGCCACAACCCTTGGAGACGCAAGATTTTGGGGGGGTTTTCAAAAAATTCTCAAAAATACAGATTTTACAGTACAAGAACATATTATATATCAAAATAAAATTCAATTTACGCTCTTTGAGCTGAAGCTACATACAAGGACAATACATCTATTCTACTTACCTTCCTAGAAGGTGAAATGGGGTAAGGTTTTGGCTCTGGGAAAGAAGTTTTTGATTGACAGTAATCCAACACATAAAGTCAGTAAAACACCCATTCTTGACCAGGTAATCCAGAAATCCAGGTAATCACAAGTCCTTGGTATGACCAGAAGATATAAAAGAACAAACACAGCTTTGTTTTCACACAGGTGAAGCAGCAAAGTGATTATGACGATCCTTTGAAGAAGAAGAAGGCCTAAATGTCGCCATTTTGGTGCAAGGACTGTCACTCCGGTTGGTTTGGATAAAGGCAAAAACTGTAACTAATCGGGATAAAATTGATGCAAGGGAAGTAACAAACACTTCAGAAGATACCAAAGAGTGTTCCTATATATGTAGTTAGTTCCCCTAGACCAGCAACCGGCTTGCATCTATTTTTAAAAACCGCAGCGGAATATCCGCTATCACGTCTCTAATGGTTTGGCCAGCTGCAGCGGAATGTCCACTGTCACGTCTCTAATGGTGCATGCGCGAATATCCGCTGTTACGTCTCCGAAGAGTTAAACAAATATTGTGATTTTTTTGTTCTTTGAGTATTATGATACCCCTTTGCATGATTTTTTCAAAAAATCAAATTTTTGAAAAAATTGAACAATTTCATTATTTCAGAAACAAACACTTTCAAACTTGCACACAAGTTAGTTTATTCTAATGACAACATCTCCACAAAATTTCATTCCTCTATCTTTACAAGTTATTTTTTTTACAAATTTATTAGTAACATATACAATTTGGCCAGGGGGGAGAGGTTGTGAGAATGAGCACTCGGCCACGGTGGAGTGAGTTAAGCCAAGTTAGTGTTTGGTAGCCAGTGGATACTGATAAACACCCAGCATAAACACCCAGCATGTACATCCCTGAAAAAGGAATGTGAATGCTTTAATAATGGGAGTAAAAAAAAAAAAAACTGCAGCCCCCTCATGTATTCAAGTGCACATAGGAGTTGCAACCCACGAATAAAAAAGATAAATAAATAAAAAAGTTAAAATTCTTGTAGATATTATGCGTGACAGGAAACAGTGAGATTGAGTCCGCATGACAGGGCCATCAAACAGGATGTTGAACAAGAACAGGCTGTCAGCACAGCATACCCATAGTTATTATTACTTCTTAATTTGTGTACATGTGTTTCAGCACAAGGTCAGAGCTGGCCCTGGGACGTCAGCGTCTGGAGGATTTGGACAGAAACCAGCCGCTGGTAGGCCCCTCCAGCAATGGACTACTGGATGCTCCATTCAGTTTGTCGCGAGGTGGTGGTGGAGGAGGAGGACTGCTGGACAACGGATTTTCCAATTTGTTGGAGGCACCTCGCATCTCCAATCTGGCTCCACCCCCGGGTTTGGAGTATCAACCTGCGTGAGTTCCCTTTTTCATTGCACTTTTTTTAAAGAGATTTTTTTTTTTCATATTGACTGGAGTACATGTCTGTGTGGGTTTTTTTTTTTTTTTCATAGGATCATTGCACTCAGTGAAGTTACCTTTGTGTTTGCCTTTTTTTTTTCGTCCCATTTTCTATGCCACTTTAATGGCCACATACGCTGGAACAGTTTTTACAGTGCGATGATGATGATGTCGATTAGGATGATAATCATGATGCTGTGGAATTCCGTCTAAGATTGAGACTGCGTGACAGGGCTGTACTCTACACTTAGTATCATAATATGTCCTGGTGTCAACTAGGCCCGAGAGATACAGACACCTGCAGTGCTGGTCAGAAGATTTGAGCAACACCCTCAATGAGGCATCTGTGAAGTGGATGAGACTCGACTGTGTGGTCCCAGTCTTCCCAATGAGCCCATAGCACGTCCAGCTCTGGGTAGGAGCCAGTCCCAGCGAAAAATCCCAAATGATTTTTGAAGGGATGGGGATTCGAACCCACAACCTTCAAGTCAATAGTCCGTTGAGTTAACCACTACACCACGGCGACTGGTTTGCATTCATGTTCTTATTCACACTGCTTACTGGATTATTTCAGTGCTAACTTTGTTGTGTTTGATGCCTAAAATGATACAATTTTGATAGCTAAAGATAAACAGATGAAGCAAGCCAACATTTAATCGGTTGATGAAAATTACAGATATATTGTACTTATCCAGTTACAAAGTCTTAGTAATTTTCATTGAGCATTAGATCTGTTGCTGAGGACTCATCATTTGTATGATTGAAATATTTGAAGTTTGTTTTCTTGAAATGGCCAATTCTGCCTTCACAGACTTCAAGAGACTGTGCGGCTTATCAGTGATTTTGTGGAGAAGGGTCACAAATTTGTATTGGCTCTTCAACCCACCAGACTCCATAATAGTTAAATGCAGTGGGCGTGATCTATACTTTGGGTCACCGTGACCAAACAAACAGAAAAGAAAGAACCCGGACTCATCACCAAGTATTGGTCAGCTGTTTATGAGTGAATGCTGTTGTTTCAGCTCTTACATAACCAAAGGAGGTGGGGGACTGGGGTTAACATCGGTGGAGAATGCCTATGATTTCTATGCAACCCACAACCCTCTGGACACCAATTTGCCAGGTATTTGCTTGTAGTGGGTGGAGTATGTGGAATGTATGTATGTACATACATATTTATGCGTGTGATTATCAAGAAACATCCAAGGGCGCTGGTTGGGACCCTGAGAGAGTGCGAGAGAGAAAGAGAGAAGGAGAGAGAGAGAGGGAGGGGGAGAGAGTGAGAGTGAGAGAGCAAGAGAGAGAGATATATATTCACCACATAAACAAGCAAACAAAAAATGGACACAGTTTTCTTTTTTCCAAATATTTTGACTATTGTGGCCTTCAGTAGACTTAAATGGCAAGACTATAAATGTGGTTGGCTTTTTGGTTTCATGTTTCTTTTTGTTTAAGATTTTTATAGACTACTGTTAGCCGCAATACATTTTACCGAGTTATTTTTGTTTCTCCAAAAGTGACTATAGATCATAATAGAATAAACATACATCATGTGGGTGGGAAAATATGATCAAGTGGAAGTATAAAGTGTATGTGCATGTACATACACATGCATGGACATACGCTGTACTTGTGTGTCTGCATGCATACAAATATTTGCATTTGCGTATATGGTTGCATTGCGCACACACATATACACACTCACACATGCCACACCACGCCACACCACACCACACCACAACGCGACACAACTAAACACAGCACCGCCACATCAACACCACACAACTACACCCCCCCACACACACACACACCACCCACCACACACACACACACACACACACACACACACACACACACACACACACACACACACACACACACACACACACACACACACACACACCACACAAACACACCACCACATTACACTTCAACACAGTGCAACACCCACACCCACACCCCAACACCCACACACACACACAGACATGCATGCATGCACACACGCACAGAGCTTTTTTTTTTTATTATTGTATATTATGTTGATGGTTTACCTTTAATTTCATATATTTTTTATAAAACAGATAGATAAGATAGATAGGTAGGTAGATAAGTAGACAGCTAGAAAAGAAAGAGAGATAGATAGATAGAGATAGATACATGTATGTAGATAGATAAATAGATAGATAGATAGATCTGTGTGTGTGTGTGTGTGTGTGTGTGTGTGTGTGTGTGTAGTGTGTGTGTGTGTGTGTGTGTGTGTGTGTGTGTGTGTGTGTGTGTGTGTGTGAGTGTGTGTGAAATGTTTATGACTGTGTGTTTGAGATGTTCATATGACAGCTGATGGCAACTGTTGCAGTTGCTAGAGGTGGTGATGGTGGTGGTGGTGGTGGTGGTGGCCTGAGCCATCCTGTCCGAGCCAGCCAGGACAGATCGTACACAGGCAGAGCAAGCAGGGGCTGGAGCAGGAGGAGGAGGGGCAGGAGGGTTGACCGCTAGAGATCAAGGAGGAGGAGGCCGTGCTAAAGTGCGGTTTGACGATGAGCCGTAAGTGCTTGCTTTTGCGATCCTTTTCTTTCTTAGTTCTTCTGTGTTTCCTTTCTGCGTCTTGTCTGCTCAGTGTATCTGTAAGAGAGAAAAGAGAGAGAGTGAGTGCAGGTACGTGCCCTTAACCCCAAAAGAGGAAATATAGGGTTGTTTCTTTTGCATTGTTAAAACGCTTTTAACTAGTTAGGTATTACTTTTTCCTGTCTTGCTGTCTTTCGCTCACAAGACTTGTTCTTATTTCTGCCTTCTGAATCAGTCATCTGTATTTCTTCCAGATTCTTTCCGTAGCTCCCCGAAGACAGAGTATGACTGCCTTTAAGGTCGGATAAAGAATGGTGATACAAGCTAAAATGTGCTTCCTCTGCATGTAGGTAGGTTAGTCAGACCCGTATGCCTTCTAGCCTGCGCACACTGAAGATCTCACAGCAGTTGAAAATCGTGACGGGCAGGGCATTTGTCTGGCTGTCCTGGTATGAAACATTGGAGAGAGAGGTTGATTTTTCAGGTCCTTCCCTTTGAAGGCCAATTAGCCTTTTTGCCTTTCTGAAGTCTTGGTCCAAAAAAAAAAAAGATTTGGTGGTGCTGCATTGTGGCAACATGCTCTCAAAGGAGAGAGCAGTCTGAATTTCACATGGTAAATCCATTGTGACAAAAGAAATAAATATGATCAAAATATGAATATGTTACAAATATGAATATGAATATGTATGACTTTATAATGATGCTTAGATAGGGAGTGGTCACAGGAGCTGTAGCTTGCATAAAATGAAGAAATATAACAACTCACAGAAAAACAAGCAGCAAAACAGACCTTTCTCCTTTTTCCCGACAGAATTAATTGTTTAGTCTAAAACAACACAAACAAAACATGAACTTCAGACTGCAGACTTCATAACACTTGATTACTCAGGGATAGTAGCATTAGGTCCCTTTGCACATGTCTTACAGCTAGTCCGCGCTACTCCACACACAAAATATGAGCATAGAAAAATGGACTACAACACAAAAGATGTGAAACAAGTTTAGTTTTTTCCCTGCCGTATCTTTTCTGCAGAGAAAAAACTAAACTTGTTTCACATTATTTTCTCCTGCCGTATCTTTTCTGTACTTGCAGCAACAAAAGGATAGATTCATGTGGAGAGCCATGATCACCAACGCCATGTGGCAGGGTACATGATGATGATGTATCCTTTCTGCTATGCCTCTGTCACTATCCCCCCATTGCTCATTTCGGCTATCCAACCAACACCCATTCACTCCTGTTCCCCTTAACCCTTTCACTCCTGCAGCCTGTCCATAAGCTGCAAGAAAATTAACTCTTTCACTCCCTCATGCTAACCACCAGATTCCTGCAGGAAGTTGGTGGATAGGGTGAGAAAGTTAAAGGGTTAAGTTTTTGTTTGTTAGCATTGCTGACAATGCAGAATGCTGGCAGATAGAGTGAGGGGGTGAAAGGGGTAATCTACTAAAATTGAGATCATCACAAGATCAGGACATGGAAAATCACTTAATCTGGGATAATTTTTCACAGTTCTGTGATGATGAGAATGGGGACGATAGTGACAATGACTTGGAGTTCCATTTTGGATCAAGACCCTGTGACAGAGCTGTACTCTGCGCCTACTTTCACAGTACAGCCTGTCATCAACCACGCCTGAGAGATCTATATACCTGTGATGTTTGTCAAGCAGTTTAAACAGCATGCCCAATGACACGTCCATGAAGTGAGTGATACTCAAGTATATGGTCCCAGCCTTCTGAACAAGCTCGTAGAATGCTTCTACTGTAAGGGCCAGTCAGGTCAGAAAATCCCACAATAATAGTGCCCGTCAATTCTGAAAAATTTTACAATAATAGGAGCCATCAGGTCTGAAAAATCCCACAATGCTCGTGCTGGTCAGGTCTGAAAAATCCCACAATGCTCATGCTGGTCAGGTCTGAAAAATCCCACAATGCTCAAGCTGGTCAGATCTGAAAAATCCCACAATGCTCGTGCTGGTCAGGTCCAAAAAATCCCAAAATGACAGTGTCAGTCAGGTCTGAAAAATCCCACAATCATAGGAGCCAGTCAGTCTGAAAAATTTCACAATCATAGGGGCCAGTCAGGTCTGAAAAATTTCACAATCATAGGGGCCAGTCAGGTCTGAAAAATTTCACAATCATAGGGGCCAGTCAGGTCTGAAAAATCCCACAATAATAGGAGCTGCTCAAGTCTGAAAAATCCCACAATGATAGGAGTCAGGTGTGGAAAATCCCACAATAGGAGCCACGCAGGTCTGAAAAATCCCACAATGATAGGAGTCAGTCAGGTCTGAAAAATCCCGCAATGATAGGACAGGTCAGGTCTGAAATATCCCATGATAGGAGCTGCCAAGGTATGAAAAATCCCTCAATAATAGGAGCCACTAAGGTCTGAAAAATCTTACAATAATAGGAGCTGCCAAGGTATGAAAAATCCCTCAATAATAGGAGCCACTAAGGTCTGAAAAATCTTACAATAATAGGAGCCGCTAAGGTCTGAAAAATCTTACAATAATAGGAGCCGCTAAGGTCTGAAAAATCTTACAATAATAGGAGCCGCTAAGGTCTGAAAAATCTTACAATAATAGGAGCTGCTTAGGTCTGAAAAATCCCACAATGATAGCGCAGGTCAGGTCTGAAAAATCCCACAATAATAGGAGCTGCTAAGGTCTGAAAAATCCCACAATGATAGCGCAGGTCAGGTCTGAAAAATCCCACAATGATAGCGCAGGTCAGGTCTGAAAAATCCCACAATGATAGCGCAGGTCAGGTCTGAAAATCCCACAATGATAGCGCAGGTCAGGTCTGAAAAATCCCACAATAATAGGAGCTGCTAAGGTCTGAAAAATCCCACAATAATAGGAGCCGCTAAGGTCTGAAAAATCCCACCTTGGTAGTGCTGGTCAGGTCTGAAAAACCCCACAATAAAAGGAGCTGCTCAGGTCTGGAAAATCACACAATGATAAGAGTCAGCCAGGTCTGAAAGATCTTACAATAATAGGAGCCATCAGGTCTGAAACATTTCACAATAATAGTGCCACTCAGGTCTGAAAACATTCACAATAATAGTGCCACTCCGGTATGAAAAATCTTGCTATAATAGTGCCGCTCAGGTCTGAAAAATCCCACGATAATAGTACCGTTCAAGTCTGAAAAATTCCACAATAGTACCGCTCGGGTCTGAAAAATCTCACAATAATAGTACCGCTCAGGTCTGCAAAAATCTCACAATAATAGTACCACTCATATCTGCAAAAATCCCATAATATTGTACCGCTCATGTCTGCAAAAATCTATAGTACCACTCATGTCTGCAAAAATCTCAATATAATACCACTCATGTCTGCAAAAATCTCACAATAATAATACCACTCATGTCTGCAAAAATCTTACAATAATAGTACCACTCATGTCTGCAAAAATCTCACAATAATAGTACCACTCATGTCTGCAAAAATCTCACAATAATAATACCACTCAGTCTGAAAAATCTCACAATAATAATACCACTCATGTCTGCAAAAATCTCACAATAATAATACCACTCATGTCTGAAAAATCTCACAATGATAGTACTGCTCAGGTCTGAAAAATCTCACAATGATAGTACACCCTCAGGTCTGCAAAATCTCACAATAATAGTACCACTCAGGTCTGAAAAATCTCACAATAATAGTACCACTCAGGTCTGAAAAATCTCACAATAATAGTACCACTCAGGTCTGAAAATCTCACAATGATAGTACCACAGGTCTGAAAATCTACAATAATAGTACCACTCATGTCTGCAAAAATCTCACAATAATAGTACCACTCATGTCTGCAAAATCTCACAATAATAGTACCACTCATGTCTGCAAAATCTCACAATAATAGTACCACTCAGGTCTGCAAAATCTCACAATATAGTACCACTCAGGTCTGAAAAATCTCACAATAGTAATATCACTCATGTCTGCAAAATCTCACAATAATAGTACCACTCAGGTCTGCAAAATCTCACAATAATAGTACCGCTCAGGTCTGAAAAATCTCACAATAATAGTACCACTCAGGTCTGCAAAATCTCACAATAATAGTACCGATACCGCTCAGGTCTGAAAAATCCCATAATGATAATACCGCTCAGGTCTGAAAAATCCCACAATGATAGGACCACTCAGGTCTGAAAAATCCTACAATGATGGTACCGCTCAGGTATGAAAAATGCCACAAAATTTTATTTCAACTGATGGCGGCTCGAACCCATGACCTTCCTGTCAGTAGTGCATTGTGCTAACAGCTTTGCCATGTTGACTGGTACCTTTGCCTTTTATGCTGTGTTTGGTGGCTGAAGTAGACAACCAGAGCTGATGGGATGTTTGTGTACAGTAGACAGAGCTGATGGGATGTTTGCGTACAGTAGACAACCAGAGCTGATGGGATGTTTGCGTACAGTAGACAACCAGAGCTGATGGGATGTTGTGTACAGTAGACAACCAGAGCTGATGGGATGTTTGTGTACAGTAGACAACCAGAGCTGATGGGATGTTTGTGTACAGTAGATAACCAGAACTGATGGGATGTTTGTGTACAGTAGACAACCAGAGCTGATGGGATGTTTGCGTACAGTAGACAACCAGAGCTGATGGGATGTTTGTGTACAGTAGATAACCAGAGCTGATGGGATGTTTGTGTACAGTAGACAGAGCTGATGGGATGTTTGCGTACAGTAGACAACCAGAGCTGATGGGATGTTTGCGTACAGTAGACAACCAGAGCTGATGGGATGTTGTGTACAGTAGACAACCAGAGCTGATGGGATGTTTGTGTACAGTAGACAACCAGAGCTGATGGGATGTTTGTGTACAGTAGATAACCAGAACTGATGGGATGTTTGTGTACAGTAGACAACCAGAGCTGATGGGATGTTTGTGTACAGTAGACAACCAGAGCTGATGGGATGTTTGCGTACAGTAGACAACCAGAGCTGATGGGATGTTTGTGTACAGTAGACAACCAGAGCTGATGGGATGTTGTGTACAGTAGACAACCAGAGCTGATGGGATGTTGTGTACAGTAGACAACCAGAGCTGATGGGATGTTTGTGTACAGTAGACAACCAGAGCTGATGGGATGTTTGCGTACAGTAGACAACCAGAGCTGATGGGATGTTTGTGTACAGTAGACAACCAGAACTGATGGGATGTTTGTGTACAGTAGACAACCAGAGCTGATGGGATGTTTGTGTACAGTAGACAACCAGAGCTGATGGGATGTTTGTGTACAGTAGACAACCAGAGCTGATGGGATGTTTGCGTACAGTAGATAACCAGAACTGATGGGATGTTTGTGTACAGTAGACAACCAGAGCTGATGGGATGTTTATGTACAGCAGACAGCTGGAGCTGATGGGATGTTTATGTACAGTAGACAGCCAGAGCTGATGGGATGTTTCTGTATTGCAGGCCTCGGCACATTGCGAACATGGATTTCCCAACAGATGATGACAAAAAACGAGAGGCCCAGAAAAAGGCACAAGCTTATCAGGAGGAGCTCAACAGACAGGTGTGTGTGTGTGTGTGTGTGTGTGTGTGTGTGTGTGTGTGTGTGTGTGTGTGTGTGTGTGTGTGTGTGTGTGTGTGTGTGTGCTTGTGTGTGTATGAGTGTGTGTGTGTATATCTCTGTGTGTTTGTCTGTGCTATTGTGTGTCTGTGCACATGCTTGTGCATGTGTGTGTGTGTATGTGTGTGTGAGTGTGTGTGTGTGTGTATGTGTGTGTGTGTGTGTGTGACATATGTTTGCATGGGTTAGAGAATAAAGAGCAGCATGAGAGAGGAAAGGACAAAGGTCATCAATCTTGAAAGAAGGAAAGATCTGATTCCATATCTAACACCATAGACTTGAAGCCAAAGTTAAGTTTGTTTGATCAAGTCAATGGTATGTTACAATATGATTTATTTCAGATGATGTTTTTGTCAGGGAGATATATATAGCAGTTCCCCCATGGGAATGCCAGAGGCTCTTTTAGTATGAATAGTATCCCCACCTTCTGGAAAATCTGTGTTAGAAATTTCCTCTTTTCTGTCACTCTGTTTCTTTCTTCCTCATGTGCTTTCTGTCATTTCTTCCTATCATTTTCTGCCTTGTTGCACTGTTTACCTGTATGTCTTTGATAAAGTCTTATGTACTTTTTCTTTGGATTCATGATTGGGTACATGTATTAAGTGCGTGTTTTGGCTCTAGGGAAGTGAGATCTGCTTAAGCAATTTTAGGTAATTATGCCCATTTTTATATATGTGTTTTGGCGTCCTTAGGTATATTTAACCCTTTGACTCCCGCACCCTATCCACCAATTGCAAAAACTTAACCCTTTGACTCCCTCCCCCTGTCCACCATCTTCCTGCAGGAAGCTGGTGGATAGGGGGAGGGAGTCAAAGGGTTAAGGTTTTGCTTTACTAGCGTGGTTGACAATGCTGGATGCTGGTGGACAGGGGGAGGGAGTCAAAGGGTTGAATTTGTATTCAGGTGTGTTTTTTTAACCCTTCAGTCTCTGTGATAAATTGGATGGAGTGGTCAGTGCCATGGACATCTTCTTAGATTATGTGTGTGAATGCATTGATATGTGTATGTAAATTTCTTTTCTTTCTTTTTTTTCCTATTGAAGTTTTGCATGTTTTTCAAAATGGTTATAGCCCTGATATGGCTCTGCATAGTCGGCTGGGCTTTGAAAACAGTAACAATAACAATCTATAGCAGTTTGTTTTGTTTTTTTGTTTTTTTTTGGGGGGGGGGGTTGTTTTATTTATTTTTTTTTTTTTACAATCTATAGCAGTTTGTTAGACTGGTGTACCATTCTTTTGCAGATTGAAGAGAAGAGGAGAAAAAAGCTTCTAGAGAAAGAAGAGAAGGACAGGTAAGTCTGCCTTTAACAGTGTTTTAACCCTATCAGCTCTGTTAAGCTTACAGCTTGCCTCAGGGTTCTGTACTGGGGCCAGTCCTTTTTGTGCTGTATGCCGGTCCTGTGTCTGACGTCATTGGTGGTCACGCCATGTTGCACGAGAGCTTTGCTGATGATACACAGCTTCATCAGTCGGCTCCCATTGCTAAAATTGACTCACTGATTTCTCGGGCGCAGGGCTGCATTGCAGACCTAAAGGACTGGATGACTACCAACAAACTACAACTAAATGACGACAAGACGGAACTCATGCTCGTGACAAAACAACCTAACCATCCTTCTCTACCTTCAACTGTCACTATCAATGACTGTACTGTTTCTGTGTCCACCTCTGTCCGCAGTCTAGGGGTCATTCTTGACCAATCCCTCTCCTTTGAGAAACAAGTTTCAAATATTTGCAAGATTGTTTATTTAGAACTAAGAAGAATCAGTTCCGTACGTCACCTTCTCTCTACAGATGCTACAAAAACTCTCATTTGTGCCTTTGTTTTATCTAGAATAGATTACTGCAACTCACTTTTGGCCGGCCTTCCGAAATACCTGATAGAAAGATTACAGCGAATCCAAAATCATGCAGCCCGGGTAGTCTGTAGAGCAGGTAAATATGATCACATTTCGCCACTACTTCACTCTCTTCACTGGTTATCTGTCTCAAACCGTATCTCGTACAAAATCTCAACTCTCACTTTCTCTTCTCTCTTTGAAAATGGACCTTCTTATCTCTCGGATCTCCTTCAAATCTATACTCCCTCTCGACAACTACGCTTCTCTGCAGATGACCGCCTTCTACGAATGACTCGCTTCAGAACTACTACTGGTGAAAGGTCTTTCTCTTTTCAAGCTCCATCGATGTGGAACAGACTGCCAGACTCTCTCAGACATTCAGATTATTTCTCTTCTTTCAAGTCTAAACTTAAAACCCATCTATTTTCTCACAACTAGTCAATGCTGCGTAGGGGTACCACCTATGTCATAGCCGTCTAAGCCTTGTTTTGACATACTGTTTCAGGGTGTGTTTTCTATTGCATGTGTTTGTTGTATAATTGAACGTTGTGTGATTTGGTTTTGAAGCAATGCTTGAGATGAGTGAGTGTTGTGCTCATAGGATTTGTTGGTTTCTGTAGTGGTGGTATTCGTAGTTGTTTGTGAGGTGTGTGGTTGTGTGTGTAGGAGAGGTGAATGCAGTATGTTTTTGTAAAGCGCTTAGAGAAATTATTTTGATTAAGCGCTATATAAGAAGCCATTATTATTATTATTATGGTCTGGACAGCCTGGTGGTTTTTGGCTTTTTTCCTTAAGTGTTAAGTATTTTTTGTGAATGTACACACACTGTTTTGCTCACACCATGCAGGCAATATGTTGCTGCACTGTCTGAATACTCCATCTCCAGTTGGTATGCTTGTAGAGAGTTTTCATGTTTCCACTTGCTGTTGGACACTGACATGACTTACAGGATCTTAACCCTCTGACTCCTGCGGCCTGTCCTCCAGCATCATGCATTGTCAACTCCGTGCAAGCAAAGCAAAAACTTAACCCTTTGACTCCCTCACCCTATCCACCAGCTTCCTGTGTGTTCAGTGTGAGAAAAGGACTAAAATGACATCATAATGTGTTTGTGAGTAAATATGATGTCAGAGTAGAAAGGAGATGAATTCTGCAATTTGAAAAGTGGCCATGCCATGTTAATATTGCTTTTATCATGAAGAGGGTCCAGGTCTAAAATTAAAACTAGAATTAGGATGCACTAGCTAAGAGTAGTTTTTGAAATGTAAAGTATCTTACTATTAAATAATGCATAAAAGAAAAAAAAATGTATGATCGGCTGAATGGGAAAATATATAATCAAGAGGTATGGCTGATGTAAATAGATTGTGCCTAGTGCAACAACTCCGGTCTGACCTCAGAATAGCAAGAAAAAATATCCCAAACCAACAGCCAAGGGGCTGAAGGGAAAACCGGAGTCCCCGGAGGAAAAAACCTTAGTCAGACGTGGCTGGGTCTGTCTTCTGAAACGAGAATTAAAACAATTAATTAAGAGAAATAAATAAATTAAAATATCCACACACACCAAAACAAACAAAAAATCATGACATTACTTAGAAGCCTCAGCTAATGATTCGTGGTTTGTCTGATACTACCACTCGGTCAGAAATCTCAATAAGAGGCATGTTTATATTTTCAGTGTGATTTGTACTTTTTGGTAGTGGTCTTTGTTTTTCTCCCTTTGTTTCTGTATATTGTTGCTCTTGTTGTTTGTCTGTCTGTTCTGTTGTCTGTCTGGGTTTTTGTGTGTTTTCTTGTCTACCCCCCCACCCCCCCCCACCCCCCACCTCCATCCTCCCTTCTTCTTTTAGTTATTTTTGGGGGCGAGGTGGAGGGGGAGGTATTTGAAATGTTATCATTTTTGTCAAAGATGGGAGATATTTGAACTGTTATCATTGTTGTCAAGATTCATTATCGATACTTTTTTCATTTTTCTACGAATGAAACCAAAAACGTCGTTGATGGCTTCAAAAATGATCCATGATTTTATTGCTATCATCACTGATGATGCTGCAGGTATGACAGAAGGCTGGAGCAGGAAGCCGTATCCTACAATCCCTATGGACGTGGGGGAGGAGGTGCCCCTATGCGGGACGCTTACGGGAATATCGTCAGTGAGTATTGTGTGTGGGAGAAGTGTGATCATGCCGATATAGTAGTCAGATGGGTAAACTGTTATTGTTAGTTATTGTTACTTTCGTTTAAAACCCAGTCGACTGTATAGCGCCACATCAGGGTTATAACCGTTTCAAAACATACACACCACCCCAACAGGATAAAAAAAGGGAAAGAAAATCAAGTACACATATCAATGCACTCACACACACAATCCAAGGAAATGCCCTCGGTGCCAACCACTCCATCCAGTTAATCACACAAGGGATAGAAAAAAAAACCACACCTGAATATAAATTTAAACAACTAAGGACTCCAAAAGATATACAAAAACAGGCACAAATTACCCAAAACTGCACTCACACATCCCACCTTCCCAGAACCAAAAAGTGCTTGACACATGCACCCAACTGTCAATCCTAAGAGAAAGTATGCAAGACTTTATCAAACACGTACAGGTGAATGGACCAGCAAGGCAGAAAATGATAGGAAGAAATGACAGGAAGCTAAGGAGGAAGAAAGAAACAAAGAGAATGACAGAAAAGAGGAAATTTCTAGCACAATTTCCAGAAGGTGGGGATACTATTCATACTGAAAGAGCCCCCAGCATCCCCACAGAGGTAAGTGGGTAAATGTCAGTCCTAGTGTTTGAGTTTGTTTAGCAGGAATTCAACACATTTGGACAATTCTGTATGCACTCCACCTTATCTATCAGTGAAAATCTGGTAGACTCCTTGAGCCTGCACAAAACCCTGCGCTCTGAAGTGGAAGGTGGCAGGTCAGGTGGGGGACCTGTGGAAGACTAAGCTGACATGATCAGAATGGTGTGGAGCATTAGGATGGACAGCAGACTGGCTGGTTTTTATGTTCAGGTTGAGATTTAAATCGAGACAGCTGATCTGAGTCAGCAACTCCTGTCAGCAGAGCCAGACAGCCCGCGATTACAATGATTACAATATTTGTTGCATATGGAATTCATTCCGAGCACAGAGACGTCATCTTGAGAAATTGAAACTGAAACTGAAGTGCCAGTATGAAATCCTGTTACCAGTATGTACACTTCCACATGTCAAAACGTATGAATGCTCTTCAACATTGAGATTAAAGCAAAAAAAGAAGGGTGGGAGAACAATGCTGTAAGTTGAGTTAACCCTTTGACTCCCAAACCCCACCCTCCAACTGCAATAACTTGACCCTTTGACTCCCTCATCCTATCTACTCCATCACCCTATCCATCAACTTCCTGCAGAAAGATGGTGGATAGGGTGAGGAAATAGGGGGAAGTAGTCAAAGGGTCTGTAGGAAGTTGGTGGATGGGGTGATGGAGTAGATAGGATGAGGGAGTCAAAGGGTTAAGTTTTTCCTTTTTTAGCATGGTTGGCAATGCAGGATGCTGGTGTGTTGGGTGCAGGAGTCGAAGGGTTAAGGATAATAAACAAGAGCATTTGTTGAGTTTTGTTTTTTTTAACGTCTTCAACAGACAAATGGAAACAGGAACAAATAACAGTCACTACCGTTTTCTGTTACAAATAGATGCTCGGAAAAGTTCCTTTGATGGCAAGAGTTCTTATAATAATGATGTAAGAAGGTGTACCAGCAAAGTCTGGAGATTCTACTTACCTTTATCAGTTTATGTCATGTTTATTGAATATGGCGGCGAAGGAGTTAACATGAAGTTAAACAGGTATTGTTACCACACTCCTCAGGTGACTTGAGATCAATGCGTCGTGACAACAACTCAGAGCCTGAGAGCAGACCACCACCTCCCCCCTCCCAGCCCATCGCCTACACCCCCTCTGCCCCAGCTGCCGCCAGCACACGAGACGATCTGTTCGGTCCTCCTCCTACACAGACTACCGCTGACGGAGAACTTTCTCATGCCCGGGGAGGCCATGGCATCTTTGGCATGCCCAAAGTGAGTTTTCCATTTTTTTGCTAACATGGTTGGCAATGCAGGAAGCTGGTGGACAGGGTGCTGGAGTCAAAGGGTTAAAATCTAGTCTTCAGTTTTGCAAAGTTTTATCATATTGTATGAGTGAAGTACTCTAAAAAGCATTCTTTTGTTGAAAATGATTTTTTTTTCAAAATTTTATGGGTGTGCCACTTCCCATCGTCAAAAATACACTTACAAACTTAAGATGTATCTGAAAAGAAAACTGTATTAGATAAAGCAATTCTAGTGTGGTTTTTGATTTTTTGTTTGTTTGTTTGTTTTGAAAGTTGATTCATAATTCTTGACATTTTAAGATGAGTTAATAAGTGGGAATGGGAATCAAGGGAAAGGAGATGGATAGATAAATATCTATCTATCTAACACCTCACTCCCCTATGATCTCAGGGTTATGGAACTATCTATCTATGTATCTATGTATCTATCTATCTATCTATCTATCTATCTAATCTATCTATCTATCTATCTATCTGTCTATCTCTGTCTATGTATGTATGTATGTATTTATCTTTCTATCTTGCTGTCTGTCTTCCTGTCTGTCTATCTATCTATCTATCTTCCTACCTATCTTTCTATCTGTCTGTCTATATGTCTATTTGTTTATCTATCTATTTATGTATGTGTCTGTCAGTCTGTCTATCTATTTTTCTGTCTATCTATCTATTTATCTTTCTATCATTCTGTCTGTCTGTCTATCTATCTCTCTCTGTATCTATCGAGCTATCTTAATGAGAATTTTGTACTTCAGCAGCATTTTCACATATTTGACCCATTCTCACATACATGTAGTGATGTACATAGGTTAATCATGAGCGAACAGAGATAGAGCCAGAGAAAGATGATGAGGGTCTGTTTGAGTGCAGTTTAGATTTAAACTGCAACTTGTTCTTTGGGCCGTTCTTTAGATGTACAGTAAGTTTCACAGTGAAACTCAGCCTTAATGTTCTTTGGGCCATTCTTTAGATGTACAGTAAGTTTCACAGTGAAACTCAGCCTTAATGTTCTTTGGGCCGTTCTTTAGATGTACAGTAAGTTTCACAGTGAAACTCACCCTTAACCCTTTGTGTGGACAGTCAACACGCAAAGTCAGAACAACATTGAGGCAACTGAAATGTGGTTTCTAAGAAGAATGTTGAGAGTTTCATGGACAGCAAAGAAAACAAACGGGACAGTCTTGAAGGAGGCAGACAGAAGAAGATCATTGATAAAGAAGATTAGGAAAAGACTAGCAACATTTAGAGGACATTTTATGAGGAAAGGGGGCTGAGGACAGAGAGGGTGGGAGATGTACTTGCAGCGACAGGGAATAGATTTGTGTGGAGGGTCATGATCGCCAACGCCATGCGGCAGGGCACATGATGATGATGATGATGATGATGATGATGAACCCTTTGACACTTGCGTCCTATCCACCAACTGCAAAAACTTAACCTTTTGACTGCCTCACCTATCCACCAGTTATTTATTTATTTATTTTTTTGTTGCTTTACTGGCATGGTTGACAATGTAAGATGCTGGTGACTGGGTGCGGGAATCAAAGGGTTAAAAAGTGTTACAGTAGAATAATCATGGTGGTGACTTTACACATGTTTGGATAAAATGACTCAAAATTTGATGGCTTTCTCACAGACACCAGAATTCAACCCCTTATAAAACCGCAGCATTCCGTCTATTGTTTCAAAAACTTCTGGCATCAACTTCGAAGGGCTGCAAACTGTAATTCAGAATGATCCATTCAGAATTAACAAGAGAGCATTCTTTTGGTTGCTAAAGAAACCTGACAATTAATATCCTGAGACTTTCTCCTGTTTTCTCAAAACAAGGATTACACACATTTGACCTATCAGTTGGCACAGTTCTACTTTTTTTTTTCTGTCTTAGAGACCTCGTTTGAAAGAAAATTTCATGTCTTTTCCAATGTAGCGGTAATTTGATATCACTAAAAACTGACTTATGTTCCCAATTGTGAGAATAGGCCACATCTCTTTTTTTTCCACCCAGAAAAATGACTTTCTATATACAAGCATTTTGTGTCTTTTTGCAGACAAATGAAGAAAAGGTGGCTTCAGAGAGGTACAAAGATGACCTGAGAAGACAGGTAAGTTTCATATTTTGGAAAGAATGTGTTCAAGGAGACATTAACTTGCATACATGCACAAACATGTCTGAGTGAGCGTATATCTTCACATGAGCATACTGCACATGTGCATGCATGCATGAGCATGTGTGTACACATTCGTTGAGTTGTACCTGGCATACATGCAAACATGCACCTGCACACACACTCACACACACACAGACACACACACACACACACACACACACACACACACATCACACACACATACACACACACGCACACACGTGTATATGTACGTATACACAAATATACACATATACAGTAGAATGTGCGCAGACATGTATGCCCACACATTCTGACCTATACATATACAAACATATGTACACACACATGTATGCACACATGCACACACACACACACACACACACACACACACACACACACCACACACACACACACACACACACACACACACACACACGCATGCGTGCATGCATACATAAACACACATATTGCAGTTAAAACATTTTGCTGAATCAAAGAAGAACAAAACAGGGGCAGGGAGGAGGGATATAACCCATTGACTCCCGCATCATATCCACCAACTGCAAAAACTTGATCCTTTGACTCCCTCACCCTATCCACCAGCTTCCTGCAGGAAGCTGGTGGATAGGGTGCAGGAGTCAAAGTGTTAAAGAAAAGGTCACAACTTTGCTCAGACAGGACCGTACACTACCACATCTTCCCCTCATTCCTCACAAACCTGACTCGTCATAAGATCATAAAACTCTACATTCTTAACATTGATGACACTGACCTTGACTTGAACCCTGACCTGTTCAGATTGAGGAGCGTAAAGTGGAGGAGATGCGTAGGAAGGAGCTGGAACGACAGGAGGAAGAGAGGGAACAGAGGAGACTGGACGAACAGCGGCAGCACATGCAGCAAGAATACGAGGATGAGCAGCGCAGGATTAAGGAGAAAGAAGAAGAGGTGAGAACGATGGATAGTGATGATAATGATACTGCTTATTCATATTCATATTCATATTCATATTCATATTCATTTCTTTTGTCACAGTGGATTTATCATGTGAAACTTAGCCTGCTGTCCCCTTCGAGAGCGTTTGGTGCAGTGTGGCACAGCCCAATTTTTTTTAATTTTTTTTTTACCAAGACTTTAGAAAGACAAGAAGGCCAATTGGTCTTCAAAGGGAGGTACCTGGGAAATCAGCCCATCTCTCCAATGTTTTATAGCAAGGCAGCCAGGCGAAACCCTGTTCTTCATGACTTTCAGCTGCCTTGGGATCTTAAGCATGTGCAGGCCAGAAAGCACACGGATCCAACTTGTTTTTCGTGCCCTTCCGAAGGAGTAGACGTTCAGTTCGATTTTCCGGCCAAACTGAGGAGAGAGGCCTCAACAGGAAACGAACCCTGGAACCTCGAGTTTAGTTACTGACTGGCAGACGCCTGAACCATTCTGAACTCTTCTCCCAGGTGTGGTAGTCAAGTAGGTAAGACCCCCCTGTGGGGATGCCGAGGGCTCTTTCAGTATAAATAGTATCCCCACCTGGAAATTCTGTGCTAGAAATTTCCTCTTTTCTGTCACTCTCTGTTTCTTTCTTCCACTTTGCTTTCTGTCATTTCTTCCCGTCATTTTTGGCCTTGCTGGTCCATTGGCCTGTATGTGTTCGATAATGTCCTACGTATTTTATCTTGGGATTGATAATTGGGAACGTGTATTGGATGCATTTTTGGCTCTAGGGAAATGAGATATGCAGAAGCAGTTTCAGGTAATTTAAGTAATTTTTGTATGTTTTAGTGTCCTTAGTTGTGTTTAAATTTGTATTCAGGTACATTTTAAATCCCCTGTGCTATAAATTGGACTGAGTGGTCAACGCCAGATGCATCTCCTTAGATTATGTGCTTAAATGCATTGATGTGTGTACTTAATTTTCTTTTCTGTTGAAGTATTGTGTGTGTTTTGAAACAGTTATAGCCCTGATATGGCTCTACACAGTCGGCTGGGCTTTAAACAAAAATAAGAATAAGTAGGGTGAATAGTCAAAGGGTTAAGTTTTTGCTTTGCTAGCATGATTGACAATGCAGGATGCTGGTGGACAGGGTGAGGGAGTCAAAGGGACAATCACATAGAACATCGAAGCTGGTCTGGTGTTCAGTGGTTGATGAAAACGGGAAAGTATCCAACATGCACACTCACCACAGATGGATTGCGCAGACATTGCGGCTACGTAAGCCCTGCAGAGTGTGAGCCAAACAATGTGCACACATGCAGCGTAGTAAACATAGCTTGGAACTCTGAGAAAAGTAACGATATTAGTATGATGTTGGTCGTGATGATGATGACGATGATGGTGTTAGTGGTAATAGTGGTGGTGGTGGTGGTGATGATGATGATGATGATGATATGGTGATGATGAGGAAGTGGTGGTGATGGTGGCAATGATGGTGATGATGATGAGGTGGTGATGATGACGATGACAGTGATGATGATGGTGATGATGATGATGGGAGGAAGAAGGGAGAAAATGGAGGAGGCTGCTTGAAAAAACCCTTCATGTAATTCAGAAATCTGTCATCATGGTGTATGAAACCTGGGTGAGAAATGTTATTGTGGAAAAGACACACCTGTTTACGTTTGTTTCTTAGATAAGCACACACACACATTTCTGTTATTGTTAATTTTTTTTTCAAGCTGTGGCTTTTAAATTTTGTGCACCCGGTAGTCACTTTGAATCAACATCTTGCCGTTAGGTTAACCTTTTGAGTCCAGCACCCTCTCCACCAGCACCCTGCATTGTCAATCATGCTAGCAAAGCAAAAACTTAACCCTTTGATTCCCTCACCCTGCCCACCAGCTTCCTGCAGGAAGCTGGTGGATAGGGTGAGGGAGTCAAAGGGTTAAGTTTTTGCAGTTGGTGGACAGGGTGTAATGGTCAGTGTGGTGTTTGTTGTATCATGTTTCTTTGTGGCATATTGTGTTGCCTTGCATTGTATTATGTTGTATATATTGTTACTACTTATGCCCTGTCAAGGCAAGGAAGAAGAATGAGGAGTTGGTGCATCAAGCTGAGGAGAGAAAACGAGAAGCAGAACTGAGACGGAAGGAGGCAGAAGAAAAACGAATGGAGGAGGAAAGACGGGAAAAGGAAAGAGAGATGAATGCTCGTCTCGCCGTAAGTTTGTTGTTATGTGCTTTGGATGTGTGTGTGTGTGTGTGTGTGTGTGTGTGTGTGTGTGTGTGTGTGTGTTCCATGTTTATACTTATGTACATATAAATTCCTCTGTACCTCTCACTTAGACTCTGTGTTTGTTTGTGTGTGTGTGTGTGTGTGTGTGTGTGTGTGTGTGTGTGTGTGTGCCTGTGTGTGTGTGTGTGTCTGTGTGTCTGTGCGCTTGCATATCCTACTCCGTCCGTATACACATGAACATCACTCTTTTCCTTTAACAATGTGTGTGTGAGAGTGTGTGTGTGTGTGTGTGTGAGGGCTCGGAGTATCGGAAATAGAAACAGCTTCCCAATAAGTTTTTCTGGTTCATTGCTTTTGACAATACATTCATTTACCATTTTCTTACAACTCTCTCTGAATTGAGTCTGTTTAACTGTTTACTTTTATTCAGACGTAGGACTAGATATGTGAAATGCACTGAAAGTTACACATCATCTGGCAACAACAACAACAACAACATCACAACAATAATAAGAACAACAACTCAACAAAAAGTGACAAAGGCATACTCTTGTTGCAGAAGCACTTACTCAGTTGACATCAGTGTCTTTTCGTTCAGATGTATGTAAGAGCAGTTTTACAGAAATATGCAAGACACACTTATTGTAAGGTTGATGTGAATACTTACTTGCAGAATGTGGAGCGTGGGAAATCACCAGTTATCCCAGCACTACGAAGCAAAGTCACGGAAAATGCAAATGAGGGGGTATTGGCTTTTAGCACTGTTTTTTTTTTTCGGTTTGAAATACGTTTATGTGGTTTTCTTTTCAATGTGCACGGTCCTTCTCAGGCTAGGATGTGGTTTGGACACACAGGACGAGTCTTTGTGATCTTCTCAAAGAAATGTCTGTACAATGCTAGGATGTGGTTTGGACACACAGGACGAGTCTTTGTGATCTTCTCAAAGAAATGTCTGTACAATGCTAGGATGTGGTTTGGACACACAGGACGAGTCTTTGTGATCTTCTCAAAGAAATGTCTGTACAATGCTAGGATGTGGTTTGGACACACAGGACGAGTCTTTGTGATCTTCTCAAAGAAATGTCTGTACAATGCTAGGATGTGGTTTGGACACACAGGACGAGTCTTTGTGATCTTCTCAAAGAAATGTCTGTACAATGCTAGGATGTGGTTTGGACACACAGGACGAGTCTTTGTGATCTTCTCAAAGAAATGTCTGTACAATGCTAGGCTGTGGTTTGGACACACAGGACGAGTCTTTGTGATCTTCTCAAAGAAATGTCTGTACAATGCTAGGCTGTGGTTTGGACACACAGGACGAGTCTTTGTGATCTTCTCAAAGAAATGTCTGTACAATGCTAGGCTGTGGTTTGGACACACAGGACGAGTCTTTGTGATCTTCTCAAAGAAATGTCTGTACAATGCTAGGATGTGGTTTGGACACACAGGACGTGTCTTTGTGATCTTCTCAAAGAAATGTCTGTACAATGCTAGGCTGTGGTTTGGACACACAGGACGAGTCTTTGTGATCTTCTCAAAGAAATGTCTGTACAATGCTAGGCTGTGGTTTGGACACACAGGACGAGTCTTTGTGATCTTCTCAAAGAAATGTCTGTACAATGCTAGGCTGTGGTTTGGACACACAGGACGAGTCTTTGTGATCTTCTCAAAGAAATGTCTGTACAATGCTAGGCTGTGGTTTGGACACAGGACGAGTCTTTGTGATCTTCTCAAAGAAATGTCTGTAGAATGTTAGGCTGTGGTTTGGACACGTAGGAAATATCTAAGTGGTCTTCTCAAAGAAATGTCTGTAGAATGCTAGGCTGTGGTTTGACACGTAGGAAATATCTAAGTGGTCTTCTCAAAGAAATGTCTGCACAATGCTAGACTGTGGTTTGGACACGTAGGAAATATCTAAGTGGTCTTCTCAAAGAAATGTCTGTAGAATGTTAGGCTGTGGTTTGGACACGTAGGAAATATCTAAGTGGTCTTCTCAAAGAAATGTCTGTAGAATGTTAGGCTGTGGTTTGGACACGTAGGAAATATCTAAGTGGTCTTCTCAAAGAAATGTCTGTAGAATGTAAGCCTGTGGTTTGGACAGTTAGGAGATATCTAAGTGGTCTTCTCAAAGAAATGTCTATAGAATGTTAGGCTGTGGTTTGGACACGTAGGAAATATCTAAGTGGTCTTCTCAAAGAAATGTCTGTAGAATGTTAGGCTGTGGTTTGGACAGTTAGGAGATATCTAAGTGGTCTTCTCAAAGAAATGTCTGTAGAATGCTTGGCTATGGTTTGCATATCTGCAATGAAGAGTCTTGTCCAAGCAAAAATCAAGATATTTATGAATGTTATTGTATATTTTACAGCAGTCAGCATTCTTATGCTTGTAATGATATTGCTGAGGTGATGTTAGATATATACGTATATGTATACTATCACATTCTCTATATGTTCTGAAGATTTTAATTGTCTGATGCTGCTCCTGTGCTAAGATTTAATGTCCTGTTATACTGTCTAAGAAGAAACACGTATTTCTTTTCCATTACAACGAAGGTCCTTTATCCACATGTCATAATAAATGCACATTAAGTCTCCAGTGATCATTAATGACATGCGTATTTTATCTTAAAAGTGATTTAATATATTTAAAAAATTGTGGATTTTTCACTAATAGTATTTTAGGCATATTCAGAAGCGGTCATTTTGATATCGTTAATTTAATATTAGCCAACAGCAGTCTTTCAGTCAAGGCTGAGTATATGACGGCTTCATTAACCGTTATTTTTCATAACTATTATGCACATGTGTGTGTAATTGGTGCTTTTGAATAAAACTGTAAAATTTTATGCGTATGACCTGTGAAAAATGCATAATGACTAGATAAGAATACAATATATTTCACGCTTTCTGAAGAAAAACTATTCTTGAGTTTTCTGGGATCTTTTGAGACGTATTTGTCAGTGTCATTGTTTTTCTATGTTAACACTGGTTGTTTGAATTATGAGATATCAAGGGATTGTTACATAGTTTGTAACTTACATTGTTGCAGTAATTGATTGCTTATACTCCACAACATCCAAGGTGGTGCAACAGCAGTATCAAGACATTCTGGGGACAGCCAGACAGCAGAAGATCCATAAAGGAGAAAGCCCTGTGAAGCAAATATTTCAGCCTTTAACTCCTGACTCTAAGGGGGCCTGGCAACATCCAGGTCATGATTCCTGGATGCCTTTCTGCTGTCACCGTTTCAAAAAAAAAAATTGTCCTCCGCTTGGGTCCAAACCTGCATATCCAAGGTGGTCGAGCGTCTCAAGGCCGAGTCATCTTTGCAGCGGACATCCAGGCGTCATAACCTGGATGCGGCACAGCTCCATAAGAGGGTCAGAAATTTAGGGCCGAAACGCTTGCATGATAGGGTTACTCCTCCGAGGATCTTCTGCTGTCCAGCTCTCTCCAGAGTTCCTTGCTACCTTATATTCCACAACATCCATGGTAGGACAAGCAGAGAGATGATAGAAAGCAGCAACTCTTGCAGTGATCTGTAATAAACTGTAACCTGTAGTGTCAGTGTCTGAGTGAAACAGCCATGTAGTTGAACCTTGTAGACTCTGAAAGTGTGAAAAGTGCAAGAAGTTAGGATTTTTTTTTATAATCGGGTGTAATTCTGTTCCATGTGTGGTGTTTCCTGGTTTTCATATACTTAGGTCAAATTCTGTTCCATGTGTGGTGTTTCCTGGTTTTCATATACTTAGGTGTAATTCTGTTCCATGTGTGGTGTTTCCTGGTTTTCATATACTTAGGTCTAATTCTGTTCAATATGTCATGTTCCTGGTTTGCATATACTTAGGTCTAATTTTGTTCAATATGTGGTGTTTCTGGTTTGCATATACTTAGGTCTGATTCTGTTCAGTATGTGGTGTTTCTGGTTTGCATATACTTAGGTCTAATTCTGTTCAGTATGTGGTGTTCCTGGTTTGCATATACTTTGCATATACTTTGGTCTAATTCTGTTCAATATGTAGTGTTCCTGATTTGCTCATACTTAGGTCTAATTCTGTTCAGTATGTCATGTTTTCTGGTTTGCATATACTTAGGTCTAATTCTGTTCAAAATGTTGTGTTCCTGGTTTGCATATACTTAGGTCTAATTCTGTTCAGTATGTCATGTTTTCTTGCACTTTGGTGATGTTTGTGACTGTGGTTTCATGCACACTGTGCTTGTGAACATATGCCCTTTCCTTTCATGTTCAGCTTCTTCTTTGTGGATTGACAAAGTTGTGCTAATGTGTGTGTGTGTATGGGGTGTGTGTGTGTGTGTGTGTGTGTGTGTGTGTGTGTGTGTGTGTGTGTGTGTGTGTGTGCGTGTGTGTGTGTGTGTGCTGTGTGTGTGTGTGTGTGTGTGTGTGTGTGTGTGTGTGTGTGTGTGTGGCCCCACACATAGGTGTGTTGTGTTTATGTAATTGTGCACATGCACATCGATATACATGCTTGTCTGATGCCTCTGTCCCTGCATACTTCTTCCTCTGATCTTGACCTTACCCCTTTGTGAAATGTACACCATTGAGTGCTGTCTATGTCCATTTTCAATAGTTGAGATATCAGTCCATATATCAAAAGAAAATGATGTGATCTCCAGACTTGATGAGGTGTAAACTTCATTTAATGAGGAGGGATAGTACTGACAGAACACATAAACGTGACAGAAAGAAAGACTGTCCTTTTCAATTTAGATTTTAAACAAGTTTCTTTGCAAATTACCATTCAGTTCTGAGATGGACCTTGTGGTCATCTGGGCTCTAAAATCAGGTGAATGAATAAGCAGATGCTCAGAAATATGAGTTACTCAGCTATTAATGTAAGCAAATGACATTTATCACAAATTTTACAACATTGCAGACAGAAATTAAGAAAACTATTGGAGAAAAGAATACATAATAATAATTACAAGTTAGAAGTAATGGTTTGAAATGTGTCCACTGGGTGTTGTTGGTGTTGTTTTGTTTGTTTGTTTGTTTTTTATATTGCTTTAGGTCGTTAAGTTTTTAGTTATGTTTATTTCCATTTAAAGCATGCAGTGGATGTATGAGAGATGACACATGATAAATGTCATGTACATGTATGCCTTCTCCTGAGTTGAAGTTTGATGTTGCAGTTTGAAGTTTGATGTGAAGAGTTATCAGTGTTGATAATTTTGTGAAACTTGCTTTTGATTTTGCATTTTGATATCAGAGGAAGAAAGTTGCACTTAGTTGCATTTTGTATCATGTACACAGGAGTAACAAAATGTTGTTTGATATTCACTTCACAGTGTGTAAGAATGATTGCATCATTAATGATGTAATGCATTTGGGTAAGTACACATAATGATGGATACAAAGTGTAATGTTTCTTGTGCTTAGTTTTCTTAGGTTCCTTTTTACAACATACAGCAGGAGTGTTTCTGAATTAGAATGTGGGCAGTAGTCAAGTGTGTAATCGTCACACAGAATATTTGTGTGTGTGTGTGTGTGTGTGTGTGTGTGTGTGTGTGTGTGTGTGTGTGTGTGTGTGTGTGTGTGTGTGTGTGAGTGAGGGGGATGTATGTGTGTGTGTACGCGTGCGTGCGCGTGTGTGTGTGTGAGGGGAGTGTGTGTGTGTGTGTGTGTGTGTGTGTGTGTGTGTGTGTGTGCTGTGTGTGTGTGTTGTATGTGCATGTGCATGTGCACGCACGCACGTATATAATGGAGAAAGACATATGTACCTTTCATTGACTGTGTATGCTCGTATGTTAGGTTACAAAAAACAAAAGAACATTAATAAAAATTAAAAAAACATGTTTTATGTATACACAGGAAGCTCGAGCAGCAGCCTCACCCCCTGTACCTGCCGCCAGAACTCGTGCTGCTGAAGACGAACCTCTGCCGGTCAGTTGGGTGATTGGAGTGCCAGGAATGACTTTATGTCCTGTCTGATTTTTAAGGGTTATTTATTTGATTTGTTTACTGATTCATTTGATATTTCTTTTCTGGTTTGTTTGATTTTTAAAAGTTATTTTATTTAATTTTTTACTGGTTCATTTTACTTTTTTTTGTTTGGTTGGTTGCCTTATTTGCAATACTACTTCTCTTGCCGATCGTATTTGCACTTAAGTACATTTAAAACGAACAGGAAATTGGTTCAGTTCAGTCCTGTATTAATCCATTTGAGTATGACTGTTCACAATATTTTAATGAGTATGTATATTTGTACACAATGCAAACAGGTTTGTTTCCTGTGCAGTGTGCACAAGTCCACGCCAAGTTTTTTTAGATACAATTTCTGCACTGCTTGCTTTAACTCTTTTTTTTTTATGCAAATGCCCCCTAGTGCTCACTTTTGTTGTTGATGATATTTATACACAAATATAGTCACGCCGATAGACATACTACTATTCACTTATTCAGAATGAGAGAGAAAAAGACTTTTTTTTAACAACCAACACATCCATAGAATAGCCACTACAACAACTAATAAAAGGTGTACACAGTATTTCTACATGCATAGCATGGATCACTTGTGTTTTCTGTATAGCTAGCTTGCGGTGCAGAAGGTGTTTTATCACATCCTATAACACTCTATATTTCGAGAAAACGCTTCTGCTATTTGGAGAACCCTCTTGAGTTGGCTGACTGAGTGGAAAGGCTAATGTGTGTTGAAAATTACCAGGTTGACTAGGCATCATTAATAGATGTTTGTTCATTACTGTCAGGAAAGTATCATGAGCACAAAAGGGTTATTGCGTAATTGGAACCACGTAGTGCTTAAATGAACCTTCTTTAGTTTATCTATATAATAATAAGTACAGTATTTATATGGTGCTAGTTCTTGACAATTCAAATCAAAGCGCGCTCATTCACCAGGCATACGTATACAATCAATAAAGACCACCTTACAGTATTTAACACACAGACTGAGGGAAAGAAGCAGTTGTAGAATTCATTGTTGGGAAAAGAGGTGGGTTTTTTTAATTGGATTCAAAAGCAGAAAGGGTAGGTGTTAGGCGAAGGCAGAGGGAAGCCTATTCCAGGCTGACGGTCCTGAGACAGCAAAAGAATGCTGACCAATAGTTGATAGTTTAAATCTAGAGACCTGAAGGGAAAGACTGTCTGAAGCTTAACGCAGGGTTCAAGATGGTGTATTAATGTTGATGTTGTTGCAAAGATATGATGGAGCAGACTGGGGAATAGATTTATAACACAAGTATTCAGCTTTCATTCAATTCTTTTCAAGACACTGTTTTTCTGTTTTTGATCAGAATAGATATTAACCCTTTGACTCCCGCACCCTATCCACCAACTGCAAAAAATTAACCCTTTGAGTCCCTTACCCTATGTACCAGCTTCCTGCAGGAAGCTGGTAGATAGGGTGAGGGAATGAAAGGGTTAAGTTTTTGCTTTGCTACCATGGTTGGCAATGCATGATGCTGGTGGATAGGGTGCGAAGTCAAAGAGTTAATGGAAACACTGTGGTTCTGCTTTTCATCAGAATAGATATTAATTCATGTAACCCTGTAATTCTGTTTTTCATCAGAATAGATGTTCGTGTAAACACTGTAATTCTGTTTTTTCATCAGAATGGAATATATGTGTTAACATGGTAAATCATTGTGATTTGTATATCAGTACTGTCACTGGCAGTGTTGCGGTAACGTTAAACACCAGCTTCTTTGATTTTGTAGAAAATAATTACATTTGTGTTTATTGTAGGGATCATCACACCCAGGGAGATTTCCTTCGTGCTCACCATTTTTTTTTTTTTTTTGTGGTCCCATTTTCTATGCCATCTTAATGACCACAGAATCTGGCATAGTGTTTTCAATGTGATGATAACAGTGAGGATGACAAGCATGATGCTGTGGAGCTCCATCTAGGATATTGAAACTGTGTCACAGGGCTGTAGTATATTCTACATTTACTACCATATTATACCCCAACATCAGCCAGGCCCAAGAGATACAAACCCCTGCAGTGTTGGTCAGAAGATTTGAGCAACACTCTCAATGACGCATCCATGAAGTGAATGAGACTTGACTGTGTGGTCCCAGTCTTCCCAACGAGCCCATAGCACTCTCAACTTCAGGTAGAAGCCAGTTGGCGCTGAAAAATCAAACAACGATTTTTTTTAAGGGACTTATGGGGATTCGAACCCACAACCTTCCAGTCAGTAGTCTGTTGCACTAACCACTACACCATGGCAACTGGTTAGAAAGAAGATGATTGCTTTGTAGTAGATGCATTCTTGCGAGAGAGAAGAGTAGTAAAATTAATTTTCATGTATGTTTCAGTCTACATCCAAGGAAGAGTCAGCACCTGTGTCCAGGGCTGCCAGTAAGTCCCAGTCTTGTCATTTTCAGTATCATACAATACATACTGGTCATGGTTATACTGTAACATGTTTACATTGTACCGCTTGTATGGATGTATTGCCCATTTGGGAACTTTTTTCTGCTTTTACAAATAAAGGTTACAGGATTGTTTTTGCCAGGATTCCTGGCCATTTTGGTATTGCATGCAATGAAAAGGCTGACTGCCTGGCCAAGGAGGCCACAAGGGAAAAGATGTCTAAATCCTTGATTCCTTACACAGATGTCAAATCGAAAGTATACAGTTATGTGAGAAATGCGTGGTAGGAGGATTGGAATGAACAGACAGGTAACTAACTTTTTCAAATCCGCCCTAGCCTGAAAGAAATTCTCCTATCTGCTGCAGGGAACCGTAAGACAGCACGGCTGTTTCAGTTACTCCCTTTTTCGCCTTTTAGTTGGTCGGCCAGGGCTAGCACCAGATGTCAGATATCAGATGTCTGCCCTTGCCCCGTAGCTATGTGTTTCCGCATTCCTTAGTCTGGTGGCAAGGGAAACAGAAGATTAATACTGCGCTGTACAGTGATTAAGCCATTTTATCATCAACTTTGGCGTTGTGTAGAACGAAATTGTGCACACTTTGTCAATTCATTTTTTGGAATCCTTATTGTTTATTTATCATTTGACCGAGTGCAGCTATAAATTATTCATTTGGTTATATAGTTTGAGTTTGTGCTTCACTTATAGAATGTAAGTGAGTGTCATCATTTTTCACTGTGGGTGTGTGTGTGTGTGTGTGTGTTTTGCTGTATTTCATCTACCTTTCTATGCTGGAATTATTTCATGTGAAATGGGAGACAGTACGTGAGTGAAAATATTTTCAAGTTGTTGTTGTCTCTTTTGTTTTTGTTGCTGTTTTGTTTAATTTCTTTTGTCACTTTTGTTTTCGTTGTTTTTTTGTTTTTTGTTTGTTTGCTTTTTTGTTTGTTTTTTGTGTATGCATGTGTGTGTGTGTGTGTGTGAGTGTGTGTGTGTGTGTGTGTGTGTGTTGTGTTGTGTTGTGTTGTGTTGTGTTGGTTGCGTTGCGTTGCGTGCGTGCGTGCGTGCGTGCGTTCGTGCGTGCGTGTGTGTGTGGGTGACTCAGTTTCGTCATTTTATTTAGATTTTTTTATACTGAAACTGTTTTTTTTCCTGTTATTCGTTGTTGTTCTTGTTCTTGTTCTTGTTCTTGTTGTTGTTAGTGTGTGTATTTGCCGTATTTTAGTAGTTGTGCTTGTGTATCTGTGCCGGAAGTGGTAATAAGAACTGGCAAATGGATGTCTGCTGGTTCTGTATTAAAAGACAGTTAGTGTGAGGCTACGTAAGCCTGTATAGTCAGCCTCTGCACTGTGTGAAAGAAGGCTGCTGCCTTGTATTGTGAGAGAAATCTGTGCTATATCAATTTGATGGGATACTTACTAAACAAGCTGATAAACGATCCTTGCGGACAACCAAATACTTATTCGGTAAGTTTGGTGTTGTCCACACACATGCAACTAACATCTCTGAAAATATAAATGTTGTAAAAGTGCAGGTGCATGAACAGTTTGTCATTTAAATTGGATTTTTTATTTAACATTGGTGGTTTTCTTCTGTCAGTCATCTGATCTTTGCAAGCAAAACAGCTGTTATATCTAATTTTTTTCTGCATGCCTGATATCAGTTTCTACATGAGTCATTCCTGCGTTTGGTTATATTGTTCATATTTCTCTTGGTGAAACTCAGACTTTGTAATTTAATGTTTTTTCAACCTACCCATGTACTGCAACGCTATGAAAAGTTAACTGGCCTTGCTACGAGTCTCGTATCATTGATACCTGCGGTTCCCTTTTGACAGCTCAGCGCGTTGCACTCACACACTGCTCTGTGCAGAGCGCTCAACTGGCCAGCTGCCACTTGAGAGTCCACATCTGCTTATCGTTTATCTCTTCCCTCTCATCCCCTCATCTCCGCCGCTCCTGCTCTCAAACTAAAATCTTGCTCGGGAACAGCCGTGACAGAGACAGTGTCATGTAAGTTACATACAGGTCACACATCCTACACTCACTTGTACCTTTTAAAAAATGAAGAAGCACCATGGTTTATATTGTGTGATGAGCCATTGAGCATCAGACACCTCTTCCTCAATTGCTGAGACTTTATGATGTGAGACAAAAGCACTGCACAGCAGACTCCTTAAAGAAGCTCTTCCGAGACATCCCTCCTGATGCAATTTTCCAGTTTTTGCAAGAGATCAATAGATTTCATCTGATATCATTTTACGTCTGTTTTTCTTTAATTGCATTTTAGACTTGTAAAGTTAATGGTGAGCTTGGTTTTTAACTGTTGTCTTTTATCTTAATGGGTTTCCGTTTTTTGACGTGGTGTTAGCCCTGATATGGCTGTAGTAGTCGGCTGGGCTATAAGCAATATGAACTGAACTGAACTGAGCTGCCCATTTGGGTGTACTGTTGCCTGTGTAGCACTGCCCATTAAGTTTGTTGTTTTGTTTTATTTTATTTTTTAAATATAACATCCAGACTTCTCTGTAACATTTAATTGAGATCACAACAAACATAGGCACTGACCCTTCTTCATTATTCCTGAGTTTTAACGTAATATAGAGTTGACATGAAATGAGATGAATGCTTTGATACCATACATTCACATCTATAATTAAATAAAAAGAATGGTTTCTTTTGTCTAGTGTGAACAGTCCATGTCTTAGCATGATCATTTTACTTTCTGTAGCAAAAAAAAGACACACACAAAACAAAAACAAAACAAAATTGGAAGGGAATTGGAGGGATTGCCTTGTCAATATATCAGAGTTACAGTTGATGCAAACCAGCTAAAGGAAGAAATTTGTAGTGGAAAAAAGACAAGAATTCATAGTGAAAAAAAGTCATTATTTGTAATGAAAACAATTCATAATCCATAGTGAAAAAATCGTAATTCGTAGTGAAAAAGAAATAATTTGTAGTGAAAAAAACTCATAATTCGTAGTGAAAAAAATCATTTGTAGTGAAAAAAAATCAAAATTCCTTGTGAAAAAATCATAATTCATAGTGAAAAAAATCATAATTTGTTGTGAAAAAAAAATCTTAATTTGTATTGAAAAAAACTCATAATTTGTAGTTGAAAAAGATCAGTACCTGAATGTGCCTAGTGATGGAATTAAGACAGTCAGTAGACGTGTGTAGGACATAATTCTCACTGACAGAGTGCTCTGTTTGATCTAACATGCTTTTGAGTGCAGCATGTATCACAACAGTGAGCGTGTGAGAAATATTGTATAGCAGTAGTTCTGGCAGTTTTTTGTTTTTCCTCTCCCCCCCATCTTCTGCTCTACTTCTGTGTCACTGCCCTGTGCTGCTCATTTTGGCTAGCCAATTCGTCCGCTGACTGAAAGAAACTAAGGTCTTGTTGAGGGCAGGACATGGAGGGCCACAGAATTTGGGATAATATTTTTTCACAATGCTGTCAATGGGGATGATAGTGAGGATGCTGTGGAGTAACATTTTCAGATTGTGTCCGCCTGACGGGCTGTGCTGTATGCTTTCATACTGTATCCTTGTGTCAACCAGGCCTGAGAGAAACAGACACCTGTTGTGTCGGTCAGGTCTGGCAGCAATGTTTATCCGTGATTACTGTGTTGGAACATAGTTACGAAACAGACACCTGTTATGTCGGTCAGGTCTGGCAACAATGTGTATCTGTGATCACTGTGTTGGAACATAGTTATGACGACCGTGTTGAAGTGTAGTTCTGATGGCTGTGTTAATGCAGTGGGTTTTGTTGGGCAGGTGCGGACGTGCTGAACCAACTGGCAGTCATGAGAAAGCAGTTGCAGAGTGAACGTCAGCGTGTGGAGGATATGTTGCAGACAGAGAAGGTCCGTCATTCTCTGCGTCTTTTGTGTTGAATCTTTTTGTTAAGAATGTCAATTTTTCTCTGACACCTGTATACATGTTATTTAGCGCACACTGTGCAGGCAATATTTTGCTGCGCAGTCTGCTTACAATGGGTGTGGTTGTGGGATGTTTTCATGTTTCTGTAAGCCAGCCACGGATATGACTGATATGACTTTCAAGATCTTTAACATCCATGTTTGATATTTTGCATGCGTATGCACACAAAGGTGGTTCAGGTCCTGGCAGGTCTGTACACATGTATACCTGGAAGATCAGACAAATCACCACCTGATGGCACATGATGATGATGATGATGAGATGTGCATCTAGGTATCAGTTGCATGCTGAGACATCTTTTAGAGGAAACTGATCAAAACTGTTCTAGCTCAGTTAGAATAAAGAATTCGATAAAACTTAAACTAATTGATCTGTTTGATCACATCACATCACATGACTACCCATGGTGGTTCAGATGGTCGTTGGGAAGGATGATCATCTGGACCTCATGACTGGCCATGAGGGAAACTGCAGAGTTTTTGTTACATGCTTATGTCCTACAGGTTGTCCTGTTAAGCTTGTACATCTTGCACTATGATGTGCACCTCACCAAATAACATAGGAGCAGTCTTGGTTTCAGTCTGCTAAAGAAGGCGTCACATTGTGTAGCTGATACCGCAAATGCCTTGCAATGGGAATGCAAAATACTTGTATCATAGGTCACAAGTGTATGCATAGCCATGTGATCCTATGTTGACATTAATTTTGTATGTGGTTTCAAATGGATTAAAAGTATGTCTAGATATACTATTATACTAAGAATACTGTCAGTTCACTGGCTAAAGATATTGTCAGAATAGCAGTTCATCAGAGTGAAAGCATGGCTGTGTTTCATCATTTCAAGTTGTGTGTTTTTCAGAAAGCTCCAGATGTGTTTGATCCTCGCTTGATTCAGAAGGCCCCTGCCAGGTCAGTGATGATGCAATGGTGACATTTCACCATCTTGTTTCACCATATAGAATGGTAACCTTTCACCATCTTGTTTCACTGTATAGAATGATGACCTTTCACCATTTTGTTTCGCCATATAGAATGATAACCTTTCACCATTTTGTTTAACTGTATGGAATGGTAACCTTTCGCCATTTTGTTTGTAGTTAGTTGACCCAGGGAGAGAATGCTGGACGGACTTGCAGAGTGGCTGGGGATGAGGGGAGTGGGGGAGATGCTGGGGGCAACAAGAGATAGAGATGGTTGGAAGTCCATGGTCGCCAACGCCATGCGGCAGGGCACCTGTGATGATGATGATGATGACTCCCAGTGGTGAATAGACGTTTGGTTTTGGACAAGAGAGATCTCAGCTTTGAAGTTTTGATAACAGTGGGTTTTTCTGCCCTTCATTTAAACTTTCAGGGGTGTTAAGGGGTCCTTTGAAAAAAATGTTGTAGGGCATACTTCCATTTTCTTTCCAGCAATGTTTGTCTTCTGTTCATGTTTCATATACTTTGTTATATTCATACCATCATCCGTATCATACCATGATTAACCCTTTGCCTTCTGGAATTATTTGTAATTTTTGCTAAAAAAAAATCACAAACCTCAAAAAAAGACTGTATGTATTATTGAAGGAAAAGGAATTGAAAATACAATTATCTTATGTTCAGTGTTGACGGGATGAGATGCAATGACCTCTGATTTGGGGCTATAGCATGGTTGGGAGCAGAAGACTTAATTTCATAAACTGAAGTGAAAAGACTAGTGCATTGCTCTCAAGGAAGAGGTTGTGTGATGGAAGGAAGAATGATGTTGGGAAGGCGGAGAGGGTCTGTGAGTTTTGTCCTTTTGGTTTGCTTAAGCTGTCCGTATGAAGTTACCTTTTAAGCTCTGTTGGTTATAGTGCCAAGCTTATAATACAGGGTCATAGGTTTGAACCTTGGATGGAACACAAGTTTTGAGCCTTGATCAGTTCGATCTGTTTGTACCACATGATGTCTGCAGCATAGGTGCATATGGAATTCATCCTGAGCACAAAAAAATCTGTCTTGAGAAAACAAGCTTGGAATTAAATGAAATTTAAATCAAAGTTACTGCCAGCTTTCAAGCAAATAGGAACCAGAAACAGAATTGGAATGTTTAGTTAGCATTACAAAACAAGACAGACATAAATAAATTTTGGCCAGTTGGCCTTCGTCAGACATATACAGTCCCCAACAAAGAACAAATACACAAAACTTAGCAGGAAACACACTACCAAGACTTCCCTGGCATTCTGTTGTGCAGGAGAAAATGGCAGATATGAATTCTGGTAACTAGGAATCAGGGGGGACAAATGCAGTGTACAATGTAAGAGTGGTTTGTAGGGTCTAATGCCAAATACACAACTCCGTCCAATATACTTTTTAAGTCTTCACATGTTTTGAACAGGGTCTGTTATTTTTGCAGCCAGTGTATTGGGATCATAGCAGGATCTTTCTTTGTTCCATTTTTATTTTGACAAACTCAGGGCAATTTCACTTGTTTATGAAATCAACAGATTCGGCCATGTTTGACATGCAGTTAATGAGGTGCTATTTTCATGATTGGGACGTTCACTTGGATCTGTCCTGTCTGTCTGTCTGTCTTTCCCTGTCATTCTGTCTGATGTGCAAGTGCGTGCATGCGTGTGTGCGTGCGTGCGTGCGTGCATGTGTGTGTGTGTGTGTGTACCGCATGCCTAAGAACATGGTAACATGTCTATGTGTGTGAGCATCTCAGCAGTACTGTCAGACCTCCGTGTATTTTTGTACCATTGGTAAATCCAAACTGTCACCTTTTTTTTGGTTGACAGCAAGCCTGAGATGGACGTGTTTGAGACAGCACGTCACGGTAATGCTGTTGCTGTACGTCGCACGCCTGGTGACCGTGGCAACGCCCAGGCTATGGAGGACTTCAACGCTCTCAGACATATAGGTGAGAAAGATTTAGGACCTAAGCCAGGTGAAATTCTTTGACTAGTGGATGTGTGACTTAGGATTTAAGCCAGCTGGTCTTCTTTGATATGTGGATGTGTTTTTTTGCTGTTGTTGTTGTTGTTGTTTGTTTGTTTTTAAAGAAGGGAGATTGTATCTGTCAGACAGAAGTGTGTGTCACACACCTTTAACCACTGTTTTAGTCATACCATACCTTTCGTTCTTAATTTTCTTTTCTTTTTTTTTTGTCCTGTTGAATTTTGTATGTTTTGAAGCAGTTATAGCCCTGATATGGCTCTGCGCAGTTGGCTGGGCTTTAAACAACAATAACAGTAACAATAACCATAGTATCAGAGCAAAAACCTTAGTTAAAAGAGAAAAACAGTGGGGTTTTGTTTGTTTGTTTGTCGCTTTTTTAAAAACACCGTTTACTGATGTTCTCTATGTATTCATTAAAGATTAAAGATATCACCTTTTGGACAGAATATAAGGATGGGACAGTATTCAAATATAATACTGTCTGCGAATGTGCATCATGAGATTACTGCTGCTGTGCAGAAAAGGAAACACATTTTCGATGCAGTTTTCTTATTTTTGCTTAGTGTTTTGTTTGTACAGCATAATACTTGGAAAGATATGAACATATACTAGCTGTATAACCCACACGGATCGATGAACAGGACTTTACAAGACCTCAAACATCGTACAGTTCAAGTTCAAGTTCAAAAACATAGTAATTATGGGTAAATCTTACAACTTGATGTGTATGGTGTCTGTGTGTTTCAGCTGTCTATCTGTGTCTAAGACAAAAATGTGTTAACACGATTCTCTCCACTGTTTCTGTGGATCTTTGCCAAATTTGGGTCAAAGTTGTAAACCATTGAAGATTCATGAATGCATAAGTTCGAAAATCACGGCACCAAAGTCAAGGTCTTATAAACCAAAAAAACAACAACAACAAAAGCCTAAAATCAGCACTGTTTGAGCAAAGTGTGTGAAGAGCATTTTCTCAGGAACTTTCAACAATATCTAAAATGTGTTTTCACTGTTGTGACAGTCTGCCATTGTCCTTGCCTCACATCAGGTTTTATTTCATTGGATGCCTCTTCAAGGTCACAGTAACCTTGAGTCATACACAATTGGATTTTGTGTAATAATTTTTGTATAAAATAAGGAGAGTGTTGGAATTGCCCGGGGAGAAGATGCTGGAAGGACTTGCAGAGTGGCTGAAGACAGGGAGGGTGGAAGAGATGCTTGAGGCAACAAGACACAGAGACAGATGGAGGGCCATGATCGTCAACGCCATGCGACAAGGCACTTGATGATGATGATGATGATATATGACTGTGAATCCTATGACACCAGACATGATTTTCTATGACACTTCTCTCCTTTATCAGAGGACTCGGACTCTCGCAAAGAATTCCGCAAACTGTTTCCGGAGAAGCCGGCCAGTGGAGATACCCTGGAGGTGCAGCAGGCAGCGTTTCTACGGCAACAAGAGCAAAGTCTGCGAGCCCTGCGTGACCAGAGTAAGTGATCTTGATGATGTTGCTGTGAGTGGTGTAAACATTTTGTCTTCTGGTGTCTTTTTGTCTTTGAGTTGACGCTTTGATAGAATGAGTCAGTCCATGCCATGTAGGTGAGCTTTTCAGCGACAAAGATTGATCCAGAATTATGCTATAGATGTAGGTACTAGTTTTTCATTTGTGAAAATTTACATAGTACTATGCCAATTTCAGTTCATGAATTTCAGTGAAATCTCCTTGCTTTGTTTAATTAGTTAGTCAGGTAGCTATTGAATGGTGGTACAAGCTTGTTAGTTAGTTACTTAATGGTGGTGCATGCATACACACACACACATCCACACACGCACACACACACATGCACCACACACGCACGCATGCACACACACACAACACACACACACACACACACACACACACACACACACACACACACACACACACACACACACACACACACACACACACACACACACACACTCTCTGTATTACTGATAGATTTTAGGTTTTGACAGTATAGTCTTAATATTTACTTTCTGTTTTGTCTCTCTCTCTCTCTCTCCCTCTCTCTCTCCCTCTCTCTCTCCTTCTCTCTCTCTCTCCTCTCTCTCTCTCTCTCTCTCTCTGTCTCCTTCCCACCTCCCCTCCATTTCTCTGTTTATAGTCAAGTTTGGTTTGACAATGTTTGTGCCATATTCACGAAATACTGTGTGTTTTCTTCCATTTTTTGCACTCAAGAATCCCATGGGAGAGGTATTTGCTGATTTTTGTATTATATTTATTTTATGTTATTTCATGTGTATCATTTATAAACTTTCTTCTATTGCACATGCCATTAATATTGTATCTTCTTTATTTTTCATTGAGCAATTATTTTTACTATGTAATCAGCTATTGTTTGTTACAGCTTATAATTTCTGAATACATATATTGCTTATTTTGGAAGCACATTGATGTACTGCTTAAAAGTAGGATTTATTATTTTAAACTTAGTCTGAATGAAGTACAGTACATATAAACGTGTTTTGAGGGGAACCCTTTTTTGTCGACACAGTTACTAATGACATGATTATACATAAATATATTTAGTTATATTGATGAGGAATGAATGGAAGAGACAGTTTATTTGTATGGAAGATCTAATTATTTCTGTAAAATTTTATCAGGTCTATACTTCTTTCTTGATATAATGGTCATTATCATGATCATGTGCCCTGCCGCTTGGCGTTGGCAATCATGGCCCTCCATATGAATCTATCCCTTGTCGCCACAAGCACATCTTCCTCCCTGTCTGTCCTCAGCCACCCTCCAAGGCCATCCAATATTTTCTCCCTGGGTCTATCTGGAATTCTTTTTCCCTCCAGCTTTCCTGTTTTGACTAGGTGCTCTAATTCCCCTTTCCTCATAAAATGGCCTGTAAATGTTGCTTGTCTTTTCCTAATCTTCTTTATCAATAATTTTCTAGTGTCTGCCTCCATCAAGACTGTCTTGGTTGTTTTGTTTGCTGTCCATGGAACTCTCAACATTCTTCTTAGAAACCACATTTCGGCTGCCTCAATCTTGCTCATGGCTAGCCAAAGCAAGAAAAATGACGATTTAATGGTACCAGTATAAAATCTTCATATGGCCTCCTTTTAACTGGAAAACAAATTGTTGTCTTAGACATCTCATTGATTTTAATTTTGATTCCTGTGGATGGAAGGCCATGATCGCCAGCGCCATGCAGCAGGGCACATGATGATGATGATTATGTGGACAAGAACAATGAAGATCACCACCTATTGTTTGCTTTTGTTTAAGTTATTTGTACATAAAGAGAATACTTGGCTTGATGATTGATGTGTTAGTTTTAATTCTAAGTGGTTAACTAACCATTGTAGAAGTGTGTTTTGTAAATATTAATCTCATGTTTTCAGTTTTACTGTGGTGAACTTGGATCTTATTCTGTCTTACAGTTTAGTTTTCTTTAGGTAGTACAGAAGATATTATGTAGAACAACTAAACATATAGTATATGAACTTGTGTGTGTGTGTGTTGTGTGTGTGTGTGTGTGTTGTGTGTGTGTGTGTGTGTGTGTGTGTGTGTGTGTGTGATTATGTGTGTGTCTGTGTGTGTGTGAGTTTGTATGTTGTGTGCATGTGAATGCTTATGTCTGTGTGTGCACATGCATGTGTATCTGTGTGTTCGCATGCATGCACATGTCTGTGTGTGCGTGAATGTGCCGTATGCAGGCAAGGATAATGAGTCGGGTTATCCCAAGACGACTTTACCCTTGCCGGCCTCACGCGCTCAGACGCGCACTCCTCATCAGCTCAACTCAAACAGTGCTTTTGTAGGTTAGTGGCAACTCCATTAATAACAACTACATACTGGAATGATGAGTGTTCCCTGAATTGTGATATTAACCCTTTCATTCCCTCACCCTATCTACCAGCTTTTTGCCTTATCAGCCTTGATAGCAAAGCAATACCTTTATCCTTTCATTCTTTCCTGCTTGCCAACTTCCTGCTGAAAGCTGGTGGATAGGGTGAGGGATTGAAAGAATTGTTTTTGAAGCTGGTAGATAGGGTGAGGGAGTAAAAATACTAAGGAAAACTCTCCCCTTCAAGGTTACACTTGGTTGGTACAACCATGGGACTTTCAGTCTCATAGTGAGGTCTTGGTCTGGTTGAGCGAGTCCTGTTTTGCTGCATAGGTTTCAGCTTCAGCTCAGTTTCAGTTTCAGTTTCAGTTTCTCAAGATGTCGTCTCTGTGCTTGGAATGAATTCCATATGCACTAACGTCACATGTGCCATGTGATGGAGAAGAACCAGAATGATCACGGCACAAGCCTTGAGCCTGCACATAAACTCACGAGCTGGCCAGGTCCTGAGGGCCTACCTAGGTAGTTCCATAATCCTGGGGTCATACTGGGGTGAGGTGGCAGAGACCTCAACTTTTCCCTGGGCCAGCACCACAGGGCGGCACCTATCCCCTCTCTCTTGCTTCAGATTCATATTTATATTCACGTTCTTTTTTTACCAAGACTTCAGAAAGGGAAGAAGGCTAATTGGTCTTCAAGGGATGAAACCTGGGAAATTAATGTCTCTTCAATGTTTTATACCAATGCAGCTGGGCAGTGCCCTGCTCTTCACGATTTTCTTCTGCTGTGGATCTTTAGCATGCACAGCCAGAAGGCACATGGGTCCATTTTGTTTTTCATCCCCTTCTGAAAGACCAGACATTCAGTTTGATTTTCTGGTCAAACTGAAGAGAAAAGTTGAGGCCTCTAGGGGGAGTGAACCCTGGAACCTCGAGTTTAGTTATTGCAAGCGAACGTCTGAAGCGTTCTGCCACTCTTCTCCCTGCATAGGAAATGGGGGTTTTTATCCTGTGTCCTGCATCCTGTGATGCAAGTATGGGTGGATACATGTTGGGCAGCATGTGTCCAACTTTTAGGTTGGGCAGCTCCTACTCAGCAACCAACACTGCATCAAATGTTTGATGCTGGAGAAGTTGCGATACGATCTGCCCAGCATGTATGGAGCAACACTTGCCTCATGGGTTAGAAGTTAGACATGAGCTACCCAGTGTTTAAACCCTTTGACTCCCACACCCTGTCCACCTTCATCCTGCATTGTCAACCATGCTAGCAAAGCAAAAACTTAACCCTTTGACTCCCTCACCTGTCCATCAGCTTCCTGCAGGAAGCTGGTAGATAGGGTGCGGGAGTCAAAGGGTTTTAACAAGCAACACACTCATCACATTTTTGGAAGCTGGATAATTTGGATACAATTTCAACAACTGACATCCAATAGTATCATGGATTAGAAGTTGGATATCATCTACTGTACCTGAAAGTTCCAAGTTTGAAGCCTGTTCAGGAGGAACCAGAAAAAACACGAAAAAGAAAAGAATCAGAACGCATAACTAATGCAACCAGACAAGACAGGTGCAAATTTTCGGCCAACTGGCCTTTGTCAAGTGTAGATGTAAGATTGCAAACGAACAAACACCAAATGCAAAACTTAGGAGAAAAAGACTGAAACTTCCCTGCAGCACTTTCCTGTTTGCTTGAATGCAGGCAAGACAAGTCACACTTGTTTTGGATATTGTTCAGGAGGGATTCATTGCACTCAAGACTTGTATGCGCTGCATCCAGATTTGCCTGGCAGATTCTTCGGATCTGTGCAGAATCACATGTGCTGGCAAGGTCTTGAAATAGGAAGGAGTGGGAGAACACAGGACTTTGGAATCATTAAGCAGATACCGCCAGAATGAGATTGGAACAATCTTTTTAAAGATGGGCAGCAAACAGGCCAGGTTTTGTGTTGTTGGTCAGGATTGAACTCGAGACATCAGAATTTAAATCCACAGTTCTCTGAACAGAGCCAACCAGCCTGCTTAACCCTTTCACTTCTGCATTCTTGTCCGTAAACTGCGAAAACATAACCCTTTCACTCTGTCACCCTTTGCACCAGTTTCCTGCTGGAAGCTGGTGGATAGGGTGAGGGAATGAAAGGATTAAGGTTTTGATTTGCTATTATGGCAGACAGTGCAGGATGCTTGTGGATATGGAAAGGGAATCAAAGGGTTAAAATGTAACCTGCCAGGGGGTTGAACTCACTTTGACCGACTAAGCTTACAGGGATGCTAAAAGTCTGTGGTCCCAGCATTATCAGCATGGTGCTCTAACCAACTGAGCTAGGGGGACCACCAAAAATCTGTGGCCTGCCCAAGGTTTGAACCCAGTATCCCTGCATTTTTAGCATAAGCTAACGGGGACACTGAAATCCTATGGCAAACCCACAACCCCTGTGTTATCTACATAACACTCTAACCACCAAAGCTAACAGGCCACGCACCATCCAGTTTTATGGGGTAAAACTTTTGTCGTTTGACACAGGGTACAAACCCCACTTTCGTTTCCAAAAAAAGACCGCTCTGTCCGGCCACGGAAATCCTTTGTGAAACTGAAAGCTTGTGGTCTTGTCAGCCAGGTTCAACCTTGAAATTATGGTTTTCCTTTGTGTTTTCACAGAGACGTACCAACATCCCTGAATGAATTACTGCTCACCAGCTTTGCTTTACTCATTTTTTTTTCCCGCCTTTTGTCAAAATCCTAACCCCAGTCGCTGATGCACTTTTTTTGTTTGATCTACTTTGTTGTGTTTTGTCTGCTGTGCTTTTTCTCTTTTGGGCTTTGGTTTGTTTTGATTTATTAACACAGCTTGCTTTTGACCCTGTTTGCTTTGTGGCTTTGTTTGAAAGAAGAGAGGGGTGGTGGTGAGAAAAGATGCAGATGTTTCAGTTTTAGTTTTATCCCTTGTAGAGTTGATAGTTTGCTCAAGAGGGGCTTATCCATTCGGACAATTCCATATGTGCTCCAACCAGATCCCCTCCTGTAATTGTGAAGCAGATGCCTTGAGTCTGCACAAAGCTCTATGTAAGGTCTTGAAATGGGGGAAACGGTACCTATGAAGCACTAATCTCACACCACCAGAATGACCAGAGCATTCAGACAGGCAGTGAACAGACCCGTTTTCCATCAGAAAAAAGTAATTGTTTATCCTCTCGAGAGAGAGATTTGATAAATATACAGTTTCTGACCATAGCTAACCATATTGTAGTTAATTGTTTAACCTCTTAATGTTTTTAAACAAGAGATGAGAGGGCAAGAGAGAGAGAGAATTGATAAACGTACAGTTTATACCTATAACTAACCATATTGTGGAAAGGATTAAACAACTAAGCCAAGTTTCATTTGTAATGTAAATCTTGATGTTTCATTCTTTTCACATGAGCAGTGCAGCAGATTATGTTGTATCATTCCAAGGCCTAGCAAAAGGACGAAAGATTTCATTTTACTTTCTGAGCTAACCCCAAAGCGTGACAGAGTTCCATAGCATCACCAGCCATTATTCCATTACTTTTGGTGTAAAGAATTATGTCCATGCTACCGTACATAGAGAAATAAAGCTGCAAAAGGAACAGAAAAAACATGATAGAAAAAGAAGAAATTAAGAAGGAAAAAGAAATGACTGACTGATTAATGAAGTAATGAAAGCTAGAAAGACAGACAGACAGAAAGAAAAAATGAATGACTGAATGAATGAATGAATTAATTAATTAATTAATGAAGAGGGAAATCTCCACACACACACACACACACACACACACACACACACACACACACACACACACACACACACACACACACACACACACAACACACACACACACAAAGCAAATGTGAACAGATGTTAAATCAAAGAACGAACGAACACACACACACACACACACACACAACACACACACATACACACACACACACACACACACACACACACACACACAGTTCCCTTTTGATAGATGGAAAAAAATCTGTTTTGTTAAAGAAAAAAGGGGAGATTAGTATTGAAAGAAAGAATACCAAGAAATGAAGAAGATTATAGTAAAATTTACCTATTATAGTAAACTTTACCTTATCAGCTGCTTTAAAAAAAAAAGATATTGTAGGCAATTTTACAATACTCAGCTATTTTTCTCCTTAAAAAATATTGTTGGCAATTCTACAATATTCATCTATTTTGAGAAGAAGAAAAAAGATTGCAGGCAGTTTTACACTACTCAGCTACTTTGAAAAGAAAACAAGAAAAGATTTCAGGGAAATTTTAACAGACCTATCTTCTTTCTCCTTTCAGCTGGTATCACATCTGTGTACGCAGAATTTGGATGGAAAATGTAATGAAACAGAATACATACCTGTCAGAATGATATACCTGCATCTTTTTTTTTTTATACTGACAGGTAACTCTCGAATATAAGTGGTTATCTCCATTTTTTTCAGGACAGGGAATATAGGTGGGGGGGTGGGGATAGGATGGAAGATTTACATATTTGCATTTTCACAGCAGGTTTCTAGTTGTGACTACATCATTGGGGTTGAAATTTGTGTATGAGACGGTTGTTGATAGCATTTTGTTGTTGTGTTCTTATGGTGTGCTTATATGTTTCACCTGTGGTTTTTCTGACTTTCCCTTTGTTTTGATTGTTTAACACCTCTGTTCAAGTGTGTAATCTTGAAAGTGGTGTGTGGCAGAGTGGGGGGGGGGGGGGGGGTGAGGGGTTGTGTATTTGTGTGTGTGTGTGTGTGTGTGTGTGTTAAAGTGTGTCTGTTAGATAGGGGGGAAGGGAGTTGGGGTATATATGTAATGGGAAACAGATTTTAGGTATGTGTGTGTGTGTGTGTGTGTGTGTGTGTGTGTGTTGTTGTATGTGTGTGTGTGTGTGTGTGTGTGTTTGTATGTATGTGTGTGTGTGGTGTGTGTGTGTGTGTGTGTGTGTGTGTGGGGTGTTTAAAGTGTATCTGTTAGATTGGGGGGAAGGGAGTTGGGGTAAATATGTAATAGGAGACAGATTTCAGGTATATTGTATAACTCAACATAGGCTGCTGTAAATTTAAGTCCCTGTGCATGCATGCACATGCTATCACATGCACATACGCACACATATACACACATACACATACACACAGGCATTCTCTCTCTCTTTCTCTCTCTCTCTCTCTCTCTCTCTCTCTCTCTCTCTCTCTCTCTCACACACACACACACACCATACAAAATATGCTCACTCATACATATACACACATACTCACATGCTCTCTGTCTCTCCCTCTCTCTCTCTCCCCCCCTCTCTCTCTCTCTCCACACACACACACACACACACATTCACACACACACAAAATATGCACATGCATACTCACATGCTCTCTCTCAGACACACACACACACACACACACACACCACACACACACACAACACACACACACACACACACACACACACACACACACACACACAGTTTTAATGGATCGTCCTGAAGCCACTACTTTAAATAAGAGGAAGGGAGACAATGCTTGTGTGTCTTGTAAATGTACCTGACACTGTGCATGTTTGTGTTCATGTGTGTGTGGGGTTAGTGTGTGTGTGTGTTCGTGTGTGTCTATGTGCATATGTGTGTTCGTAGTGTGTGTGTTCGTGTGTGTGTTGTGCATGTGTGTGTGTGTATGGGGGGTGGGGGGTGAGTGTGTGTATATGTGTGTGTGTGTGTGTGTGTGCGCTTATGCATTTGTGTAAAAGAAGAAGAGAGAGAGTGCATGGATACAAACACATGTAATTGTGTAACATTTTAACATGAATGTATGTGAATGATGTTTAGTATAGTACTGATTAGCATGATGATTGCATAACATTTACCATGAATGTATATGAATAATCATAAGCATGAAGAAACATGTTTAAAATTTAATGTGCATGTATGTGAAAATATATATCTATGTGCATGGGTGTTTATGAGCTGTTTTAGTGCTTGTGGACGAGAGGTTTTAAATTATCAAATGAAATGTTAATTTTGGCTTTATATACTGTACCATGTTGGACTGATAGCATTATGTTTTAGAAAAAATATTATGCAATGAAACTTTTAGCAAATGTATAATTATTTGTTATTATTCTAGATTACTTCATGTCACATTCATTGTTGATGAGCTTAGCCCTTTAACTCTTGCCCCTGTCTACCAGCTGCAGAAACTTAACTCTTTCACTTCGTCATCCTACTCTCTGGCTTCCTGCAGGAAGCAAGCTTGGGTGAGAGAGTGTAAGGGTTAACATTTTGTTTTGTTGTTTCAGCTGACAGTGCAGGATGTTGGTGGACAGAGTGAGGAATTTAAAGTGTTAAAGCCTGTTTACTATGTCAGCATACTGATCTTTTATTTCTTTTTATTTTACACGCATTCATGTTTTCTTTATCCAAAAATTTTGTAACCAGATGTAGATGGTTTGAATTACTTCCCTGACGACTTTGAGGACATGCCAGGCAATCGGCGTAACGAATCTGCCGCGCACGTCGACGTAACAGACAAGATTTGAGCCCCAGGGTGAGCCCCAGTTGTTTGGTTGTTGTTTTTTTTATGTGTTTTGTTTGGTACGATATTTCAGAGTGAAGTATATACACGAGAACTGGTATATCACACATACACAACAACAGAGCACACACGTTCATTCATGTACAGAAATGAATGTATACTAACAACATCAAACTATATCTACACATATACCTATGATCATTAACAGTTACATATGTGAATGATTACACTTTGCCACTTCATCAATAGAGGTGGAAGAGTAATCATGATATTCACTCAGGACTGTGGCTATACCCATGGTTCAGCGCTCGTGTCATGAAGCTGATCCTGTTAAAAGTATCAGGGAGAAGAGTGGCAGAATGGTTCAGATGTTCGCCTGCCAATAACTAAACTTGAGGTTCCAGGGTTAGCTCCCCATTGAGGCCTCAACTTTTCTGTTGGTTTATGGTGTTTTTCTTCCTATTCCAAGGTCAGACCAGATTTGTTGCATTAGGCACAATCCAATTAAAAAAAAAAATTGACATCAGCCATACCTATTGATTATATATTTTCCCATTCTGTTGATCATATGTTTAAATTTTCTCTTATGCATTATTTAATAGTAATCCTTTACATTCCAAACTCTACTCTTATCTAGTGCATCATAGCTTTTTGGACCCTCTTCAGGATAAAACAATATTAATATGGCATGACCACTTTTCAAATTGCAGAATTCATCTCACTTCCGCTCTGACATCACATTTACTCAAAAACACATTATGATGTCATTTTAATGAGTTTATTCCTTTTCTCACGCTGGACAGAGCAGCAGGGAAGTTTCAGTCTTTTTTTTCCTAATTTTTGTATCTGGTATCTGTTGGTTTGTGATCTTGCGCATGACAAAGGCCAATTGGCCGAAAATTTGCGCCTGTCTTGTCTTGTGTACTAAATACGCGTTCTTATTATTTTTGCGTGTTTTTTTCTGGTTCCTGTTCACAGGCGCCTAGTCGTGGATATGCCCAGATCCCTTTGGCTCTACCACCAGTCTGAACGTGGACCGTCTGGCCAAGAAGAATGAGGATCGGCTCAAAAGGCTGCGGGAATTGCAAGGTGAGTCTGTTGTAAATCTCTCATGGTGTTTTTAAATGTTACTCTTCTGGTTGTTTATGTGCAGGTCTTGTTTTGCGAATTGATTGGTGGTGGTCAAGGAAATGAGGTTTAGATGTGTTGAGAGGATAATGATATGTGTGTGTGTGTTTGTGTGTGTGTGTTGTGTGTGTGTGTGTGTGTGTGTGTGTGTGTGTGTGTGTGTGTGTGTGTGTGTGTGTGTGTGTGTGTGTGTGCGCGTGCGTGTGTGTGTGTGTGTGCGTGTGTGTGTGTGAGTGTGTGCGTGTGTGTGCGTGACGCGTCGGTGAAGTGGATGAGACTCGACTGTGTGGTCCCAGTCTTCCCAATGAGCCCATAGCATGCCCAACTCTGGGTAGGAGCCAGTGAGATCCAAAAAAATCCCACAATGATACAGTTTTGAAGGGACTAATGGGGATTCGAACCTGCAACCTTCCAGTCGGTAGTCCATTGCGTTAACCACTACACCACGGCGACTGCTCTTTGCTATGCTGACTGGTTGATTTATCCTGTCTTCTGCAGGTGATGACATGTCTCTGTACGACCCAGATGATGTGCTGGATAGGTTCATGTCCAAACAGGCTCACAACAGGTAGGTCACCTAGTTTCCATCGTCCTGTCTCTGTATACTTACTCCACATTGCATGCACACAGACATGTAACAGAGGTTATGTAGCATGGTGAATATTGTTGAGTTAGAGTGTCTGCTGGTGTAACTGTGTATGTTTGACAAGTGAGCGATGTACTTATACCCACACCTGTGTGTTCACTATGCATTGCATGCCACATTGAAATGTATTTGTGAGTGTGTAGCATGAGCATGTTAATCCTGTCAGTCTCTCGCCCTAAACACCAGCTGCAAAAACTTAACCCTTTCACTCCTTCACCTCATCCACCAGCTTCCATTGCAGGTGAAAGGGTTAAGTTTTTGCTTTTCTATCATGGCCGATACATGAAGCTGGTAAATGGGTGAGGAAGTCAAAGGGTGGAGCATTGAGTTAGTGTGTCTGCTGATATGTTTGCGTGTATCGATACACTGTGTGAAGTGGTTGTATGGTCAGGTTAGGTGCATGTAATGGAATGCTGTTTTAACTGATTCAGTTTTGGTTGGCTCAGAATTATGTCTTGCTCATGGTCGTTATCAATTCACAACAGAGAAACAGAACAGGAAAGATTCTGAGTGCTTTTGGAGTGATAGCAAAAAGGCAAGTTGGCAAATTGGTTGATTTGTGGACTCAAGATCTGATATTTGCGTTCAGTCACATAAAAACAGGCCTGTTCACTGCTCCCCTCGTAATGCTTCAAACACTTTTGTAGTATCAGCTTAGTCACATATGTGTTTCATAGGTTGTGTCCACCTTTCATAGGTTGTGTCCACCTTTCATAGGTTGTGTCCACCTTTCATAGGTTGTGTCCACCTTTCATAGGTTGTGTCCACCTTTATAGGTTGTGTCCACCTTTCATAGGTTGTGTCCACCTTTCATAGGTTGTGTCCACCTTTCATAGGTTCTTTCCACCTTTATAGGTTGTGTCCACCTTTCATAGTTTGATGTCCACCTTTCATAGGTTTATGTCCACCTTTCATAGATTGTGTCCACCTTTATAGTTATGTCCACCTTTATAGTTTATGTCCACCTTTCATAGGTTGTGTCCACCTTTCATAGGTTGTGTCCACCTTTAGGTTCATTAGGTTGTGTCCACCTTTCATAGGTTGTGTCCACCTTTCATAGGTTGTGTCCACCTTTTCATAGGTTGTGTCCACCTTTCATAGGTTGTGTCCACCTTCATAGGTTGTGTCCACCTTTCATAGGTTGTGTCCTTTCATAGGTTGTGTCCACCTTTCATAGGTTGTGTCCACCTTTCATAGGTTGTGTCCACCTTTCATAGGTTGTGTCCACCTTTCATAGGTTGTGTCCACCTTTCATAGGTTGTGTCCACCTTTCATAGGTTCTTTCCACCTTTCATAGGTTGTGTCCACCTTTCATAGTTATGTCCACCTTTCATAGTTTATGTCCACCTTTCATAGGTTGTGTCCACCTTTCATAGTTTAGTCCACCTTTCATAGTTTTGTCCACCTTTCATAGTTGTGTCCACCTTTCATAGGTTGTGTCCACCTTTCATAGGTTGTTGTGTCCACCTTTCATAGTTTTTCCACCTTTCATAGGTTGTGTCCACCTTTCATAGGTTGTGTCCACCTTTCATAGGTTGTGTCCACCTTTCATAGGTTCTTTCCACCTTTCATAGGTTGTGTCCACCTTTCATAGGTTCTTTCCACCTTTCATAGGTTGTGTCCACCTTTCATAGGTTGTGTCCACCTTTCATAGTTTTGTCCACCTTTCATAGGTTGTGTCCACCTTTCATAGGTTGTGTCCACCTTTCATAGGTTGTGTCCACCTTTCATAGGTTGTGTCCACCTTTCATAGATTATGTCCACCTTTCATAGGTTGTGTCCACCTTTCATAGGTTGTGTCCACCTTTCATAGGTTGTGTCCACCTTTCATAGGTTGTGTCCACCTTTCATAGGTTGTGTCCACCTTTCATAGGTTCTATCCACCTTTCATAGGTTGTGTCCACCTTTCATAGGTTGTGTCCACCTTTCATAGGTTGTGTCCACCTTTCATAGGTTGTGTCCACCTTTCATAGGTTGTGTCCACCTTTCATAGATTGTGTCCACCTTTCATAGGTTGTGTCCACCTTTCATAGGTTGTGTCCACCTTTCATAGGTTGTGTCCACCTTTCATAGGTTGTGTCCACCTTTCATAGATTGTGTCCACCTTTCATAGGTTGTGTCCACCTTTCATAGTTGTGTCCACCTTTCATAGGTTGTGTCCACCTTTCATAGGTTGTGTCCACCTTTCATAGGTTGTGTCCACCTTTCATAGGTTGTGCTTAGGTCCACCTTTCATAGGTTGTGTCCACCTTTCATGGGTTGTGTCCACCTTTCATAGGTTGTGTCCACCTTTCATAGGTTGTGTCCACCTTTCATAGTTGTGTCCACTGTCCACCTTCATAGTTTTCCACCTTTCATAGGTTGTGTCCACCTTTCATGTTTATGTCACCTTTCATGTTTATGTCCACCTTTCATAGGTTGTGTCCACCTTTCATATTTGTCCACTTCATGGTTGTGTCCACCTTTCATAGGTTTTTCCACTTTCATAGGTTGTGTCCACCTTTCATAGGTTGTGTCCACCTTTCATAGGTTTGTCCCTTTCATAGGTTTTCCACTTTCATAGGTTGTGTCCCCTTTCATAGGTTCTTTCCACCTTTCATAGGTTGTGTCCACCTTTCATAGTTGTGTCCACCTTTCATAGTTTTCCACCTTTCATAGGTTGTGTCCTTTCATAGGTTGTGTCCACCTTATAGGTTGTGTCCACCTTTCATAGGTTGTGTCCACCTTTATAGTTGTCCACCTTTCATAGGTTGTCCACTTTCTAGGTTTCCACCTTCATATATGTGTGTCCACCTTTCATAGATTGTGTCCACCTTTCATAGGTTGTGTCCACCTTTCATAGGTTCTATCCACCTTTCATAGGTTGTGTCCACCTTTCATAGTTGTCCACCTTCGGTTTCCACGTTTGTTCACTCCTAGGTTGTGTCCACCTTTCATAGTTGTGTCCACCTTTCATAGTTGTGTCCACCTTTCATAGTTGTGTCCACCTTTTTTGGTTTGTGTCCCCTTTCATAGTTGTGTCCACCTTTCATAGGTTTGCATTTCATGCTTTTCAGTTTGAGTTTCATCTTTCATAGTTGTGTCACCTTTCATGGTTGTGTCCACCTTTCAGGTTGTGTCCCCTTTATAGGTTGTGTCCACCTTTCATAGGTTGTGTCCACCTTTCATAGTTTTCCACCTTTCATAGGTTGTGTCCACCTTTCATAGTTGTGTCCACCTTTCATAGGTTGTGTCCACCTTTCATAGTGTGTCCACCTTTCATAGGTTGTGTCACCTTTCATAGTTGTACTTTGTTTCCACCTTTCATAGGTTGTGTCCACCTTTATAGGTTTTCCACCTTTATAGTTGTGTCCACCTTTCATAGGTTTTCCACTTTCTGGTCCACCTTTCTAGGTTTTCCACCTTTCATAGGTTGTGTCCACCTTTTATAGATTGTGTCCACCTTTATAGTTGTCACTTTATAGGTCTTTCATAGGTTGTCACTTTAGTGTTCACCTTTCATAGGTTGTGTCCACCTTTATAGGTTGTTCCACCTTTTATAGGTTGTGTCCACCTTTTATAGGTTGTGTCCACCTTTTATAGTTGTGTCCACCTTTTATAGGTTGTGTCCACCTTTCATAGGTTGTGTCCACCTTTCATAGGTTTGTTCCACCTTTAAGGTTGTGTCCACCTTTCATAGGTTGTGTCCACCTTTCATAGTTGTGCTTCAGTTTCTATAGGTTGTGTCCACCTTTTATAGGTTGTGTCCACCTTTCATAGATTTAATGTCCACCTTTCATAGGTTGTGTCCACCTTTTATAGGTTGTGTCCACCTTTCATAGGTTGTGTCCACCTTTCATAGGTTGTGTCCACCTTTCATAGGTTGTGTCCACCTTTCATAGGTTGTGTCCACCTTTCATAGGTTGTGTCCACCTTTATAGGTTGTGTCCACCTTTCATAGATTGTGTCCACCTTTCATAGGTTGTGTCCACCTTTCATAGGTTGTGTCCACCTTTCATAGATTGTGTCCACCTTTTGTAGTTGTGTCCACCTTTCATAGTGTTTGTGTCCACCTTTCATAGGTTGTGTCCACCTTTCATAGATTGTGTCCACCTTTCATAGGTTGTGTCCACCTTCCTTTTCCATTCAAGATCTTGCCAGTTCATAGGATTTGTGAAGGTTAATGAAATATGTCAACTCATCTCTGGCAGATTTGGGTGGACTGCATATTGAACCATCATTCTCAAACAAGTTTAGATTCAATGAAAAAAGAAGTGTGACTCATGGTGGTGGTATTGAATAATTCATTAATGCATTTCATGAGTAAGTAAGAGTAACAAAACTAAAATAATGCCTACTTTCTGTTCACTTCGTGTGTTATATAGTAGCTTGGATACGTTGGTGTATGTTATGTTTGAAGTATATAATCAGTCCATTCATACATTGATCAGTTTGTGATGTAGAAGTAACAGCCTATCTTCCTTAGATAACTGCTTGGTATCGTTTTTATACAGCTTACTGTTCTGTGTAAATTGCTCGCTGAAAATTTGCATGGTTTAGAAATTAGAATGAGGCTTTTGTTACGTGACTTGTATCATCATTTTCTGGGGTCTTGTTTTCAAATCCATTGCGAGAGCAAGTCATTAACCTGTTGACAGGTAGAAGAGTCTGGAATTTTTCCTGAGGTGTTCATTGCATTCAGACAGTTCCATACATGCTCCACCCTAATCTGCCTGCAGTGATCTGGCAGTCTTTAAGATTTTGCGAAAAGCCCACATGCTGGCAAGGTCTTGATCTGGGGAAACTGGGCTTAAAACACTCTGGTCACCAGAAATGGGAAAACAGGATCCGTGGAACTCTGGTACCACCATGATGATTGGAGTATTGCGGTGGGCAGTGAAAAATTGTTTGTGTTCATTGCGGTGGGCAGTGAACAATTGTTTTGTTTATTGCAGTGGGCAGTGAACAATTGTTTGTGTTCATTGCGGTGGGCAGTGAACAATTGTTTGTGTTTATTGCGGTGGGCAGTGAACAATTGTTTGTGTTCATTGCGGTGGGCAGTGAACAATTGTTTGTGTTCATTGTGGTGGGCAGTGAACAATTGTTTGTGTTCATTGCGGTGGGCAGTGAACAATTATTTGTGTTTATTGCGGTGGGCAGTGAACAATTTTTGTGTTCATTGCGGTGGGCAGAGAACAATTGTTTGTGTTCAGGGCTGGGATTGAACTCAGGATGTCAGATCTGGAGTCTGTGGCTCTGTCAAATGAGCAAGCCAGCGTACTAACCTGTTGACTAATAAATCTTGTCTACTCTGTGTATGTCTAAACTGTGTATGTTACGGCTGCCTTGGCTGGCTTGTGGCTGTGTCTTTCTCATGGCTGCCTGGCTTGTCTGAAACAGAACTTTTATGTCTTATCATTGACCCCTTGATTAATAAATTGTATCGTCACGTGTCTGTTATTAATCCCTAAACCACTGACAGAAGGGTTGGTGCACGTCGTCGGTGAGGTAGATGGATAGTATTTTTTTTATCAACCATTCATCTTTTGGTCATTATTTTTCATCTACTTTTGATGTCTGGGTTTGGTGCTGAATATTGACTCTGGTTTAGATAGTTTGATCAGAATTCATGGAATAACATCTTGGCATTATGAACATTTTTTTTTTTGTGGTACTTTTAAATAATAAAGCCCAATAAATGTTTCATAAGTGTGTTTAAGTTAAATAGAAAATGGACGTGTTCCGAAATAATTTGGTCTAAGAGAATTTTTTTACATCTTCCTGTCTCTTACACTTACAGTACAACTCCCACAAACAAACAAACAAACAAACAAAAACAAAACAAAAACACAAACCTAAATAGACACAAATTCCTCTGGCACAAGCTGTTGTAAGGTCTGTTGTTTTGTGCGTAAGACAGCCTTGGGTATGTTTGTTTAATCTGCTGAAAACCCTGTGTTCAGTGTCACTAACACCATCTTGTTTTGCTGATTTAATTCATCTCAGAATGAGTGGGTTGGGATAGCATAATGTATCGAGCTGACCGTCATGACGGTGACTGATTTGCTCTAAACATTTTTGTTATACAGTTAAGAACCATTTTGATCTTTAGACCATTTGTGACATTGCTAAAAAGACCTTCATGGTCGGAATGGATCAAATTTCACAAAATCAACTTTCTGTGACTTTGTTAAAAAGATCTTCACGGTCAGAATGGATCAGATTTCACAAAATACCTTGTCTCTGACATTGCTGAAAAGATCTTCATGGTCAGCAGGATGTTAATCAAGAAACTGACAGAGTGGCCTATCTGTGAATCATTCATCTCTGTAGCCATTCTGCTGTGAATAATCAGCCTCAAATCCATTCATCTATGGATAGTTGCTCCAACAAAAGTCTCATTACAGTCATGACCTTGTGATCTTTTATCCACAGATGACTGGGTACATGTTTCTGTTGGTATGTCTGATAGTTTAATGAACTGGAGTCAATTTCAGCAACAGCCCAATCTTGTATTTTTTATATTTCTTTTTTGTAAATGTCTTCGTTTATTTCTTTTTGTTAAATATTTTTATCAAACTTTTCTCAACCTTTATTTTTTATTTCTTTTTGTTAAATATTTTTATCAAACTTTTCTCAGCCTTTATACAGGCTGAAATTTTTTGCCTGATTTTCCCACTCTTGTGTGATTTATTGTGATATACTTGTGCATTCTGTCTTCATGTTGTGTATTTTAGATATTATTTATTTGTGTTTCATTTGTTAAAAGGTTATTATATGTTTTCATGGTATTTATTCATAATATTAATTTTGTAGTCAGTGGAAAATCTGGAGAAAAAAAATTCAGGTCGTTTTTAAACAGTCCTTAATTATCTAGGTTATGAAAAAAGGCTTACTGTTTGAGTAACATTGTTCATTAATTTTTTAAAACAATAAACAGGGCCACAATTAAAGAACTTGATGATATCAGACAAGGTAAGTGACAGGCCATAGTCATTGTAGTGACAGGTCATGTCATGTAGTGCAGCCTAGTCTGTAGTGACAGGCCATAGTCATTGTAGTGACAGGCCATAGTCATTGTAGACATATCAGCGTAGACATTATTAGGCATTTGTGATCCATTGTTACAAAAAGGGATCATAACTAAAGTTTTGGTGATATCAGTTTATTATATCATTGGAAAAGGCATGGATTTTTTTTCTAATGATGTATAAACAAAGTCTCAAGCACACAACTGCATCACTTGTAGCCAACTGAAATATCACATATGGGTGTGAGGCATGGAATTTTCTTTCTAATAATGTATTAAATGAAGTCTCCAACACACAAACTGCATCACTTGTGGTCTCACATGGGTGATCTTTGTTTTGAGAAAACCAAAGAGAAAGTTCAAGAATATTTATGTCAGATTTTCCATAGCAACCAAAAGAATCCTCTCTTGTGACTTCTGAATGAATTATTGGAAGTTGGATCATAAGCTTTAAAGTGAAGTATGGAATTTTGGGTTTTTTGTAAAGTTTGGGTTAGCTTGATTTATGAAAACTGACTCATTCAGGTAATTTCAGCAAAGTAGTGCCAAGGGGTATCACCATAATTAAGTAATTTTAATGTTTTTAGTACAAATTTTACCATGAAACATACTGCACTCCTGAAGAAAATCCAAAAGAACAAGCCACATCCAAAATGTCAACTTCACCCAGACAAACCTTCAGCACTTTCATAAGACTGGGTCTCAGTTTGTTAGCATGTAGCATATGATCTTTGTGAGAATGAGCCACTTTTGTTCATTGACATTGATATAGGACTACTTTGCTCTAAGGCTTTCTGCTGTTTATTAGTTGAATTATGTCAGAATCTCTTACCTTTGGATGCTTTGCAGCTAACTGATTTTGAAATTGCTATACAGACATATGACTGACTGTGATTCTAAGATTACAGAGGTGTAGTTGGTAGTGAGCAGCTAACTATGATTCTGAAATTACAGAAGTGTAGTTGGTAGTTAGCAGCTAACTGTGATTCTGAAATTACAAAAGTGTAGTTGGTAGTTAGCAGCTAACTGTGATTCTGAAATTACAGAATTGTAGTTGGTAGTTAGCAGCTAACTGTAATTCTGAAATTACAGAAGTGTAGTTGGTAGTTAGCAGCTAACTATGATTCTGAAATTACAGAAGTGTAGTTGGTAGTTAGCAGCTAACTGTGATTCTGAAATTACAGAAGTATAATTAGTAGTTAGCAGCTAACTGTAATTCTGAAATTACGGAAGTGTAGTTGGTAGTTAGCAGCTAACTGTGATTCTGAAATTACAGAAGTGTAATTAGTAGTTAGCAGCTAACTGTAATTCTGAAATTACGGAAGTGTAGTTGGTAGTTAGCAGCTAACTATGATTCTGAAATTATAGATGTGTGGTTGGTAGTTAGCAGCTAACTGTAATTCTGAAATTACAGAAGTGTAGTTGGTAGTGTGTAGCTGACTGTAATTCTCAAATTACAGAAGTATAGTTGGTAGTTAGCAGCTAACTGTAATTCTGAAATTACAGAAGTGTAGTTGGTAGTTAGCAGCTATGATTCTGAAATTACAGAAGTGTAGTTGGTAGTTAGCAGCTATGATTCTGAAATTACAGAAGTGTAGTTGGTAGTTAGCAGCTATGATTCTGAAATTACGGAAGTGTAGTTGGTAGTTAGCAGCTAACTATGATTCTGAAATTACAGATGTGTGGTTGGTTGATAGCAGCTAATTGTAATTCTGAAATTACAGAAGTGTAGTTGGTAGTTAGCAGCTAATTATGATTCTGAAATTACAGATGTGTGGTTGGTAGTTAGCAGCTAACTGTAATTCTGAAATTACAGAAGTGTAGTTGGTAGTGTGTAGCTGACTGTAATTCTCAAATTACAGAAGTGTATTTGGTAGTTAGCAGCTATTATTCTGAAATTACAGAAGTGTAGTTGGTAGTTAGCAGCTAACTGTAATTCTGAAATTACAGAAGTGTAGTTGGTAGTTAGTAACTAACTGTAATTCTGAAATTACAGAAGTGTAGTTGGCAGTTAGCAGCTAACTGTAATTCTGAAATTACAGAAGTATAGTTGGTAGTTAGCAGCTAAATATGATTCTGATTACAGAAGTGTGGTTGGTAGTTAGCAACTAACTGTAATTCTGAAATTACAGAAGTGTAGTTGGTAGTTAGCAACTATGATTCTGAAATTACAGAAGTGTACTTGGTAGTTTGCAGCTAACTGTAATTTTGAAATTACAAAAGTATAGATGGTAATTATGAGCCATGCTGTCTCCTTAGTTTCTAGTGCTGCTTCTATGCAAGGACTTTTTGCTTTTATGCAAGGGTTTTATTTAGTGACTAGATGTGGTTTTCTGTGTGCCTTGGAGCCAGATTCACAGCTGTCTTGACTGAAGGCTGCACAAATTAATATTCACCCAGCTGTGAATAGACACCTGATCCTGTTTAAGGTTGGATAAGGTAAAGCAGCTAGAGAGAGGAGATGGGCACCATCCTCATAATTCTGGCCCCCAAGAAATGTTGATGTCTTGACCACTTCACTTCCCAACCTTGTCTGAATTATAGGACAATCTTTCTTCTTTTTATGTATCTCAATGAACATGAGCTTTGAGTTATACCAAGTTATACCAAGAATTCAGTGTAAAAGTGCTTTATGTGCATGTGATGACAATTTTTTGTGTCATTCATTCTTGTACTGACATAACTTGTTTTATTTCTTGTTTTCTCAAGACACAAATGAAAACCACACATTTATAGATCACACGAGACCCTAAATGTACAAATATAAGGAAATTATTGTTCCTTATTTCAGCCGACAAGTACAGTTGGGTTATGTGACTAATTTGATTTATTACCATTCTTGTATTATCAAAATGTTGAACTTTCATTGTCAAGATAAAAGAGATAAGATGATAATAACTTTTATATTGTTATTCTTGTGTCTTTTAAGATGATAATAATTGTAATGCTGTTAATCTTGTGTGTTCGTGCTGACAAGTCCTTGACAGGGAAACCACTTTACATGTGTAAATCAACAATGTGTATATTGTTTAGTTACAGAGTTGTGTCTAAAGTTGAGTCAGAAAAAAGTATTGTGCATTTTTTTCCCCACATGTGTGTACAAAACGTTCAGCAAAGAAAATGAAATAAAATAAAGAAATAATTTTTCCTTTTTTTTTTTTAACCCTATTTTTAATTTCTTTAGTCGTCTCTCACTGATTTACCTTTAGAATAAATATGCACAGCACTTTGTATTGACTTGCTCATTTCGTTGAAAACCTCTTTCCCTCATTTGTTGTGGAGTGTAATTTTTATCTCTTTAAAATGTGTAAAAATCATTTTAGTGGTTGAATGAACAGGTAAGCTGGCAATCTGGATTTTCATCTTCTTTGAGCTTCCTATTTTCAGTCTTTTTATTTCGTCTTCTTTACTTTTTTTATTTGTGTATTTATTTGTTTATTCTTTTTAGAACCAATTGTTTTTCTCTGGTGTCTAGTCCCTCTTTGATTTTTCCCACACTTTAGGTTTTCTTCTTCTTCTTCTTCTTCTTCTTCTTCTTCTTCTTCTTCTTCTTTTCTTCTTCTTCTTCTTCTTCTTCTTCTTCTTCTTCTTCTTCTTCTTCTTTTTTCCATCTTCTGCATTTTGGGGTATTAGTATTTGTTTGTGTCATACAGCTATCTTTCCATGGGTTATGTGTGTTTGTGTGTGTGTGCGCATGCATGTGCGTGCGTGTGTGTGTGTGTGTGTGTGTGTGTGTGTGTGTGTGTGTGTGTGTGTGTTTAGTGGTAGGACAACGGAGATTAAAGATAGTTAGTTGTATTATTCAGTTGAAAGAATGCAAGTACATATGTTGTTGACAATGCTAGGATTAGCAGCATCAAAAGGGATATGTCTGAAAAATGCACACACATGCACACATCCACGCACACACACACACACACACACACACACACACACACACACACACACACACACACACACACACACACACACATCCACACACACACACACACACACACACACACACACTCCACACACACACACACACACACACACACACACACACACACACACACACACACACACACACACACACCGGATTTAGCTGGCTGATTTCAAGGGACACTACTATAACAGAATCAAATCAGCAAATGACAGAATTGTTTCCCTTGTGCTGTTTCAGTTGTAGCCTGTACTTGTTTTCATCAACACAATTTTCTTCGTTTACCCCAATCATCACGATGACCTCCATCATTATCATCATCAGTGATATAGTCTGATTCTATGACACAGGCAAGGTTAACAGTATGAGTTTTATTACTCCATGATGACAGTTGTTTGATATGGAATATCTTGCAGAATCATGATTTCAAATAGATCTCACAAGCGCGCACGCACACACACACACACACACACACACACACACACACACACACACACACACACACACACATATATATATATATATATATATACTCTCTCTCTCTCTCTGTGTCTCTCTCTCTCTCTGTCTCTCTCTCAATCACATGAATACACACAACATTAAGTGCGTACACAACATCAGCACTCTTGCATGTGTGTACACACACACACGTACACACACACACACACACGTACACACACACACACACACATACACTCATTCACATGAACACACACAACACTAAGTGCACACACAGTAGTAGGCCTCCCTCGGTCATGGCTGACCATGGACAAAGTACATCCGTTCTAATGTCTAGATGGGCTGTCTGCTTGGTCCAAGCAGCGTCGCCTGTGACTGTAGAGACCAATGCGAGAGAGGCAGTCTCTGTCGCAGCGGTCGCATGTGTATGCTGATGCTGGTCTGTTGGCTGTCATCCCTTTTCTGCTGCAGCAGCTGACAGTTTGTCCTCACCATCCGCAGCTGTTTCTTGAGAGTGGTTCTCCAGCTGTTGCGGTCGTCTGCGAGGTCCTCCCAGGACTCAGTGTTGATCTCCAGCGCCTTCATGTCACGTTTGCAAACGTCTTTGTATCTCAGCTGTGGGCGGCCAATGTTTCTCTGCCCTGTGGCAAGCTCGCCATAAAGGATATCTTTTGGGATGCGACCATCTTCCATGCAGCGAACGTGGCCCAATCAGCGCAGCCGACGCTGTCTCAGCATGGTATTCATGGTTGGGAGGCCAGCGCGGGTCAGGATTTTGGTGTTGCTCACCTTGTCTTGCAGGAAATGCCGAGTATGCGCCGTAGGCTTCTCAGGTGGAAGGTATTGAGCCTTTTCTCCTGATGAGCATGCGTGGTCCATGCCTCGCTGCCATACACAAGGTGCTGAGGACACAGGCGTTTTATACAGCCATCTTTGTCTTTGTGGTCAGCTTGGGATTTGTCCACACCCTTTGTGTGAGGCGGGCTAGTGTTGTGGCTGCCTTCCCGATCCTCTTGTCAATCTCTGTGTCAAGGGAGAGGTTATCGGTGATGGTGGACCCAAGATATGTGAATTAATGGATGGCTTCAAGCTCGTAGTCATCAATGGTGATGGCTGGTGGAGATGGCGTGCCTTGGCCCAGGACGTTTGTCTTCTTAAGACTGATGGTCAGACCAAAATCTTTGCAGGCCTTGGAGAAGCGGTCCATTAGTGACTGCAAGTCCCGCTGAGTATGGGTCACAACTGCGGCATCGTCGGCAAATAGCATGTCTGATGAGGGCTTCACGGACCTTTGTCCTTGCTCTAAGGCGGGCAAGGTTGAAGAGCCTGCCATCTGATCTGGTCCGCAGGTGGATCCCTTCTTGCGCTGTGCTGAGCGCATGCCTCAGGAGGAGAGCGAAGAAGATTCCAAAGAGGGTTGGGGCCAGGACGCAGCCTTGTTTCACACCGCTGCGTACGTCGAAGGGCTTGGAGAGGTTTCTGTTGAACTGCACCGTCCCTTTCATATTGGAGTGGAAGGACTCAATTAAGCTGTGCAGTTTGGGGGGACAGCCGAGTTTTCGGAGAGCCCTGAAAAGGCCATCTCTGCTGACTAGGTCAAAGGCCTTGGTGAGGTCAATGAATGCCACATACAGGGGCATCTGCTGCTCTCTGCACTTCTCCTAGATTTGGCGAAGGGAAAAGACCATGTCTACCGTGGATCTCTCTGCTCGAAAACCACACTATGATTCCGGGTAGACGTGTTCAGCCAGTTTCTGCAGGCGGGTTAGGAGGACCCGAGCGTAGACTATGCCAACAATGCTGAGGAGAGAGATACCTCTGTAGTTGTTGCAGTCGCTCCTTTCGCCCTTGTTTTTGTACAGGGTGACGATCTTGGCGTCCCTCATGTCCTGCGGTACAGTTCCCTCATTCCAACACTGACAGAGGACTGCGTGCAAAGGGTGCAGAAGAGAAGTCTTGCAGTGCTTGATGAGGTCTGGGGGAATTCCATCGTTGCCAGGTGCCTTGCCTGATGCCAGGCTATCAATGGCCTTGCTGAGTTCGTCCACAGTTGGCTCTGCGTCAAGTTCTTCCATTACCGGCATGCACTTGATGGCGTCGAGGGCTAAGGGGGACACCATGTTCTGTGTGGAGTAGAGGTTGGAGTAGTGTTCCGCCCATCTTTCCATCTGTCGGCTAGGATCGCTGATTACTTCCCCAGTGGAGGATTTGAGAGGGGCGATCTTGCTCTGTGTTGGTCCCAGTGCCTTCTTGATGCCATCATACATTCCTCGGATGTTGTCTCTTTCAGCAGCACTCTGTATCTCTTCGCTGAGCTCTGTCCAGTACTCGTTTGCGCAGCGCCTGGCGTTAAGCTGAACCTTACTCCTGGCAGCCCTGAGGATTTGCAGGTTCTTCTCACTGGGTGACCGCTTATGCTCGGTGAGTACGGCGCGCTTGGCCTCAACAGTGGGAGTTATCTCTGATGATTTGGCCACAAACCAGTCGTGGGACTTCACAGTTTTCTTCCCAAAGGTGGCCATAGCAGTGCGGTGCATGGTGTCTCGTAGCGTTTTCCATCTCTCTGTGGCAGAGTCTCTGGGCTGCAATGCATCGTATTCTCTCTCAAAGGCCTCTGCGAACTGTTCTACAAGATCTGGCTGAGACATCTTGCTGATGTCAATGCGAGGGTTCCCTTGTTTCTTTGAGCAGTGGAACTTCTTTGGTTGTAGCCTGATCTTGCAACATACCAGAGAGTGGTCTGTGTCGCAGTCTGCGCTGTGATAAGAGCGAGTGTGGAGAACGTTTTTGGTAGCAGCACGTCTTACTAGGATCAAATCCAGTTGGTGCCAATGTTTTGAGCGCGGATGCCTCCAGGAGACTTTGTGTTGAGGCTTCGTCTTGAAGAAGGAGTTGGTGATGCACAGTTCATGGCAGGCGCAAAACTCAAGCAGTCGCTGTCCATTCTCATTCATTTTCCCCACTCCAAAGGAACCGAGGCAGGAGGGCCATGAGTCATTGTCTGCACCTACTCTGGCGTTGAAGTCGCCCAGGAGAACAAGTTGTTCTGTCCTGGGGATGTTCCTTATGGTTGATGCAAGATTTTCGTAGATTTCATCCTTGGCGTCTGGAGAGGCAGACAGAGTTGGGGCATAAACGCTGATGAGAGTGACATAGCCTTCGGTGGTGTTGAGGCGGAGAGTCAAGAGTCGCTCTGAACCGCCGCTGCCTGGTTCAATCATGTTCAGCAGGCTGTTCCTTACTGCAAAGCCTACTCCGTACTCTCTTGGGGCATCAGAACTCTTTCCTTGCCAGAAGAAGGTGTAGTCCCTTTCCTTCAGTGTTCCTGAGTCAGCCAGCCGTGTTTCCTGCAGAGTGGCAATGTCCACATTGAGCCTCTTTCGCTCGCTGTTTATGATGGCGGTCTTTCTGGCGTCGCTGATGTCTTGCAGATCCTGGGAGAGCCCAGGCATCATTGTTCGGACATTCCAACAGCCCAGTTTCACTGCTGATCCTTTTCCTGATCCGTTTCTTGAATTTGAATTTTTCGTTTTGCCTGGTGCGGTAGTTAACGACCTGCTTGTCAGATTTTCTCCTAATCTTCATGCACCCAATGAAGAAGGCAGGTCGTGGCGGGACAGCACCTGATTGGCTGGGGGCTGCCCAGCTTAGGCAGGCGGTAGCTGTCCAGTAAGACACGAAGGTCTCTCCCACCGTCAAAAGCAACCCCTGGCGTCAGCTCTACGCCAGTTGAGCAATGACTTATCACCGGTATCTGTTGCTTCCCGTGTTGTGCCGACACTAGTGTTAGTAGCGAGGCTGGAGTGTCCTCTCCAGGTCGTAGGTGCAGAGTGTTTGTGGATGAATGTACGGATGTAAGCCTGGGCAGTGTAATATGGAAGACAGGCTGTTGCCCATGCAACTTGTCCCCCCTCTCCACCTTGCTGACAGATCCAAAGGAACAGCAGAGCTGTTACGTTTTGATGCCAATGCGGCCGCAGGAGCTGCCGGAAAGTGACAAAGTTTGCCATCCAACCGCCTTAGGGGCCCCACACCGGATTTACTGTCAGGGTTTACTCCCTTAGCTAGATGGCCGCGGGTAGCTCTTCAGAGCTGGCGCCCTTTGATGGATCTAATTTAATTCCACCAGGGTTTCTAGCCACCCTCCTCACCATCCTCCTGAGAGGACTGGTGGGGGTGCTGGTTTAGTCGCCAGCAATTCGACCCTGTGACAGGTAGTACTGGGTTCCAGGTTACCAGTAGTGGATACATTTATCCGACCTGACCTGTGTACACACAACATCAGCACGTTTACATGCATACATACACACACACACACACACACACACACACACACACACACACACACACACACACACACACACACACACACACACACACACACACACACACACACACACACAGACACACCCCTAGATGAGTTAGATTTAATATTGTAAATGACATGATGTACCAACACTAACGTCTCAATGCTTGTGATGCTTCCACAGACCTCCCTCAGGGCAGACGTTGCAAGACGATTCATGGATGTATGCCGGTGCTGCCAGCAAAGCTTCAGGATACTGAACCACGACGCCCAGCACATCTCCCCACCCCACCGGAATATTTCGTCCGCTGCATTTAAACTCTCCTTCAGGTTATTGAAACTGAAGAAGACCTGGTCTCTCTGTTTCTTCAGATGCATTCGTTGGATGAGTGTGCATTTTTGTTTTGTTGTTATTTGCAGGTAATTTTGTTAGGTTGTATGTTTGTTGGGGTTGATTTTGTTTTGTTTTGTTTTGTTTTGTTTTGTTTTGTTTTGTTTTGTTTTTTTATATGTGTCAACGTTCAGTATTGGGCATACATTGAATATTTCCTTTTTTCAAAATCCATCCAGTGTTCCAATTGATCTTGTCATTATTTTTTGATTTGTTGTGCTTGTCTTTGTTTCATGTGCTTGATTTTTTTTAAAATTTCATTTTGTTTGTCTAATTTCGGGAGTGTGTTGAGCACACAGCATACATTGTACAGTTTAAAAAAAAACAAGAACAACAGTCATGAGGTGTTTCCTGGCAGCTTATGGGGTGAATTTTTACCAGATTTGGTTTGCACGTTGAGATCAACAAGGGTCACAGATGTGTGTGATTCAACAGGCACAAGAAGTCTCTTAGTAATAAAAATTGAGCTTTTGACTATGGCCAAACTTTCTTTTTTCTCTCTCTCTCTCTCTCAGTTTATTTCATTGTTTGAACTTATGCCCACTTGTTTTGTGGTTTTACCCATCCAACAAATGATTTGGTGGGGGCGGGTTGTTTTGTTTTGTTTGTGTTTGTGTCTTTATGTGTTTACTGCCCAGTGTCTTGCACTGCTCCTGTGTCTTGACCCTTACGCCCATCCTTTCGTCTCTCCAACATCTCAAAAACCCAGCAAAACTGAGGTCACAATGAGAGAAGAGCATAGAGGACCATGAAATCTGAGACAGTTTTCACAGTGATCTCATGATGATGAGAATGTGAATGATAGTGATGATGCCATGGAGTTCCCTCATTTTTAGACTGAGACTGCTTGACAGGGCTGCACTCTGGGCTTCCTTTCGTAATGTCCTAGTATCAACCAGGCTAAATGAAGGGATGTACTCTTGTGTTGTCGCTAATGATATATCCTGGTATCACCCAGACCCGAGAGATACAGACACCTGCAGTGTTGGTCAGGAAATTTGACTAAATCTCTCAGTGGTGCGTCCAAACAGTGATTGCGACTCGTCTGTCTGACCGCGGTCTTTCCCTCCAAGTCCATAGCAGGGTCAACTCTGGATGGGAGCCTACTCAGGGACTAGAAAGAAATCTTACAGTGATTTTGTTGACTGATGAAGGATTCAAACCCGCGTCCCCCTAATCCGTTGTTTGTTGTGCTAATCACTTCACTATGTTGAATGGCACAACAGATTATTTTTCTTGCCTTGTATAAGATAAAATGCCAAGATGTTGGTATATTGCATTTCGTTTCTAGTTAGATATTTTTGTGAACACCATGCAGCTGCCTTTTTCTCGTCTTTTACTGAGGAAGAGTTTAAAAAATGAACCAAAAGAATGCGAAGAGTCAAGTTACCATGTCTGTACAAATTGGTGATATTTGGGGAAAGATTGTAACTTTCAGACTTATGTACATGGTGGTGAAGTCATTTGGAAGAAAATCCTACTTTCCCAGAATATGAATTAATTATGTTTTCTGAAGTGCCGTCAGCAAAACAGTGTTAAAAGTAGAAAGAATGAAACAGGTTGCTCTCACATAGAAACGTACACATGTTTATTCATATGCATGTATTTATCTACACAGGTGCCACGCACACACACACACACACACACACACACACACACACACACACACACACACACACACACACACACACACACACACACACACACACACACACACACACACACACTCATAGCATACATTTACACACATGCGCACACACACAACATGCACTTACACACACGCGTGCGAGCACACACACATACACACACACACAAACACGCAGCATGTACTTATGCACGCGCATGTGCGCGCGCGCACACACACACACACACACACACACACACACATGCATGAGCAAAGCTGACTGAATAAGGAGAGGTATGATGACAAATAAAACATTAAACGGTTGTTTACTGCAGGCCATGATTTTCATTTGTGTATGTGTTATTTTATTTCACCAGAGCTGATAAAGAAAACAAAAAAGAAAAGCATCGACTGATACATTCATCACTTCTTTATGACTGATATGTATTTTTCTGTGCATTTGAAAATCGTTTTAACTTGTATTTTGTGCGCCCTATAATCAAACGACTTTTGGTGTGTTCTAAGCTGTATGATGTTTGAAATAATACAATACATTCCCCCCATATTCCAACTGTAAATAGACCTGTCCACGCTCATACGTTCACCTACCCATCAACTGTCTCACCTGAAGTAAGATTCCGGTCAGTATCCAAGCTCCTAAGCACTCTTGCCGCCTTCCCCTGCAACCCAAATTAAGAATGACTGGAAAGAACGTTTGAGAGTTACTTGCTAGAATGGTGTATCACACAAGGAATAAGCAAGGTAGATACATCCTTTTGGTTGGTAATTCTCGAAATTGTCCCCATGTCTCTGTTGAGACTCTTTGATTATTCCACATTCCACTGGTGCCCTACATACAACCCTCCCTGTCTCTCTTCTCTGTCATCTCCCGCCTCATCTCAGACCTTGTCCATTTTCATCTTTATTCACAGCAGCAGAGAGTAGGTGTGTATTGCCCCGAAATATTCTGTGGTTTGCATTGCACAAGAGCGTAATACAGTTTCAGTGATGTGTGTTGATCATAGAACTTGTATCGATACACCACATATGTATAAATGTCCCCTCCGTGGCAGCCCCATCTACAAACACACGCGTGCGCGCCGCGCGCACACACACACACACACACACACACACACACACACACACACACACACACACACACACACACACACACACACACACACACACACACTTTGTACAGATTTTCAGTCCCACCCAGCTCTTTCCCTGCTACTGCTACACACATGCGCACGCACAAACACACACACCACACACACACACCACACTACACTACACTACACTACACTATACTGCACTGCACACACAATACACACAGTACACATCCCCACACACACACACACACACACACACACACACACACACACACACACACACACACACTCACTCACTCACCACTCACTCACTCACTCACTCACTCATACACCAAATTTGACTAAAATCATCAGAGCAACCAAAATCTTCATTTCTCTACTGTCACTGATGACCCTTAACTCACTATCTGCGAACCAAACAATCTCCACCACTGTCATGCATATTCTCATTTAACACCCCACCCGCCCCCAACATTATGTACAAATCTCTCATACCTACTCTCTTTGTGCTGCCACACATACGAAATATAACTGAAACCAAACAGTAACAATATAACCTGCATTGCCCTGCTGTCACAGATGTCCCACGACAATTTTTTCAGGATCATACATCTCCACCACCATCTGTAAGCGATCCCCTGAACTTTGTACAAATATCGAAACCCGTCCCATCCCCTTCTGCCTCACATATACAAAACGTGCAGTGACAGAAACCAGCAGCACCACCCGAACCTGCATGCCCCCTTCCGTCCTCTCTGTCATAGATGTCCTACCACGTACATCGTCGCCTTCCTAACCCTGCTGTCCACAGCCACCATGGTAGAAACATCTGTTCCACAAGACATACACACACACACACACACACCCCCTCACTCTTTCTCTCTGTCTCTATCTGTCTCTCTCTCTGTCTCTCTCTGTCTCTCTGTCTCTCTTCTCTCTCTCTCTCTCTCTCTCTCTCTCTCTCTCTCTGGCCTGCCATTGTCTCTTCTACTTCATCCTTCTGTACCTCTTCTCTCTTTCACACCACCGAACCCCCTCCACAAATTTCAAACGTTCAATGACTTTAATGATATCGTGAACTGTATCCGGCAACAAGTGGGCGATTTGTCAATTTTTTTGCAGCTGAGCAGACCTCAAACGAATCTGTGATATATGCGTTGGATCCTTTTACGTAATTAAAGTCCACTTTTGCTCACAAGCCTCCCCCTCCCCTTCCCCCCTCCCCCCTCCCCCCTTTCTTCTATTCTTTGTTGGGAGAGAAGAAAAATGACTGATGATGAATTTGTGCTGAGATACAGGAAAGCATTTGCCCGATGGTTATGCACAATCATGTACAGAGTTCAGTGTTCGTTTTTAAGCGCATTTTAGGACATTAGTCTGAGGTTCATCAAATGATTGACTGAATTTGTTTGAATGTGTGGATAGTTTTAGAGACTGCCAGTAATTCATACCTTTAGGATCTATTGATTTGGTACTTTCATTATTATCTCAAATTCTGAAATCATTTATTATTATGAGTTCAAATTCTGAAATCTCACTTTGAATTTTTGATGCATTTTGTAATATAATGTTTTGCAAAGTATATTTTTTGTTGCTGCATTTATCATTTGCTTTTAATAAAAAAAAACAACTAAATCTGCTTCTGACATATTCTCTCAGTTAATTGTGGAAAATAAGGAATTAATGAGAAAAAAAAAGTTTATAATGTTGTTTTTCGTTCTGTAAGTTGACTTTCTTTCTTTCTTTCTTTCTTTGTCTTTTTAAAATAATTTTGTTATAGTTGTTATTGTTGATGATAATAACCCCCCCCCCCCCCCTCATAAATAACATTAGATTTTGGCAACATCCAGGACATGTGGACGTAAGGGCAGACAACCAGTTCGTTGCAACCAACAGATATTGAAATCGAGGAAGAGGCTAAGTTTGGAGAGAGAGAGACAAAGAGAGAGAGAGAGTGTGTGTGTGTGTGTGTGTGTGTGTGTGTGTTGAGAAAATGGTGAAATGTATATTTGTGTATATGAGTGCGTGCATTGTGTATGTGTGTGTCTCTGTCTGTGTCTGTGTGTTGATGGTAGGCAGCTGATGCTTTGTGACAGATCTCATAATTACTCTTGTTACCAATCACTTATTTGCTTTCTGCAGATCGAAATGAATGAAATTATTCCTCCCGTTTTACTGTGTTTAAATGTGGAACAAAGTGAAACACACGTGCCCTATATACGGCTTTTTAATCGTTCGTCATTTCTTTTAACGTCTTTTCAAATAAGCAATATTTGACAAAGAGCATTTTTGATCATAGTGTTTTTCTGAGTTAACAGGTCAGTTGTTCGTTGAAAGGCAGATACCAGAACGATCAGTCTTGAGAGTTGTTCGTTCGTCTGCCTTTCTTCCTCAAACTGAACTTTAATTTTAACCCTTCGACACCCTCAGCCTATCTACTAGCATCCTGTTTCGTCAACCATGACAGAAAAGCAAAAATATAACCTTTTGATTCCCTCACTCTATCCAACAGCTTCATACAGGAAGCTGGTGGATAGGGTGAGGAAGTCAGAGGGTTATTTTTTATCTTGCAGTGGTGGATAGAGTGCGGGAGTCAAAAGGTTTTAAACTTGAAAGTCCTGTGGGTGATTACTTTTTCTGCGTGTTGTATGCTCAGAAGCAGCTTTTCCATGCAGTCAGATCACAGTGCTGCTTTTAGGGGATGATTTGGTGGATCCTTGGGCTCAGGGTCTGATGTCTCGAGTTTAATCCCGTGCCTCAATGTATACAGTTGGTTTGTTTGCTGCCCCCAACTTAATACTTCAGTCAAACCGCTGGTGTCGGTGTTTCATAAGTCTCGTTCCTCCTTATCCATTTCAAGACCTTGCCAGCGCTTATGGTTTTGTGCAGGCTTAACCCTTTAACTCCCCACACCCTGTCCAACAGCATCCTGCAATGTCAGCCATGCTTGCAAAGCAAAAAAATTAACCCTTTGACTCCTTCATCCTATCCACCAGTTAACCTAACCCTTTGACTCCCTCATCCTGTCCACCAGTTAACTTAACCCTTTGACTCCTTCATCCTATCCATCAGCTACCTTCAGGAAGCTGGTGGATAGGATGAGGGAGTTAAAGGGTTAAGTTTTTGCAGTTGCTGGATAGGGTGCGGGAGTCAAAGAGTTAAGGAGTTTGCCAGATAACTGCTGGAAGATTAGGGTGGAGGACAACAAGCCCGATGAATTCCTCTTAAGACAAAATTCCAGACTCTAGACATTATTACAATTTCGCACATATGTCTGGCTCAGATTGAATCGTTTTCCTGTTACTTTTCTTTACAACAAACATTCCACAACGATTTTGTATAAGTACTTGTATTGCAGGTGACTATATTTGAGGGACCAGCTGTGTTGCACTCAATATAAGAAAACGACTAAATATTTGTGTGGCACATATCAAAGCAAAATGTATTCATAAATAGTATTGCTGTATCTTCTTACGTGCAGGTTTGCCTTTTGTAATATACACGTGTTCGGTATGTCTTGTTTTAAAAGTTTCAAGGGAGGAAAATCGGGACGAAGTGGAAGATAGATTAAGATGAACTACTTAAAGCTTTATGTGATAACTCCGTCCTGAAAGAGATCTGAATAAACTACGTGAGACAAGTTTTAAATCGAGTTGGGGTTCATGTGCTGTGACTGGCATGTGAGTGAGTGAATTCGTGTGTTTGTTGTGTGTTACGTGTTGTGTGTGTGTGTGTGTGTGTGTGTGTGTGTGTTGTGTTGTGTGTGTGTGTGTGTGTGGTGTGCGCGCGCGCGCGCGCGTGTGTGTGTGTGTGTGTGTGAGGGACCAGCTGTGTTGCACTTAATATAGGGGGGTGCAAAAGTAGGTATACAGTTATGAAAAAAGAAAACACGTACAATACTCATTGCATTTATTATACAAACAAATGAATATTGCATATACATGTAATAACAAGCACAGCCTTAATCCCTCAGATACTCTAACTGCTTGCCGTCGGTATTCACACACTCCTCTAATCGAGAGCGGAATTAAGCATTATAATAATGATGTGATACTTACTGTATACCTACTTTTGCACCCCCCTGTATAAGAAAACGACTAAGTATTTGTGGTGCACATTTCAAAGCAAAATGTATTCATAATTAGTAGTGTATCTGTGTGTGTGTGAGTGAGTAAGCGTGTATGGTGTGTGTGTTTGCTTTTGTGTGGTGTGTGTTGTGTGTGTGTGTGTGTGTGTGTGTGTGTGTGTTCTGACACATCCTTGTATGTGCGAAATTATTTTGTTTATACGATTAGGCCATCCAGAAACGGGCAATATGCTAAGGGTCTTACATGGCGCTGTTATTATTTGGGAGCCTTTGCCCAGGCACGATCATTCACAATTAATGCACACACAAATGCATTCATACACACACAGTGACACTTATCCATGCATGTTTACATAATGCACGCTAACACACACGCACATATATACATATATACATATTTTCACAAGCACACACACAAGCACACACACATACATACACAAGCAACACACATACGCATGTACTTTCACACACACATGTTTACACACATGCGTTTCTCTCTGTCGCTGTCTCTCAGTCTGTCTCATTCTCTCTCTCTCTCTCTCTCTTCTCACGCGCGCGCACATGTACACACACACACACACACACACACACACACACACACACACACACACACACACACACACACACACGAACTTTCTCCCTAGCACAAACACGTCTTGTTTCCAACGAGTTACATGCATAATTATTCTGTTTCACTATCACACATCTTTATCATCGCTTCGTTTATAATTTTTCCTTTTAGGTTTTTTTCTTTTCCACCACCTTAACAAGAACATAAAGCAGCTGCTGAGTAGCCCCAGGTTTGGCATCTGATAAATCTCGAACAAGAAAAGCAAGATGATTCCAACTCTCCCTTTCTTTTTGAAAGTGAGCTAAGACAGACATTAAACTATCAATCAAGATCATCCACACAGATCCTGTCATGTACATGTCACCCCATTACAGAAGACGTCGACAAGGTTATGTCTATCCAGAGACATGAACAGAGAGATCGGTAATCAACTATGAGGCGGCATGGGGCGCGCCAGTCAGCAGTATCCTGTATCTTACGACAGTAAAAAGATGGGTAATCAACTATGAGGCGGCATGGGGCGCGCCAGTCAGCAGTATCCTGTATCTTACGACAGTAAAAAGATGGGTAATCAACTATGAGGCGGCATGGGGCGCGCCAGTCAGCAGTTTCCTGTATCTTATGACAGTAAAAAGATGTGTAATCAACTATGAGGCGGCATGGGGCGCGCCAGTCAGCAGTTTCCTGTATCTTACGACAGTAGCCGTATAAATGGGGGCTTCAATATCGTTTTAATCATGACATTGCAAATTTTCTGGGTAGCCTGAAGTTTGTAAATACTGTCATGTATGAGATGGTAATTCATATAAATATTGTTTTTGTTTTCTTTAAAACTCCTGTAGTGTTTTTGTTTGTTTGTTTGTTTGTTTGTTTGTTTGTTTGTTTGTTTGTTTGTTTTGTCTTGTTGGGTTTTTTGTTTGTTTTGTTTTTTGTTTTTGAGAAAGTGCATGTACCAAAGTATGACAAGTAATATCAATAACAGACAGCAAAGTGCAGCTGCAGTTACGACGTAAAACTTCAAATTTCTCATACTTGCAAAAGAAAACAAACAAAACTTGCATACTTACAACAGGACATATACATTCTATTTACATGTATATTCGTGAATTTGCTGTGTTTACTAAATCCGTCATATCCTAGTAAGGCCATAATTTTCAGTCACTATTGCATAAGTCAAAACTTAAACATGACGGGTGCTGTAGTCGTGTAGTTAAACGTCGGGTTTCCGATCGGAAGTTGGGGTTCGAATCTGCCTGGTATCCTCTTGATGGATAAAGGTTGCAGATTTTTGTGATCTCTTAGGTCAACATGTATGTGTGCATATGTGCTTTTGCCTGAACCTCATACGGGTGTACGGATCTGCAGAACATTATATACTCAGGTTAACGCTTTGACTCCTGCACCTTGTCCACCAGCATCCTGCATTGTCAACCATGCCAGCAATGCACAAACTTAACCCTTTGATTCTCTCACCCTATCCACCAACTTCCTGCAGGAAGCTGGTGGATAGGGTGCGGGAGTCAAAAGGTTAAGTTTATGCAGTTGATGGATAGGGTACGGGAGTCAAAAGGGTTAAAGATGCTGTAAATCGCGTCAGCGCTCAGTGACGTCTGGAAACTTAAAACCACTGAGCATGTACCCCCACTAGAGTGTGTGGACTGTGCAGCAACACAATGACTGCACATTGTGGGCATAATTACGCACATACACGCATGGACGCCTAAAAAAATTATTAGAATTTGCACATAGACATTTAACCGGCTTTCTGTATGGTGTGAAAAAGAAGTGTATTAAACTCACCTTACGACTTGAACGGCATTCACACTAATACAGACATTGAATATCCACCGATTTCGTCCTTTTGTGTCTTCAACTGGGTATAGAAACAAACAAGGTGCAAAAACAACATGTAGACACATATACAAGACAGGAACAATAAGAAGCTGACTTCTTGTAAGTAAATGTGTCTAATTGTTGTTTTTATACCTTGTTTATTTTTGTACCCAGTTGAAGACCCAACCAGTTCCAAGATCAGACCGATGCGCTCCCTAGTCACTGCCATATTCCTCTATGCCTGTGAGACGTGGACTCTGACAGCTGAACTTGAGAGAAGGATCCAGGCATCTGAGATGAGATGCTTTAGCAAGATCTTTGGCATCTCATACAAAGACTACATTACCAACTTGGAGTTCCAGACCAGAGTAAGGCAAGCCATTGGATGACACGAAGACCTGTTGTTCACAGTGAAAAGAAGAAAGGCAAGCCATTGGACGACACGAAGATCTGTTGTTCACAGTGAAAAGAAGTAAGGCAAACCATTGGACCACACAAAGACCTGTTGTCTACAGTGAAAAGAAGTAAGGCAAGCCATTGGACCATACAAAGACCTGTTGTCCACAGTGAATAGAAGGAAATTGAGACGGTATGGTCATGTATCAAGATCACCACGACTTGCCAAAACCATTCTACAAGGGACAGTGCGAGGAGGCAGAAGGAGGGGAAGATGGAGAAAGAGATGGGAGAACAACATCAGTGAATGGACTGACCTCACACTGGAGGACAACATCATGAATGGACTGGCCTCACACTGGAGGGCAACATCAGTGAATGGACTGGCCTCACACTGGAGGACAACATCAGTGAATGGACTGGCCTCACACTGGAGGACAACATCAGTGAATGGACTGGCCTCACACTGGAGGACAACATCAGTGAATGGACTGGCCTCACACCACACTGGAGGATAACATCAGTGAATGGATTGGCCTCACACTGGAGGACGACATCAGTGAATGGACTGGCCTCACACTGGAGGACGACATCAGTGAATGGACTAGCCTCACGCTGGAGGACAACATCAGTGAATGGACTGGCCTCACACTGGAGGACAACATCAGTGAATGGACTGGCCTCACACTGGAGGACAACATCAGTGAATGGACTGGCCTCACACTGGAGGACAACATCAGTGAATGGACTGGCCTCACACTGGAGGACAACATCAGTGAATGGACTGGCCTCACACACACTGGAGGACAACATCAGTGAATGGACTGGCCTCACACTGGAGGACGACATCAGTGAATGGACTGGCCTCACACTGGAGGACAACATCAGTGAATGGAGTGGCCTCACGCTGGAGGACAACATCAGTGAATGGACTGGCCTCACACTGGAGGACAACATCAGTGAATGGACTGGCCTCACACTGGAGGACAACATCAGTAAATGGACTGGCCTCACACTCAGCAACTGCCTAAGAGTGTCTGAGAACCGGGAGGAATGGAGGAAGTTGTTTGCGAAGTCTTCTGTGGCGCCCCAACGGTCTTCAAGACTCCGGGATAGGTGAAGGTGAAGACCCAAATGTGAAACTTGGAAGCTATTGTATCTATGTCTGTGTTGGTGAGTACGCTATTCATGTCCTAAGGTGAGTATACAGTACATTTCTTCTTCATATGAATTATGTAATTCACCTGCAATTTTTTTTTTTTTGGTATAATACTATTTCTTCTTTATGTTCGTGAGCTTGATCGCCAGGCGTGACTGTGGTCGCCAGGCGGGACTGATTTCCAGCTGTGTGGTGCAACATCGTTTGCTATCATTTCAATCTGTCACTGTGCCCTCATTTGACAAGTCGCCGCATTGAAGTATGACACTGGTCGATCTTCGGGACACGAAAATCAATGAGGATCAGATGTCTATGTAATGGAAACCTCTGACTGACACCTTAGCCCGGTGCCAATGACGTGGAAACCGACGTCACACGATATCACACCTCAATAAATTTGTCACATGATTTTTAAAAAAAAATGAATAAGCCATATTGAAAATATGACAGGCGCGGCTGTCAGGGAATAAACGTGGGACTTCTATCGGGAAGGTCGTGGATTTGATCCCCCCTGAGATATCTCTGCCTAGTGGATAAATTGGGATGGGTGGGTGGGATTTTAACGACCTTCCAGATCGGGACACATGCACTCAGCTCCTGCTAGTGCCTGAGCCCTTTCGTGTACATGTACATGTATATTCAGGTTCAGGTTCGTATTTTTTGTTCATAGCCCAACCGACTACTAGAGCCATATCAGGGCTAACCTATGTTAAAGATGACACCCAGGTTAAAATAAAAATACAACAGTTAAGAACCATGTTCACCGTTATCTTTTGTGTATATACGCATGTCATCATCATCATGTGCCCTGCCGCATGACGTTGGCGATCATGGCCCTCCATGAGAATCTATTCTTTGTCGCTGCAAGTACATCTCCCACCCTGTCTGTCCTCAGCCACTCTGCAAGTCCGTCCAATATTTTCTTCCTGGGTGTACCTGGTGCTCTTTTTCCCTCCAGCTTTCCTGTTGTGACTAGGTGCTCTAATTTCTCTTACCTCATAAAATGTCCTACAAATGTTGCTTGTCTTTTCCTAACCTTCTTCAGAAACGTTCTTCTTGTGTCTGTCTCCTCCAAGACTGTCATCATCATCATCATCACCATGTGCCCTGCCGCATGGTGTTGGCGACCATGGCCCTCCATATGCATCTATCCCTTGTCGCCGCAAGCACATCTTCCACCCTCTCTGTCCTCGGCCACCCTGCAAATCCGTCCAATAAGTTCTCCCTGGATCTAACACACACCACGCACCACACACACACGCACACACACACACACACACACACTCTCTCTCTCTCTCTCTCTCTCTCTCTGACACACACACACGTACACATACACTCACACACACACTCTCACACACACACACACATATTACACTCAGAACACACACATACACACACATACATACACTTATATTACACAGACACACAAACACAAACACACACGCACACACACACACATACACACACACACACACACACACACGCACACACACACACACACATACACACAAGACTGTAGAATATCAAATATGCTCCTTAAAGATCTTGTAAGTCATGTCAGCGGCTGGCTTATTGAAACATGAAAACTTACGGAAATATGAAAAAAAAAACACAAAAAACCAGCATGCACGCGTATTGAAGATGGAGTATGCAGACTGTGCAGTAACATGTGTGGGCAGTACAACACGCATATCATCATCATCATCATCAAGTGCCCTGCCGCATGGCGTTGGCGATCATGGACTTCCATCTGTCTCTATCTCTCGTTGCCCCTAACATCTCCCCACTCTCCTAGTCCCCAGCCACTCTGCAAGTCCGTCCAGCATTTTCTCCCTGGGTCTACCCGGTGCTCTCTTTCCCTCCAGCTTTCCCGTTGTGACCAGGTGCTTCTGGTCACGCACACATACATCCCTGAAAAATTGAAACGCTTAATTAAGTTTTTGCAATTGGTGGATAGGGTGCAGGAGTCAAAGGGTTAAGTTTTTGCAGTTGGTGGATAGGGTGCGGGAGTCAAAGGGTTAAGTTTTTGTAATTGGTGGATAGGGTACGGGAGTCAAAGGGTTAATTTTTTGTAATTGGTGGATAGGGTGCGGGAGTCA
>CM060313.1:69375798-69408298 GCA_030674185.1 Monoplex corrugatus
GTATTTAATGTAATAAAAACTTGTTTCAGGAATGCCAACGAAGACGAACATTGTGTGTGACAGAAAACTGAGGTAAATTACTAAGATGAATAGACGACATCGGGTATGCCAGTTTCAAGAGTTTGAAGAGTTCGAGTTGTTCTTGAGACACCAACTGTAACCAAGCCTACACTTGTGCTGTTGTGTTACTGAAGAGGGATGAACACGAATTGTTACGAAGCTGTGACGTTTGAAAAGATAAGAAAAACATGTTCAGATTTTGTTTGCATTGTTGTTTTCACTATGACATAGTAGAAACGTTTTACATATTTTCTATTCTTATTTTGGTAGTGGAATGTTAAAATGATTTGAAGTTGTTGGCACCTTGATGTCTCTGAGTTGTTTGCCTTTCAGTTGTTTTGGTCAGTAAACAGTTGGCAAAGTAAAGTGTAGAGGTCACCCAATTTTGACAATTATGTTTACAATGATTGTGACCACTGATCGACTGATGAACTACTTCTTCATTCTGATTTACCATTACGCGTAGTTCTATAACCAGCATAGGCCTATCTGTTTTGGCTTGAATTTCACCGCGGACTGATCAAAGCGAAATGAATTTAAAGTGAGCGTTCTATTTAGCTTTCTCCGTCAGTGACTTTTTTTTTAAGCGTTTCTGTTTTTCTTGGATGCATAGATCTACATGTACGCACATTTTTGTTTTGTTTGTTTGTTTGTTTTGTTTTGTTTTGTTTTCACCACACAGGTGATTGTTGCTGCACAGTCTGCATACTTTGTCTTCAGTGGGCTTTCATGCTGGATGTTTTCATGTTTCCATAAGCCAGCCCAGATATGACTAATAGTAATAGGATCTTTAACGTGTGTATTTGATATTTTGATTGCGTATACACAACAAGAGGGTTTAGGGACGGCAGGCTTGCACACAAGTTGACCTGGAAGATCGGAAGAGTCTTCTCCCTTTACGTATCAGGTTGACGTGTCTAAGCGGATCGAATCCAGGACCCATCGATATAAAGTTCCATTTACCCACTTGCCAGCCATGTCCGCGAGGCACTCTGCACTGGTCACTCTGTCTTTCTGAATGTCTTTCGAGCAGACGTCAGAATTAAATGTACAGATTTTGGATCTAATGTTTCCTCTAGGGAATTTTCATGAGTTGTGTGGACAGAAATACGTTTGACAACACAATACCTGCTTCGGTCACTCGGCAATATGGACTTGTCAAAGACCATACCAGGGATATGTAAGCCTATATGATACAGGTGCCCTGATCATACATACAGGTAGAAAGAAACTCTAGGAGAGCTAGACAACAGAAGGTCTTCAGAGAAGTAACCCCCTTTAGACAAGTGTTTCGGCCCTGAATTCCTTACACTCTCGGGGGGCCGGGCCACATCCAGGTCATGACTCCTGGATGCCCTTCTGCTGTTGTCTATTTTTTTTTTCCCACGCCGGGGATCGAACCTGGGCGATTCTGCGCTTCAGAACTGCTGTACGCGGTTTTACCAATGTGCTAACGGGGCACACATCATCTGTAGGGAATTTAATCCTTATGAAGTTCACTTTTTTGGTTCCTCCTTGCCCAGATCCAGCTTGAGCTCCTTTCTGCTGCCTCTGCCATCGCTTTAAGGGCTCTAGTCCTCTTCTTCCCAGAAATGGCGAGTTGTTTCATGAGATCATAAGCGGAGGTGCCCACAAACCCTCTTGCCCCGACCTCTATGGCGAAGATTTTGACCCGCAGACCTGCTTTCTTCAGGGTGCTGGCAAGACCGGCGTATTTTCGGTCTTGTAGATATGTGCTTCTTCCATTCTGCTTTCGTATGGCACAGTGAGTTCTATCAGAATCACTTGTTTCGAGGAGTCAGAGTGGAGAGCGATGTCTGGTCTCATGCCTGTCTTGCTGATGACATCTGGGTAATTTCTCCACTCTGGGAGGTCTGCTGTACACTCCCAGTCGACTGCTCCATCCAGAAGACCCTTTGGCAATGTGCTGGTTGTCATAGCCCTTTCGGGCCAGACAAACTGTTGCGTGTTAAGACTTTGGACCTTGCTCGACTGGCAGAATGTGTTAAATGCGTTCCTTCAGTCTCTCTATCTTTCTGTCTGTCTCTCTCTCTCTCTGTGTCTCTTTCTCTCTCTGTCTGTCTCTGTCTCTCTGTCTGTCTCTGTTTCTCTCTGTCTCTGTCTCTCAGTCTCTGTTTCTCTGTCTGTCTCTCTGTCTGTCTCTGTCTGTCTGTCTCTGTCTCTCTCTGTCTCTCTGTCTCTCTGTCTCTCTCTCTCTCTCTCTCTCTCTGTCTCTCTCTCTTGTGTGCTCTCAAATTGTCGAGCCTAATGCATCGGGTTCTGCAGGTTTTTTTTTGTTTTTTTGTTGTTGTTTAATTTAATCAAGAATCCCCGTTTCTAAATAGTTATGATTTAACCTCCACTCACTTTTTCCCAGCCTCCCTTACAATTTATGGCTTGTGGCTATATGTCATGATTATTGCCATGTCAAGCCAGTGAATACGCTCAGATTAATACCAACAGTTGCCAGTCCATTTACCCCCCGCTGCTCGCAACGGATTTCCCCAAGATCACACACTCAGTATTACTGTCAGACACGTTTCCACAACGCACCAAACATTATACACTTCTAACAGACATGTATAGACTCTTGCTCTCACGCAAGTTTTGTTTTCACACACAACGCCCCAAACTTCTACGCTTCCACACAAGTCTTTCAAGCCGACAACCATAAACTCCGCTCGTGTGTCCCTGTCAATGGCGACCACACTCCCCACCACGTCAGCTTATTGTCGCACCTGTTCAACACCTTGATATGCTCATCATTACGCTAGGTAAACGGACACTAATGGATTGAGGGATAGCAAAACAGCGAAAGCGGCGGGGATTATTTATGAGCGGAGGGGAGGCGACCTACTGCTTCCATCCATCACGACACAAAACAAGGTGACACATGGCCCCCTCTCTCAATGGTTACCAGCTGCGCCGCCCCAGCTGGGGTTCGAATCCTGTCTTACAGCAACACTTAGACTCCCTGGTGGTTCTAGTTGACTTGTCTTTTTTTTAAGGAGAAGGGATGGGACAATGTTAACTGCCGCTGATACTTTTGGTACCGGAGAGAGATCGAGTGAGAAAAATAAGGAGGGCGGTGGGAAACAGAGTAGTGTTCTTGGCAGTGACAAATTCAGTTGTAAAGAACTGGAGAACTTCTTTAGTTCTATGCAATCGCATATGCGCGCTGGTCATTTTCATGCAGCGAGGAAAACAAGAAAGGAAGGATAGGAGAAGGAGGAGTTAGTTAGGGTCTTGGCAGTGATAGATCCAATGTATTCAGGTCCGAAGATATTTATTTTCTGCAGTCTCATATGCGCGCTGGTCATTATTATTAAGTGAGGTCTTGGCTGTGACAGATCGTGAGGTCTTGGCAGTGACAGATCTAGTGCATTCAGATTTGAAGATCTTTATTTTCTGCATTCATATGTGCGCCAGTCATTTTTAAGAAGTGAGGAAATTCAGGAGGCAGATGGGAGAAGGCGGAGTAGAATTCTGGCATTGACAGCTTCATTTCATTAAGATGTGAAGATCTTCCACAATTCCTTTTTAACGTCATTTATGCGCCAGTCGTTTTTGTGGTGTAAAGGAAAATAAAGAGAAGAAGGTTAGAAATGGACAGAGAAATGTAGTATGCTTGGTAGTGACAAATTCTGTTTATTAGTAAAAACTAAAGACCTTTTCTCAATATCCCTTTTTTCATATCGACAGATGTGTGTGTGTGTGTGTGTGTGTGTGTGTGTGTGTGTGTGTGTGTGTTGTGTGTGTGTGTGTGTTGTGTGTGATGTGTGTTGTGTGTGTGTGGGGTGTGTGTGTGTGTGTATGTATGTGTGTGTGTGTGTTGTGTGTTTGTGCTTGTGCTAATGGAACTCGGATCATATGTCAAAGGTGTGGACTGTTGAGAAGTGACGAAACTATAAATATGGAAGATGTAAGTCTAAAGTCAAGATCACAGGGACCGATAAAGTGCTTTGATCAGTGCCTCTTGTGAAAGGTGTGGGAACAGCATTTGTTGCGAACTTCTGACAATGTTTAAATCTCTTTTCACTGTTATATTAACATTCTACCATTGTCCTCGCTTCAATTCAAGGTTTTATTTCAGGTGAAGCTTCTTGCTGGTGAATTTCTGTGATCATTTTTGCATGAAAGGAGAAATTATTAGAATGGCTTGACCATCCCGCTAGTTCTTTGGATTCGGATTTGCGTGCCAGTGTTCATTTCTTGGAGTGAGGAAACTAAAAATGAAGGAAGGAGGGAGGAGAGAAGAACAGAATGGTTTCAGAATTCCCATCTGATCAGAATTGAAGATCTTCTTTGGTTCTCTCAGCCTCTTACTTAGAATGGACGCCAAAGAACTTCTTTAAAGGTTTAGAGTTTTTGCCTATCTGTCTGTCTGTGCAAGTCCGTGTCCGTATCGAGAAGAGTTCTCTCTCTCTCTCTCTCTCTCTCTCTCTCTCTCTCTCTCTCTCTCTCTCTCCTCTCTCTCTCTCTGTTTGTGTGTGTGTGTGTGTGTGTGTGTTTGTTGTCCGCCTTCTAGCCATTAAGCCGTCAGAGGTTAACTCACGCTGATCAGGACTTGGAAAAGTAGAGGTGCGATGGAGAAGAGTGGAATCTGTCCTCAAAAATGCTGACACGGGCGTAGGAAGGTCCATACTGATTTACTTCCCCACGAATAAGCCCATGATTACAAACTACCTTTAACGGAGGGTGTGGACACTGCAGTATTTGAAACGTTGCTCGGGTACGAATTTCTCACGAGCAAAATTTTGTGTATGTGAGGCCTTCACTTTACCCAGCCGTGAATGGATGCCTGACTTTCTTTGAAGTTGGGGAAGGTAAAACATCGAGGAAGAGCAGATGGGCACCGTCCTTTTACATGTAATGCTGGCCTTGCTGAAAATCTAGGTATCTAAAACCTCATTATGTTTCGACTTATCGGTTAGGATATTCTCTACCTTGGGTGTTAATTGTGTTGTTGTTCTTGTTGTTGTTGTTGTTGTATAGAAGTTACGCACTGCAATACCCAGACATTTCTTGAAGTGCCTCATTGTCATATGACCATTACATGTACATATATATAATATATATATATATTTGTGTGTGTGGTGTGTGTGTGTGTGTGTGTGTGTGTGTGTGTGTGTGTGTGTGTGTGTGTGTAATTTGCTAAATTATCCATGTGACACATACAGACAGACAGAGTGACACACATACAGAAACGACACACAGACACACACAGACACAGACACACACAGACACACACACACACACACACACACACACACACACACACACACACACACACACACACACTAACTGTCTGAAGTAATTTTTTTTGGGGGGGGGGAGTTGTGAGAACATCACTTTCTGAGGAACATTTAACAATACCTGAAATTTGTTCGAACTGTTGTGACAGTCTGTCATTACCCCTCGCTTCGCATCAAGTTTCTTTTTTAACTCAAGCTTCTGCAGTGTAACAGTGACCTTGACAATTACAAAATCTGGATTTTCTGTAATCAGTTGTGTATGAAGAGGGAGATTGTTAGCGTGACTCGGTCGTTTTTCTTTTCTTTTCTTTTCTCTTTTCTTTCTTTCTTTCTTTCTTTCTTTCTTTTCTTTCTTTCTTTCTTTCTTTCTTTTTCTATCATCAAAGTCTTTATCTTTTTATTTCTTTCCTCCCTCCTTTCTTCTGTTTCATTCTTATACTATCTGTCTTCTCTCTGGCTTTGTTCCTCGTTACAATACACGTCAAGGCATAAAATTATGATAGCGGAATCATGTTGCCTGAGAGTTTGATTTCTCAGATTAGAAATGACGGCGATGACAGCAAAGTTCTTCAGAAGAGTTAAGGGTTAGCGGCCTTGGTTTCATTAACACCCCGTACGCGCACACACACGCTGCTCGCACAGGTGTCTTTTCATTCACGATCAGTTCGACGGTCAAAGTCCAAACATTTATTATGACGCGAATTTAAATATATATATATATATATATATTATATATATATATAATATATACATACTATATAACAGCTGCAATGAAATAGAAAACAATATAAGCTCTTTTCAAAACATCAAAAGAGGAGTCAGACAGGGTTGTGTTTTGTCACCAGATCTGTTTTCACTATTTAGCGAAAACATCATGAGAAACCTAGAAGAAGACCCTGGATTAAAGGTTGGAGGGAAAATGATAAACAACATTCGGTACGCAGATGACACCGTGCTAATTGCAGAAAATGAAAGGGACCTACAAAACTTGTAAATATACTAGAAACAGAAAGCAAAGGTAAGGGGTTGGAACTAAACAGCAGGAAGACTGAAGTCATGGTGATCAGTAAAAAACATCAAATCCACTCCTGCAAAATAACAGCAAATGGCACAACCTTGACACAGGTTAATAAGTTCAAATACCTGGGAACGGTCATTTCATCAGACGGCAGAAGCACATCGGAAATAGCTGGCAGAATCGGCCAAGCCAAAACAGCATTCAAGAAGATGACAAGCATTCTTACCAACAAATTCCTATCAATTAACATCAGAAAGAGAGTCCTTGAATGTTATATAGAACCAGTACTGTTGTACGGATGCGAAGCGTGGACAATCAGCAAGCAAAGCCAGAGCAGGATCGAGGCAGCCGAGATGTGGTTTCTCAGAAGAATGTTGACAGTTCCATGGACAGCAAAGAAAACAAACGAGACAGTCTTGATGGAGCCAGACACAAGTCGATTACTGATAAGGAAGATTAGGAAAAGACAAGCAACATTTATAGGCCATTTTATGAGGAAGGGGATTTGGAGCACCTGGTCACAACGGGAAAGCTGGAGGGAAGGAGAGCACCAGGTAGACCCAGGGAGAGAATGCTGGACGGACTTGCAGAGTGGCTGGGGATGAAGAGGGTGGGGGAGATGCTGGGGGCAACGAGAGATAGAGATGGTTGGAAGTCCATGGTCGCCAACGCCATGCGGCAGGGCACATGATGATGATAATATAAATATATGTATATAATATAATATATATATATACTATATATATATATATACAATATATATATGTATATATACACATATATATAATACATGTGTGTGTGTGTGTGTGTGTGTGTGTGTGTGTGTGTGTGTGTGTGTGTGTGTGTGTGTGTGTAGTGTTGTGGTATTGTGTGTTGAGGTGTATGGTAGTGGTGATGGTGTGTGTGTGTGTGTGTGTCTGTGTGTTGTGTGTGTGTGTGTGTGTGTGTGTGTGTGTGTGTGTGTGTGTGTGTGTGTGTGTGTGTGTGTGTGTGAAAAAGACCAGAAAAATGACAGATGTAGATTCTGATTTTTATACTGGAAAATGATGGAATAGGATACGAAGGTGGTCATTTTGTGGTTTTGGACCGTCCGAACCTACTGAAACAGGCCGATAAAAATTATCTCTAATTTTCAAGATTACTGACTTTGGTGACCATTTTCTCGGCCACTTCTTATCAGAGACTTCATTTGGATGGTAAACTTGGAACTGGCATGCTCGAAATAACCTGATCGGGGTAGGTTCGAGTGGTTGCTTTTCGGTCCAAAATGGCTGCCAGGTCCGCAGCTATCAAGAAGGCCAGAGAAGTGAGAGAGACAGATTCTGATTTTTCTGCAGGAAACTGATGCAACAGGATGCAAAGGTATCATTTCTGGTCAGTTTAGTGGTTTTGGACCACCCGAACCTACTAAAATAGGCCGATAAAAGTGATCTCTAATTTTCAAGATTGCTAACTTTTGTGGCCATATATCTTCGGCCATTTTTCATCGGAGACTAATTTGGATGGTAAATTTAGACTCGGCATGCTCGAAATGACCTGATGAGATGTTCCACAAAGGTAGGTTTGGATCGTTGCTTTTTGGTCCAAATGCACACATGAAGACATGGGAGTATGTGTGTATGTGTGGTGGAGGGGTGCCCGTATTTGTTTTGTTTTGACCTTTTTCTTCTTTTGACGTTTTTTAAAAATTTTCTATAGCTGAATTTTAGTTTTTAAAAACAGATACCGTGTACTTCCTAATATGCGCGTCAGTAGTGGGTGAGGGGAGGGGGGAGCAGTCTTTATAATAATAATAATAATAATGGGTACTTTTTGAGCACACTATCCAGACAAACTGCTCAAGGTGCTTCACAAATCGATGCTAGATCTATACACAATTGTAGCACATTACGTGGACATAGACATGGCATTGTAGACAAAAAGAAACATGACATGAGCAATAACATACAAAATAGTATTGCATTACAAAATCGACACAAACACTCTAGTCATTAGACAACAGGGGGTAGCAAACCGATACAAAATACCGTGTTTAACATGCGCACATACGTCAGCATCCTATACACACAAGCACATAAAATACATTCCCACTTACTTACACACATTCTAAGTACGGTCACTAACAGACTAAGCAATGTCCAAGTTTTCCACTCACACAATATACACGCACGTGCACACAGCTACATTTATCCCCCCTCCTCCCCCCCACATACACACTGACATGCATGCACACACTCGCTTATGCACATGTGATAGTGACTCACAGACATGTCTTCTGTTAAGTCGTATCCGAGCTCTTCGAGAAGAGATGTGACTTTAGACCAGATTTGAAAGAGACGAGGGAGTTTTTAAAAACTAAAATTCAGCTATAGAAAATTTTTAAAAAACGTCAAAAGAAGAAAAAGGTCAAAACAAAACAAATACGGGCACCCCTCCACCACACATACACCATTTAATTTCATTTCTATGTGCACGTTTGTTTTTATTTTCAACTTCTTGGCACCATGCAGATGGTTGGGACAGGGTGGGTGGTGGGCAGTTTAGCAGAAGCGGGAATTTATGTAGATATTTGGTGGTTTTAGAATACATCGTATGACATATATTTTGTCATGTCAGTTATGTTTTAATACACATCACATTGTGTTTCATCAGTGTTTGTAATATGTTTGCACCTGGCATCAGTTTCTCGTGATCAAGTTGATGGGATAATCAAGTCGTTCTTATTCTTATTGTTAATGCGTCTACTAGTGTCAGCAAAGATACGTTTGTATCACATGTGTAGCCTGATGCATGGTCTCATGTTCTTAAAATTCAAAGATACACAGTCTGCTACTTATTTTGGTAGTGTGTGTTTGTTTGTTGTTTGTTTGTTTGTTTGTTTTGTTTGTTTGTTTCTTGATGCTGTTTTTCTGCCCCCCCCCCCCCCATCTTTTACACCATTTATGTGTCAGTACCCCCTCCCTCCACCCAAGCCCTGCCGCTAGTTTCGGCTTCTTAAAACACCTTTAAACTCTCAAATTCACCGAAACTGAAGTCACGTGACAGCAGGGCGTAAAGGACCACAGAATCTCCAACAGGATAGTCCAGTATTTAAACCGTTGTGATCAAATATGTATTAACGACAGAGATACACACATAAATGTTGGCCATTTAGTAACGAATTGAGTCAAATATATGTCATGCTTTATGCCAGTAGGAAAGGCTGAAAAAACAGTAACAGTCACTAAGATCAGTTGATTTGTAGGATACGTTTTGCACAAGAGGTGTTGAACTCTTATGTTAACCATTTCACTCCCCGACCCTGTCCACCAGCATCCAGCATAATCAGCCATGCTAACAAAGCAAAAGGTTAAACCTTAGATTCCCCCACCATACCTACCAGCTTTCTGTAGGAAGCTGGTGGATAGGGTGATGGAGTCAAAAGGTTAAATGTTTGCATTTGGTGGATAGGATGCTGAATCCAAAGGGTTAAAGAGAAACAAACAGGGTGGGTGGAGGATTGTCAGAAAGCCTTCGACCGTTTTTCTTAACAAAGCCCCACTGAACAGGAAAATCTTGGCACAATTTGCATTCAAATAGAAGGAAAGAGGATATGTTTTGATGAAAATACAGCTAGTGTTACCTTAATTATACACTGATACGGATACACACACGCACACATAAATTATGCATGTTCGGGCATGTGTGCCAGTGCACGTATCTCACACATACACACACACACACACACACACACACACACACACACACACACACACACACACACACACACACACACACACACACACAACACAACACATGTACGTGCGCACAAAATCTCGCACACAACCACTCACACACACATACACACACTCACTCATAGCGAACAGACGTTAAATCAAAGAACGAACTTACACCCGCACACATTCACTCACTCACTCTCTCTCTCTTTCTGTCTGTCTGTCTCTCTCTCTCTCTCTCTCACGTGTACAGACACTCAGACACACACACAGACAGACGGACACACACACAACACACACATACACACACACACACACACACACCACACACACACACAGAGAGAGAGAGAGAGAGAGAGAGAGAGAGACAGAGAGACACAGAGAGAGACAGAGAGATGCACCAAAATAGGAAGCAGGAAAAGATTAAAAACATAATGAATCTCAAAGTGCAAATAGAAGGGGAAAAAAGCATTGAAATTGTTACATCATAAGACCAAGTTGTGTTGTGTTCTGTTCTGTTCTCTTCTGTTCTGTTTATTGTCTCATTTCTTTATGGGGAAACAGAGGGATCGTGATCTTGAAACTAAGTTGTACTGTACCAAGTCAAATACAGCAAACGATTGATGATGGTTATGATGATGGTGTAATAATAATAATAATAATATTATTATTATTATTATTATTATTATTATTATAGTAATAGAAATAATAATTACTTTTATTTGTTTTATTGTTATCATCGGTATTGTTGTTGTTTTAGTTTGTCTACTTACTGATCAACATACTATACATTCATTTATTTATTTTGAGAACGTAGGATTGGTTCTGTCGGTTTCAGTTTAAGTTTCTCAAGACAGAGTCTCCGCGCTCGATGTTAATTCCATATGTACTGACGCTGCAGATGCCATGTGATGGACAAGATCCCACACGATCATGGCAAAAGCCATAAGCTTGCAAATAAGCCATATGCACTGACAAGGTCTCGAGGTTCTGATGTTCTGTTAAAGTCGATTGAACAAAAGATAGAGAACGCCTCAATTTAGTAATAGCAGTAGCAGTAGGCCAACAAGTGAACGCAGAAGTAGATGTACGGCCTGGAACTAACAGAACTATTAACTACAGGCAGAAACTAACAGAACTGTTAACTACAGGCAAAACTTACCTGTAAAAATGACAATATCTTCTTGATGAATATGTTTTGAACAGACAGACGTACTGATACTACGGAGCCGTTTGTATCGTGTTTATTTTACCATGTAAGATAAAACAAAACCAAAAACAACAACAACAACAAGAAAAACAAGAATAACGAAATCAGGTAAAATGCAAGTCACTGTAACAGTTTCTGACGTATGTACAAAAGTGTACCCTAGAAATGAGGTACGTTTGGTTATGTATTCATTTATTTATCTGTATGTGATATATCAGCATAATCGTCTCTCAGATAGCACTTAGCATAAGTTTGCGCGTGTGTTTTATTCATCAGGATTTTCTTTAAAAAGTGTCTCTGAATGTTTTGAGAAACACTTTTTTTTAAATAAGCCAGTTTTGCTACTTCTGATACAAGTCCTGACAGTGATATTGCTGCCGCCGGTGTTGTTATTGTACTTGTTATTGTTGTTTCTGTACCATGGCTAACAATGTGGAACATGCAGTGTACCTGTGCCTGTATTTGTACGCCTGCACTTAATAGTTACAGTTCATTTGATGGTGGGTTAAGCGTCTGATTGGCTTTAATTAGCTTGCCATTTCGGTAGCTACAGTCAAACTTCCAGAATCTGTGCTTGTTTCCAGAAGATGATTTGTTTATCACAAATCATATCAACAAATCTGTTAATCAAAGATCTGTAGTTAAAGCAACAACACAAAAACAATGCCAGTATTGTTTTAGCAGTATCAATCAGAGTACAGACACTCGTATGATTCTAAAATTATTTGCTCGGATGTAACATTTTTCTTATGTGTTTCAGCATATGGTTGTAGTAATGTGAAAGAAATGTATAAACACTAAATACTATTTTAAACTCAATCATGTAATTACATTTGACATGAGTCTTGTGTGCTTGAATAGATTTGCTTTTGAAATAAAAGAAAGAAAAAAAAACGTAATGGACAACCACTCTAATATCATTTCAAATCTTTTTAGCTGGGTTTAACATTAGTCTTGTGTACTTATCTCGTTAAGACCAGGTACAGATACCACTGATGACAAAATCTAGTATATAAGATATGTGAACAGTACAGGTATTTTCACCATTATATTTTAATTGAATAATGGTTATTATGTAAAAAAAAAACATATCACTTCTTAAAGAACCCTGGTGGAGTGTGGCCTGTGGATAAAGCACACACCTGGGACGCCAGAAAACTTTGGTTTGATTCCATAGGAAGGGATTCCCTCCCCTCCCTCTTTACTAGACATTGAACGGCTGTGGATGCTAGTCACTCTGAGGGGATAATAAACCAAGATCCGGTGAGTAGCGTGCGCTTCGCGTACGCTAAAGATTGCATGGCAACAAAAGAGTTGTTCTTGATAAATAAGAAAAATGTAGAAAAACCTGGGTAGAAAGAAACTCTAGGGAGAGCTAGACAACAGAAGGTCTTCAGAGAAGTAACCCCCTTTAGACAAGTGTTTCGGCCCTGAATTCCTTACACTCTCGGGGGGCCGGGCCACATCCAGGTCATGACTCCTGGATGCCCTTCTGCTGTTGTCTATTTTTATTTTTATTTTCCCACGCCGGGGATCGAACCTGGGCGATTCTGCGCTTCAGAACTGCGGTACGCGGTTTTACCAATGTGCTAACGGGGCACACATCATCTGTAGGGAATTTAATCCTTATGAAGTTCACTTTTGGTTCCTCCTTGCCCAGATCCAGCTTGAGCTCCTTTCTGCTGCCTCTGCCATCGCTTTAAGGGCTCTAGTCCTCTTCTTCCCAGAAATGGCGAGTTGTTTCATGAGATCATAAGCGGAGGTGCCCACAAACCCTCTTGCCCCGACCTCTATGGCGAAGATTTTGACCCGCAGACCTGCTTTCTTCAGGGTGCTGGCAAGACCGGCGTATTTTTCGGTCTTGTAGATATGTGCTTCTTCCATTCTGCTTTCGTATGGCACAGTGAGTTCTATCAGAATCACTTGTTTCGAGGAGTCAGAGTGGAGAGCGATGTCTGGTCTCATGCCTGTCTTGCTGATGACATCTGGGTAATTTCTCCACTCTGGGAGGTCTGCTGTACACTCCCAGTCGACTGCTCCATCCAGAAGACCCTTTGGCAATGGTAATTGGCTGTGTTAATGGGTAAACACACATACAAACAAACAAACAAACGATTAAACAAACAGGATTACGCCTACAAGAGAGAGGGGGGAGAGAGAGAGGGAGAGAGAGAGAGAAGGTGGCGCCACACTATTTCATGCAGAAAATATCGGTTGTGGGAAAGAAAAAAAAAAAGGAATGCGTTCCACTTTAACTCAGTTGAGAAGGGTTTTGTTTTGCACGTTGTATAACAACCCCATTCAGTTTTAAAAGCCGCACATTATTCTTCGCGTTATTGAAAAGTTGTTTTCTAACGTAACGAGTACGAAACCCTCCACAGCTTGGCCCAGGTGCACAAATCTAAATCATGTCAATGTTAAGATTATTTCACTTTTAGTCATGTTGTAACGGATCACTCAAACTATTTTGATATTCGTTCTACGATATCGAAACGTTTGTGCACCTGGACCGAGATGTCACTTTGTAATTTTTTTCATTGAAATATGTATGCTTTTTTGGGGGGGAAGGGGGGTTGTTGTTTTTTTGTTTTTTTGTTTTTTGTTTTTGTTTTTGTTTTTTGTCTGCTGCCATTAATCTGGTAGTCAGGAAAGTTGTATTTGGCCAACCCTTCACTTAACAGAGATAACATCGCCGCAGTATACTCGTATGTTCAGCTATCTGGTCCTCTTGACCGCAAAGGCATAATGTCTCCACATAGTAACACGAGGATGAATGATAAGCGCGTGTGTGACAGGTTTTCTGTTGATCTATATCTTAAAAATCATTTTACTTTTCAATTGATGTTACTGTTTTCCTTTCTGTCCCCCTCCCACATTTTGAAAAAAGGACACCAGAGGATAGCTAGCCTGGAAACGGCTAGTTTTGAAATACCCAGAAAATGGACAAATCCCGTTGTTACTATCAATTGTATCTCAAAATAAAACATTGCAGGTCTAAGAAATGTACTAGAGATTTATCATGATCAGAGAGACATTCATAGAGAGACCGGAAACTACAAGATTCGGCAGCCGATCACTGCCTCGGCTAATCGACAACTGCAGTCAGTCTTAATGTGTCTCTGTCATGGACAATCACTGGCAACAGATACACCGAAAAGATAACACGTAACCACGTCCAAACGGCTGCTTTCATGAAGGGGGAAAAAGAAAGAAAAAAAAAAGAAAGAAAAAAACGAAGAAGAAGATGGAAAAACCCAAAACAAACAAACAACTAAACAAGGAAAAAAGAAGAAGAAGGGAAAAACCTCAGGCAAACAAATAAACAAGAAAATGAATACAAAAATGGAAGCGAGTCGTATCTGAATTCATCAGCAAAATAGTTTCTTGTTTCCTTGAAATGATGATGATGAAGATGATGATGATTGTTATTATTATTATTATTATTATTATTATATTATCATTATTACTATTATTTATTATTATTGTTGTTGTTGTTATTAACCTCCCCTCGATCCGACGGATCAGTGGGCATATTGGTCCTTATCGCTAGGTATGAGTCTTCATGTGGGTTACAAGACCGGTTCTAGAGGCACTTGTTCTTCTGGAAAGTGCTGCATGGGAAAGAATCCTGCGACTTGGGCTCTGCTTCCACTGGTCCCTCTTCTGTTCAATAACAGCTGTTCTGTGCTGTTCATATGTGATGGTGCCCAGTCTGCGCCGTCGTTGCCAGCTTATTCTGTTGCAGATTGTGTCTTTGGATGCTACAGCTGATGAGGTTGGCCTTCAGAAAATTCTTGTATCGCTTTGCTTAAGTGGTCTTCCATGATTACGGTATCCTTGCTTCAGCTGTCTATTCCGGAGAATTCTTTTCTTCATATACATAATAAGAAGATCATTCATAAGCCAGATTAGGAAAAGACAGGCAACATTTATTGGCCGTTTTATGAGGAAAGGGGAATTAGAGCACCTAGTCACAACAGGAAAGGTGGAGAGAAAGAGCACCAGGCAGACCCAGGGAAAGATATTGGACGGATTTGCAGAGTGGCTGAGGACAGAGAGGGTGGAAGATGTGCTTGCTGCAACAAGGGACAGATGCATATGGAAGGCCATGATCGCCAACACCATGTGGCAAGGCACTTGATAGTGGTGATGACATAATGGATTCTCTCTCTCTCTTCTCTCTCTCTCTCTCTCTCTCTCTCTCTCTCTCTCTCTCACACACACACACACACACACACACACAATATATATATATATATATATATATATATATATATATATATTGCACATACAGATAGATAGATAGATAGATAGATAGATAGATAGATAGATAGATAGATAGATAGATAGATAGAGGTAGGTAGGTAGGTAGATAGATAGATAGATGTGTGTGTATGTATATTGACTCATAAACTAATGTCTTTCATTGACATTGAGTTTATTTTGAATTGATAGTAAAAGCAAACACCACTCTGTTGGGTTTAGAGTTTAACATTCAGGAAGGAGAACATTTTTTTTAAATTGCAGTTTGAGTCCTGTAACTGAGGGAGAAATTGTTTAACATTCTTTGCCATCTAAGATGATTTTATCAACAGAAAATCTACAATAACCGTCTCAGGTAAAGAACATTTACATGACGATGATTGGAGTGGATTAGGGTTGATTGATTGAACAGAAATACATTTCTAAAATATTTGTATTATTCTGTTTTATTATATATTTTTCAACCTCTTGTCACAGCTGGATTCTTTCTGCGTGAAATGAGGGTTGTTGTCCTTGGGGAAAGCAGACCTTCTCAGTACAGTGCTACCCTTCCTGTTATATTTTTGTATTCATATGTATGTTTTATTTCTCTTTTGGTTGAATGTATGTCGCTATCAGCTCCAAGATCAGACTGATGCGTTCCCTGGTCATGTCAATATTTTTGTCATCATCATCATCATCAGGTGCCCTGCCGCATGGCGTTGGCCACCATGGACTTCCAACCATCTCTATCTCTCGTTGCCCCCAGCATCTCCCCAACCCCCCTCATCCCCAGCCACTCTGCAAGTCCGTCCAGCATTCTCTCCCTGGGTCTACCTGGTGCTCTCTTTCCCTCCAGCTTTCCCGTTGTGACCAGGTGCTCCAAATCCCCCTTCCTCATAAAATGGCCTATAAATGTTGCTTGTCTTTTCCTAATCTTCCTTATGAGTGATCTACTTGTGTTTGCCTCCATCAAGACTGTCTCGTTTGTTTTCTTTGCTGTCCATGGAATATTTTTGTATGCATGTGAAACATGGGCCATAACAGCAGACATTGAAAGAAGGATACAAGCAATGGAGATGAGATGCTTCCGCAAACTCCTTGGTATCTCGTACAAAGATCATATAACTAATAAGGAATTGAAAACCAGAATTGAAAACGCCATCGGGCCGCATGAAGATCTCCTGACTTCAATGAAAAGACGCAGTCTGAGGTGGTACCGGCACGTCACACGATCATCTGGACTTGCAGGGAACAGTACAGGGAGGGAGACGAAGAGGCTGACACATAAAAAGATGGGAAGACAATATCAGAGAGTGGATTGGCCTTGAATGGTACATCATTCTGCAGAAAGCTGAGGACCGTGAGGAGTGGAGGAAGTTCGTTGCAAGATCTTCAGTGGTGCCCCAACGGTCAACCAGACTACGGGATTTGAGTTGAATTGAATTGAAATTTCTTTTGTTTTGATATATGGGTGCACTATTTTGTTTCCGTGTCAACGTGGATTTTTTACGAAATTTTGTCCGGGACAACCCTTGGTCGCCATGTGCTATTTGATGTGTGTTAACCCTTTGACTCCTGCATCCTATCCAGCAACTGCAAAAACTTAACCGTTTGATTCCCTCAGCCCATCCACCGGCTTCTTGCAGAATGCTGGTGGATAGGGTGAGGGAATAAAAGGGTTAATTTGTTTTTGCTTTGCTAGCATGGTTGGCAATGCAAAATGCTGGTGGACAGGGTACGGGAGTCAAAATGTTAAGTGTACATGTATGTTACACCCACGATCTCCTTTTAATGTCTCGTTGGAAAGAACGGCGCCCGTACTACAGCTCAAGGTCTGGGGAGGGTATAGTAAAAGTCCCTGTCGTTAAAGGAAAAGGTTGGACAACAAAGCCATCGGAGAGCAGACTGGTCTGGATGGTGATATGAATAGAACGGCGTTCATCAGAGAGAGAGAGAGAGAGAGAGAGTGTGTGTGTGTGTGTGTGTGTGTGTGTGTGTTGTGTGTGTGTGTGTGTGTGTGTGTGTGTGTGCGTGTGTGTGTGTGTGCGTGTGTGTGTGTGTGTGTGCTCGCGCGCGCGGTGTGTGTGTGCGTGTGTGTGCGTTTGCACACATATATACTTGTGTGTGTGCGTGTGAGCACGTATATGTATCTCCCCAAAATCGAAAAAAACAAGAAGGTGGCAGAAAAAGTCGGGTGAAAAATCCAACACTAAAGCTTGAGGAAAGCAGACAAACATCTATACACAGGCGCGTCAAGTGGCGACGCCCGTAGTTTCCCGTAGTTTCTGAGGTTCATGTAACAGGTTCTGCACAATCGTCTTGGTTTCTTTCGACGGGAAGAGAAAAATCACAAGATGGCGAGAATTATGCATAACGATAGCTTGAGGAATCTGTGTTAAATTTCGCACCCGGTTCCAGACTAGGAAGGAGAAACAAACGTGCAACAACAGAAACAGTAAACGGAATATTAATTGCAGAAAGGCAGTGAACGCTGTGGTTTTTGCATATGCAGGTAGAAGCAGCATAATGCCCGCATGTGTTTTTGCTTCATTTCGCTTTTTGTTGTTGTTTTGTTTTGGGGAGATCAGTTATTTTCCACTTTAGTAAAATTAATTCATTTGCGAGTAAAATAATTTTGTGAACAATACGTAATGAGACTTGTACTTTGCTTATTTCATTGCCACGTCGTTCAGTTTTTTGATGATTCCCCACCTCCCTTCTTTTTTTAACAGAAAGACGCAGTAGTATATAAAATCCATTAATTGTGTAAAGCATTGTAATACCCCACCAACGTATAGAGTTTATGTGCAAGATTGAGACATCTACTATAATTATTTGCCATGATCATTTTGGGCCATTGTCTCTGACATGGCATTTGGAGTCGATTACTTGTCGTAACATAGCAAACAAGTCCACATAAGTTTGTTAATTAAATGCCAATTTAATGTCTAAACAATACTATTCATACAGTTTAAATCGATTATTTGGAATCAGGTTTCATTATCTTTTACTTTGTAATTCTTATCAGAAATGCAAAGAAACGAAAGTAACAAATAACTGCTGATGTAAAAGTTCAATAAAGGCGAACGAGGAAGTGTTTATAAAATAACATCTGACTACCTAATGCAATCTTTTAGCTAATTAGTTATTGGAGATTTAATATCCTTTGTTCATGGATACTAATCTCAGACATGATTTTCATGAGCGCACAGAGAGAGAGAGAGAGAGAGAGAGAGAGAGAGAGAAAGGGGGGGTATGTAACACAGTTCCAGAAAAAGTAGAAAAGTGGTTGACAGAGCTGAATAAAGAAGAGAACGTAACAAAGATCTATATAACTGCTGATATCTCAGTAACATAACAGAGAGAGATGCAGGCTGTGATCACGAGGGCTGGAGACCAAGATGGTTTTTTTTGTGTTTTGTTTTTGTTTTTTGTTTTTTAGTGTGTGGGTGGTGGGGTGGTGGTGGTGCTGTTGTAGTCTCATTAGATCCCACTTCAAAAGCTCACTGACTGTTGCACATCTTCATCCACTTTGCTCACACAATCCCACGCCTTACGCTTATCATCCCACAGCATGTGCATGCTAAACGCTGACGGCTTTGTCTGACACGTGATCACATCACTGGCGTTTTTCTTTCATTCGATGCATAACCTGTTTTGTCGTTTTCATGTGATGGTGGTTAGGGCAAAGGGGACTGCTTTCTCAAATTGAAAGCGTTCTGTTTGAACTCAATGGGGATCATTTCCAGCATTGTTCAGGTTTTACCTGTCAGTATTTAATTACTGTTTTCCTGTCTTTAAGTTAAACACTTGCACAAAAACTGAGAATCTAAAGAGTGAATATTTGCTTTCATTCTTTTTAAATGAGCGTGGTTCATTTCATTCCTAAGGCAGTTGAGGCATAGGTTATTCTTTGAACAAACCCCAATCCTTCCCTCATGTCCATGCCGTTTTTTGAAAGACAAAAAGGCTGTAATTATGATGAGGCCTGTTGTGAAAAGATTTACCTCTCCCAACAAAACACACAAATGAAGAACTCCCATCTGTATTCTCCAAGTATTTCACCACCAAAATACAAACTCTTCGTGACAGGCTTGACAGGACACCCTGTCAACCATGCCCACCTGACCCTTCCTTCTCTGGCACACCTCTTACTACTTTTACCCCAGTCTCACAAGAAGAAATTCTCAACACAATCAGATCCATGTCGTTCAAAACCTGCGAACTGGATCCTCTTCCAGGTTCTCTCTACTCTGACTGTCTCCCTACGCTCCTCCCATTCATCACTGACATCATCAACACTTCTCTCCAAACTGGAACTGTCCCAGATTCTTTCAAGTCTGCTATTGTTCACCCTCTCCTCAAGAAATACAATTTAGACCCAAATGAACTGAAAAATTACCGGCCTATCTCTAATCTCTCTTTCTTGTCAAAACTGCTTGAAAAAGTTGTCCTCAACCAACTGAACTCTCACCTGTCTGCCAACAATCTCCTCAATCCTTTCCAGTCAGCCTACCGCCAGTGCCATAGCACTGAAACTGCCTTGCTACACATTCTCAACAATCTCCACCTTGCAACTGATACTGGCAAAGTCTCTCTCCTCACATTTCTTGATCTGTCTGCAGCCTTTGATACCATTCATCATGGTATTCTCCTTTCTAGACTTCATCATACTTTTGGCATCTCTGACATTGCTCTCTCCTGGTTCACTTCATATCTATCAAACAGAAAACAAACTGTTCTCATCAATGGCACTTACTCTCAACCTGCATACCTGATCTGTGGTGTTCCACAAGGATCTGTCCTTTGTCCTTGGCCCTGTTCTTTTCACTCTTTATACCTCCCCCTGTCCACCATCATCAACTCCCACTCTATAAAACACCACTTCTATGCTGATGACACCCAACTTCAAGACAGTGACTCCACCTGACAATATACAACGCCTCCTGACTCGCACCACTGAGTGTTACTCGGACATTAAAAATTGGATGACATATAACAAACTTCAGCTAAATGATGACAAGACAGAAGCTATCCTCATTGGCACCCGTCAGAAACTTTCTCAGCTGCCTCTTCTTTCTCTCCCATTATATAACACATCAGTCCCAATTTCTGATTCAGCTAAAAACCTTGGTGTCTGCATTGACTCTACCCTCTCCATGAACAACTTTGTTTCTCAAACTGCCAGATCTTGCTACTATCACCTCCATCGTATAAGCCTGATCAGGAAGTATCTCTCTCTCGAAACAACTGCAAAACTCGTTCTCTCCTTCATAATGTCTCGCATTGACTATTGCAATTCACTCCTGTCTGGTCTTCCTGCCTCCACCACTCACATCCTACAGCGCATTCAAAACAATGCTGCACGCCTTGTACTCAAAAAGAAAAAAGCTGACCACATATCTCCTCTCCTGGCACAACTTCACTGGCTACCTGTATCAAAGCGCATACAGTACAAACTAGACACCATGTGCTACAAAAGCCTTAATAACGCAGCCCCCCGATTACCTGTCAAGCCTACTTGAGATCTATGTTCCCTCACGTACCCTCCACTCTGCCTCCGATCCTCTGACTTTTCGCTTTCCACGCACTAAGCTCAATACCTATGGTCCACGAGCCTTCTCTGTTTCTGGTCCACTCTCCTGGAACAAACTTCCTCTCTCAGTCCGTCAGCAACCTACTTTTGTCTCCTTCAAGTCCGCTCTCAAAACTCACCTTTTCTCCTCTGCATAAAATCCTGACCTCACTCAATCCCCTCTGCAGCCTGTCTCCACTCGGAGGGGAATCATATTGCAATATATAATTGTATATAATATGCTCTCTATAATTTTCCATTGCTTTTATTCTTTCTCCCCATTTATAGCCGTGTGCGTTAGTGTGTGTGTGTGTGTGCGCGCGCGCGCGCGCGCGCGCGTGTGTGTGTGTGTCGTGAGTGCGTGTGTGTGCGTGAGTGCGTGCGTGTGCGTGCGTGCGTGTGTGTGTGTCTGTTTCAGCGCTTAGATTTGATTTTATCAAGATTTTGCGCTATATAAATATTGTAATTATTATTATTATTATTATTAAATATTGTAATTGTAATTATTATTATTTATTAATTATTTGTGTGCACATGCTTAGCTAGTATTTATCAACTGTTCACAAATGGGGATTTCCCACTGTCGTTCCTAAAACTGCGATTGCGTCAATTTAAGAGAATCTGGCTTAAATGCATGGGTTAAAGAAGAAAAAAAAAAATATTGTTTGTTAGCATTTTGAATATTTCATGGTTGGATCAATTCCAAATTTGGTGTGATATGTTGAATTGATCGTAGTAGTATTTGCCAAATTTAGTTTGATATGTTGACAAATTTGGTTTGATATGTTGAATCGATCATAGTGGTTTTCATAGAGTTTTTCAGCGCATTTGAACAGCTTGAGAGATTCATGTCTTGAAAATTACGGTCACAACTAATAAGTTTTTAAATTTCCTGATATAACTTGTATTAATGAAACTTTCAGATGTCAGTTTGTAAAGTTTTTCTTGCATTTCATCCTCTTCTTGTCTGGCAGTACCTTTGACGCCGTGAGTTTGTGTTGGTATTGTTTCCTCTGTAGGCTTGCGCTCGTGCTGTGATGTAAAAGAAATGACGATGAGTGCTTTGGGATTTGTCTCTCTTCTAGATACGTGTGGAAGATGTGTGCCGTATAGAGACATATCTACACTTGATTTTCGTTCTTTTGTGTGTGTGTGTGTGTGTGTGTGTGGTGTGTGTGTGTGTGTGTGTGTGTGTGTGTGTGTGTGTTGTGTGTGTATGTGTGTGTGTGTGTGTGATATTGTTCGTGTGTGTGTGTGTGTGTGTGTGTGTGTGTGTGTGATAATGTTCGTGTGTGTGTGTGTGTGTGTGTGTGTGTGTGTGTGTGTGTGTGTGTGTGTGTGTGTGTGTGTGTGTGTGTGTGTGTGTGTGTGTGTGTGTGTGTGTGTGTGTGTGATGTTTTTGTTCTCGTGTGTGTGTGTGTGTGTGTGTGTGTGTGTGTGTTAGCGAACGTTATTCTGCAATATTCATTCAGGCAGGTCAGAGGACAGGCCACACAGCAATGCCAACTGTTTCAAAGTGTTAGCAAGGTTTGGCGATTGTTTATAAACGGACTTTAACCAAATTTAGACCGTGCATATAGTCTAGCGCATAGTCTGAGGTGTTTACGGGTCAAAATATGCACTGTTTATATATTGGATGGTCGTGGTGACAGTATGTGGGTGGGTTTAACTTTAAAGATGAAATATTTGTATCTTAGTTATTTGTAAACTTATCTGAAATACATGTTGAGCAGTATGTTTGATGTTATGTGAAGCTCGTTATTTAAAAATCCGTGACTGTGAATTGATTTTGAAGGTAAATATTTCGTGAAACATTTTGTTAAATGTGCACAAATACATGCAAAAAAAGGAATGTTGTTAGAATATTAGCATGGTTTTACTGTATTTCATTTGAATGCAGGCAGTCACACTTGTTTTGGATTGGTTTATTTCAGTTTACTTTGAGTAGGCCACCTGCATAAGAATACTTGGAAGCAGTCATTGTCTTTTTTATTTTCTTTCTTTGTTTTTTTAATGCTGTTTTGTGTTTTTAATTTTTAACAGGATTAGTCCATTTCTACCGAAAGGGGTGACATATTTTTGGACGAGTCCATTTTTGTCTTTAAGGCTAAAAACTTGTCATCAGCATCAGATTATGTTTCCCTGGAAAGGAGGGGGGGGGGGGCAACTTTTTGTATTAGGATGAGTTCATTTTCATCCGCAGGAGAAACAAGGCTGTGATCAGGATCAGTCCATTTTGGGCTGGGGGCTGACAGGTCGTCATTTGGTGAGTCTATTTCTGTCCATACAGGTGACAGGTTGTGAAGATGGATCAATCCATTGCGGTCTGGAGCGTATCAGGATGACTCCTGTAAAATGCGTGGGGGTGACGGGCTGTGATAACGAGCAGTTCATGTCTATTTGGAGGATAACAGGTCGTGATCGGACGAGTCCATTTTCATTCATAAGGATTGACAAGATCTGTTAGGGCAGCCCATTCTTTTAACCCTTTGACCCCCCCCCCCCCCCCATATCAGCCACCAATTGCAAAAGGTTAACTCTTTGATTCCCTCACCTATCCAGCATCTTTTGCAGGAAGCTGATGTATAAGGAGAAGGAGTCAAAGGTTACGTTTTTGCTTTGTTAGCGTGGTTGTCAATGCAAGATGCTGGTAGACAGGTTGCGGGAGTCAAAGGGTTAAATAAGGATGTCAGGTTATGAATAGGACTATTCTATTCTGAGAGGGATAATTATGTGATATTATGATTTGGCACGGCTATGGGGGGATAATTGGGCTGCTTCAGCATACTAATAAATCATAATGATAAACCCATGTTTGACATGGTCCTTTCATATCTAAAGTTGAAAATTTGTGAACCGGTGCAGTATGTTTTTATACGCTGGATATGATCTATTTACAGTACGTGAGGTGTATTTGACAGTTTTTGATGAAAGCCTTTAGTTGAGTATTGTCAGTTCAACGATGAGTAAGGAGTTTTTTGTTGTTGTTGTTTCTTTGGTTGCTTGTTAGTGCTTAACTAAAACTAGTACCGTACTATAAAATCTATGCTGACAGAAGATAACATTTTTTACTGAGCGACTTTAGTTTGAAAACGAGCGCAAGATAGGTATCTACCTGACCCCCTTTTGTGCTTTTCCGTTTTCTCAGATCCGTGTTGAATGTGTTGGAGGGAGGGGTGTATAGGGAAAGGCACTACAGGAAATCTTGTCATGAATAACATATTCACCTCTGTCATTTTTCACCTCCTTCCATATCTATCTGTCTGTCTGCCTTTCTGTCTGTCTGTCTGTCTCTGCCTCTCTCTCTGTCTCTGTCTCTCTCTCTCTCTCTCTGTCTGTCTCTGTCTCTCTCTCTCGGCAGACTAAACCACAAGTAAATAAACCATCACAAAACCAAACTTACGCTTACAACGGCCAGTCAAAAGATAAACCTTTGACCAAAACTTCTACGTGTCTCAATAGACAACAAAACAATACAAGAAGTAAACGATCATCGACACAGAACAGTATATAGGATGTTCACACGAATGGATTATGCAATATTGTATCAAGGAAGTACACCAGCTGTGTAAAATAAAACATTTAAATAATAGACATGCCAGACAACTTGATTACAAGCCTATGATTTCATCATGTATTGACAGTTTCGTGCTGTCATACTTTGTTTGTATTGATATAGATTGTGTACGAATACGATGTGATTGTATTGGTGTAGACACTATACCGACGAGGGCTAAATTTGAAAAACGGATCAGTGGGCTTACGTCACCAACCTTGAAAATAAAAATGTGTTCTTGAACAGGGATATTGTTTGATATTAATAACTCTGTCTGTCTGTCTGTCTGTCTGTCTGTCTGGCTGGCTGTCTGGCTGTCTGGCTGTCTCTCTGTGTATTTATCCAGATGCACTTATGGATGTCATCCAGTCTTTCAGTGAATGAAATGTGTTGAATATTTTTGCATTTTACATGGAACATCAGTTCCTTCCAGCACGTGAGTAATCTATTGTAGTAAAGTGAAACTAATCGATATAATTTTTAACTCAATTGAAAGCGCTCATAGTGGTTTTATAGGATTTGATAAGGCAGTACGACAGATTGACAAATTCATTTTACTACAGTATAGTCTAATTTTGTTTCTGTAACAGATGGATACAAAACAAATTCGTTTTACTACAGTATAGTCTAATTTTGTTTCTGTAACAGATGGATACAAGAACAGACTATCCATAAGAACACATGTTAGTTTAGAACCCCAAGACTATCAGTACGCAAGGTTCATGCACAGGCTTGTGGCATGTGCCATAAATTTTTTTTTCATTTTTCCCCATCACGTGGTATTTGCAGCGATAGTGTGTTTGGAATTTCCGAACGTCGAGACGCAATTTTAAGAAAACTGAAACTGAAAATTGCTGCTCTCTTCGTCAGATAACAGAGAGAGATGCAGGCACTGATCATGAGGGCTGAATGGCAAGGACGTGTTTTGTGTTGCAGTCTGACGAGACCCCCCACTTCAAAAGCTCACCCACTGTCACACATTTTCATCCACCTTACTTACACCATCCTGCGCCTTATGCTTATCACCCCACAGCGAGTGCACGCTAAACGTTGATGGTGTTCTGTGACAAGTTATCACATCTCTGGCATTTTCATTTCATTGGGTGTGTTGACTGCTTTATCTCAGACTTTTATCTAGTAGTGGCAAGGGGACTGCTGTCTTAAAGCATTCTCTTTAAACCGGTTTGCTATTTTTCCGTGCAGCTGAGCCTTAACCCTTTAGGGCCTTTCTTTTCTTGTTTTTCAAAGTCAGTTACGCGACTCCGCGGGATGCCGGGGGCTCTTTCAGTATAAACAGTTTCCCCACCTTGGGAAATTCTGTTCAACAAATTTCTTCTTTTTTGTCATTCTCTTTGTTTCTGCCTTGTTCCTTTGCTTTCTGTCGTTTCTTCCTATCTTTTTCTGACCTTGGTGGTCCATTTATTTGTACGTGTTAGGTATTTCTCTTTAGGGGTGATAATTGGGTACATGTATTGAGTGTAAATTACATGTAAGCTCTAGGGAAATGAGATATGTGGAAGCAATTTTAGTTAATTTAAGCCCGTTTTTGTGTATGTTTTAGTGTCCTTAGTTACGATTAAATTTGTATTCAGGTCTGTTTTTTAAATCCCCTGTGCGATAAATTGGACGGAGTGGTCAAAGCCAGAGCATGACCTTAGACTATGTGCGCCAGTGCATTGATAAGTGAACTTAATTTTCTTTTCCTTTTTTCCTGTTGCGTATGTTTTGGAACGGTTATAGCCCTGCTATGGCTGCACGCAGTTGGCTGGGCTTTAAACAAAAGTAACATACAAAAAAAGTAACAGTTATGCAAAGACAGAAAGACGTAAAACTGAAAAGGAACAATGTTTTAGCTTTACTCTGTTTGAATGAACATGGTACATTCCACGTTTCAATGCATTTGGATAATTTTCTTAATGAGGTCCCCATTCTTTCATCACCATTTTCCATTAACCTTTTGATAGCCGAACCCTGTCCACCAACTGCAAAAACTTAACCCTTTGAATCCCTCATCCTATCTACCAGCTTCCTACAGGAGTCAAAGGGTTAGTTTTTTTCTTTTGTTGGCATAGTTGACAATTCAGGGTGCTAGTGGACTGGGTGTGGGAGTCAAAGTGATATATATATGATGAAGTGACTTGAACGCACTTCCTCAGGGAGGGCTTTTTTTTTCTAAATTCATGGATTGTTTGTCCCCAGATTTGTTCCTGGTAGTGTTTTCCTGTTAAGACATTGGCTCAGAACATTAAAACACAATAGGATATGTTTGATATTTTGAAACCAGAAAAAAAAAAAAACAAGTCTTTAGGGTGTGTACCACTTGAACAGTGCCAGAGAGGCATCTTACTGTCCAGGTTTTATCACTTCAAACTAGTAGTACTGAACTGAAGCAAGCATATCTCCACAGCCCAAATAATTTTCTGTGGTCGGTTGGGCTCCAGAACATAACTGGTTCCTTGAATGAAGCTAGTATAACATTTTCTTTTTTCTGTTTCATTGTGACCTCTGTAGGTGTTTTTTTCTGTTCTTTCTTTCTTTCTTTCTTTCTCGCCTACCACGCGGGTGACCCGGGTTCGTTTCCCGGTCGATGCATTTATATTACGCGGTCTAGTTGGCAGAGCCATAGGACTCAAGATCTAATATCTTGAGTTCAATCCCAGCCCGTGACATTAAAAACTGGCCTGTTTGTTGCCTATCTTAATGTTAACATCATTCTGGTGGTGTCAGCTTAATGTTTCATAGGTCCTCTTCACCCTTTCCCCATTTCAAGACCTTCCCAGTGCATAGGGTTTTGCACAGGCATCGGAAATCTGTCATAATTGCTGGCAGATTTGGGTGGAGCGCATATGGAGTTTTCCGAGTGCAGTGAATCCCTCTTGAACAAGCTACAAACTACAAACTTTCTTTCCTTCTTTCTTTTCTTTTCTTTTTTATTTTCTTCTTTCTATCTTTCTTTTCTTTTCTTTTTTTTTTTTTTTGTCAGTGTTTTACACATTCGAAATATACCTATGACAGCGTTAGCTTGTTAGCAGTTACATGTGCCATGCCTTAAGGGGGAACTTCGTATTTTGAATAAACAGTACAAGTAAGACGGCATATTAATATTACAATACTACGTCAGTGGCAATTGCCTACAATCTCATATTTTGAGGTGCCTTTTAACTATTTTGAATATAGCTGATTATATCACTGAAATTACCCATGACAGTAATACACCGTAAGCAGTTATACATAATGTTAGAGACACAACTCCTATGTTGTTCTGTCTGTAAAGTAATCAGTGTTCGAACCTATTTTTCTCAGGCACACAACATGAAAATAGAATACCAACCAACTACAACAACAACGTAACATAACACGAGAGAGAAAGAGACAGACAGACAGACAGACAGACTGACTGACTGACAGACAGACAGACAGAGAAGAGACAGAGAGAACAGAGAGAAGAGAGAGAGAGAGACACACACACACACACACACAACACACACACAACACGAAGAGACAGAGAGAGAGAGAGACACACACACACACACACAGAGTGAGAGACAGAGACACACACACACACACAGAGCCACAGAGAAAGACACACACACACACACACACAGAGGCACAGAGACACACACACAAGCACAGAGACACACACAGAGCACAGAGAGAGACACGCACACAGAGACAGAGAGAGACACACACACACACACACACACGAGACAGAGAGAGACAGACAAAAGAGAGACAGACAGACAAGACAGAGAGAAGGAGACAGAGAGAGCACCACAACCACCATGGTACACCGCCGTTATCACTTTTGGCATTTCCCCAGTGCCTTTTTTTTTTCTTTCTTCACCAAACAAAACGCTTGTCACGCGATCGTTTTCGGCACCAGTGTACATACGAAACAAAAAACTCAGTCTGGTGGGTTGAAGACCGGGCGGCTTTTCTGAAGTAACGGTCAGATAGTCACCCACGGCGACTGACTACGGGTAAAGAAGGATAGTATGACCTTCGACCACCTTCTCTCCCTATAGCATGAAAAAGAAAAAGAAAGAAAAAAACCTATAGTCCTTCCATTGGCAAGTTTCTTTTAATCTGCCTTTCCAGGCTGAAGTTAATAAATTACAGTGAATAGCAAGTTCTGTTCTTTCTCTTCTCTAACAATATTCCATGTTGCAAGGTTTCCTCTCAGTGTTGACGTCAAAGCTGTGTTAATGTTGACGTAAATAGCTTATGAAACACTGAACAGTGAAGTCATAAAGCGCAGCTCACTTTCCATACTCCTCTGTCAGTTGAAAAAAAGATCCTTTTTACATTGTGATAATTGTTTATGTCAACTCTGTGTAACTGTATCTCTGGGGATCTGTTTATGAGCTTACTTTATTTACTTTATCAGACTATCCAGTTATGCTTTGTGGCTCATTTTTCGCAGTTTCAAAGTCTGGGTATATGTTCTGAAATAGTTATCAGATTCTCTTTCTCGGGTTAGTTTTTCAGGAAGATAGGAATATTAACTCAGGAGGAATGGAATGCATTTCGTTGCTGCATTATTTTTCGTCAATCCCCCCCCCCCCCCCCCCATAACTTTTAACATGAAGACAATGAAACAAGAACTTACCCTCTATTTGCTAGCATTTGAGTGTGAGTGTGTGTGTGTGTGTGTGTGTGTGTGTGTGTGTATGTGTGTGTGCGTGCGTGCGTATGTGCGTGCGTGTGTGTGTGTGTGTTTGTGCGTGCGTATGTGCGTGCTATGTGTGTGCGTGTGTGTGTTGAATGTGTGGTGTGTGTGTGTTGTGTGTGTGTGCTTGCGTGCGCGCGTGCGTGTATGTGCGCCCACGTAAATGAGAACCAACTTTTTAGGCCCTTTTTGATCACTTTCGGATTGTTGTTTTTTCGGGGAGCAGACTGCTGCGCTAATGTGCTCTCACTCTATTGTACATTTAGTTACCTTGTTCTAGTTACCGTGTTCTTTTCCCCCTTGGATATGCCGGGGGCTCTTTCAGTATAAACAGTATGCCCACCTTCTGGAAGTTCTGTGCTAGAATTTTCATCCTTTCTGCCACTGTCTTTGTTTCTTTCTTCCTCTTTGCTTTCTGTCATTTCTTCCTATCATTTTCTGCCTTGCTGGTCCATTCACCTGTACGTGTTCGATAAAGTCCTACATTCTTTCTCTTAGAATTGATAATTGGGTACGTGTATTAATTGCCTCTGTGGGGTTGTCAGGGGCTCTATCAGTATAAGTGATATCCCCACCTTCTGGAAATTCTGTGCTAGAATTTTCTTCTTTCCTGTCACTCTCTTTGTTTCTACATTGTACCTTTGCTTTCCGTCATTTCTTCCTATCATTTTGTGCCTTGCTGGTCCATTCACCTGTATGTGTTCGATAAAGTCTCACATACTATGAGGACTGATGACTTGATACATGTATTAAGTGCATTTTTGGCTCTCGGGAAATTTTAGGTAACTTAGGCCCGTTTTTATATTTGTTTTAGAGTCCTTAGTTGCGTTTAAATTAAATTGTCCTCAGGGTTTTTTTTAAAATTCCTCACCTCTCTAACCTGTCTCACCCGTCGGCGTCACCGGGTTCGGTGTTGGCCGCTGCACACCTGGACACCACCAATTTCTCAGCCAGATTTCATCGGTGACGAATTTGGATTGTAAATTTGGACTCTGCATGTATGATTTCAGCTCAGGTAAGTGGTTTTTGACCGTCAGAACCTTCTCAAACAGGCCGATGAAAGAGATCTGCAATTTTCGAGATCGCTAACTCTGTTGGCCATTTTCTCAACAAATTTTTATCGGAGACGAATTTGGATGGTAAATTCGGACTCGGCACGCTCGAATTAACGTGAAGAGATGGTCACAAAGGTAGGTTCCGATGTTGACTTTTTCGTCCAAACTGGCCGCCAGGTCCTGCAGCTGTCAAAAAGCCAGAAAAATGACCGACTGCGATTCTGCTTTTTCTGGTGGCAAATGATAGAGTAGAATGCAGAGGTATGATTTCAGCTCAGTTTAGTGGTTTTCGACCGTCAGAACCTACTCAAACAGGCCAATGAAAGTGATCTCGAATTTTCGAGATTGCTCAATCTGGAGACCATTTTCTTAGCCAGTTTTCTTCAGAGACGAATTTAGATGGCAGATTTCGACTCGGCATGCTCGAATTAACCTGATGACATGTGTCACAAAGGTAGGTTCCGATGCTGACTTTTTCATCCAAACTGGCCGCCAGGTCCGCAGCTGTCAAAAAGGCCGGAAAAATGACCGACTGTGATTCTGGTTTTTCTGGTGGCAAATGATAGAGTAGAATGCAGAGGTATAATCTGAGCTCAGTTTAATGGTTTTCTGCGACGAGAACGGGAAATCTGACTCAAATGGTTTTCCCAGACTACCAAACGCCGATGAAAGTGATCTCGAATTTTCGAGATTGCTCAATCTGGAGACCATTTTCTTAGCCAGTTTTCATCAGAGACGAATTTAGATGGCAGATTTCGACTCGGCATGCTCGAATTAACCTGATGACATGCGTCACAAAGGTAGGTTCGGATGTTGACTTTTTCGTCCAAAAATGGTTTTCTGCCGACGGAACCTACTCAAACAGGCCGAGGAATGCGATCTCTAATTTTCTTCGATAGTCCTGCACTTTGATAATGCTACACCTTAATGACTTTGTGTTGTTTGCTCGGTAAATCATTGAACAGTTTACTCTCTCTCTCTCTCTCTCTCTCTCTCTCTCTCTATATATATATATATATATATATATATATATATATATATATATATATATATATATATATATATATATATATATATATATATATATATATATATAGAAGATGACAAGCATTCTTACCAACAAATGCCTATCAATTAATATCAGAGAGTCCTTGAATGTATATAGAACCAATACTGTTGTACGGATGCGAGGCGTGGACAGTCAGCAAGCAAAGCCAGAGCAGGATCGAGGCAGCCGAGATGTGGTTTCTCAAAAGAATGTTGAGAGTTCCATGAACAGCAAAGAAAACAAACGAGACAGTCTTGATGGAGGCAGACACAAATAGATCACTCATAAGGAAGATTAGGAAAAGACGAGCAACATTTATAGGCCATTTTATGAGGAAGGGGGATTTGGAGCACCTGGTCACAACGGGAAAGCTGGAAGGAAAGAGAGCACCAGGTAGACCCAGGGAGAAAATACTGGACGGACTTGCAGAGTGGCTGGGGACGAGGAGGGTGGGGGAGATGCTAGGGGCAACGAGAGATAGAGGCAGATGGAAGTCCATGATCGCCAACGCCATGCGGCAGGGCACCTGATGATGATGATGATATATATATATATATATATATATATATATATATATATAATATACATCTATATATATATATATATATATATATATATATATATATCTCAAAACACTCATTTACAAACACAGACACACGCTCACGCGTTCACACACGTGCACAACCACACGGAAACGGTAGAGGATAAGTTCTTATTTGACTGTCTTCGTGTTACACCCTTTGGAAAACCCATGATCAGAGGAAAGATGATACAGCAACGAAACGTTGCCCATTCTTCCCGAGTTGACTTTTTCGTCGTTGTGAATAGCTCTCCTGGGAGCAGAATCTGATCGCTTGTGTGAGAACACTCTTTGGGCTTTGAGGCAGTGACAAATGAACCTCTGAGCACGACTGGATAGTCTGAAACAGGTCGTAAATAAAATTAAGTCGTAAATAGATCAAGGTCCAATTACACAGATTTGACATCAATAAATATTGCAATCTGAAAAGACCTTCGCTTTATCGATTGTCAGAGGATTACGGAAAGTGAGCCGCGCTTTATGATTACAACGTGTTAACTTCGTCATAAACTA
>CM060313.1:69410798-69415798 GCA_030674185.1 Monoplex corrugatus
CGTTTTGGGCCTCGGTAACATACAGCTGAGCCGTACCAACTCTTAACACATTCATGATTTCCTTCTGGTACAGACCTTTAAATAAGCATTTGAAAACAGTCCATCCATGAATAGTTAAAACCTCCTCGCTGAGTATGTGCACGAACCTCAGTCGGTTCATTATGACAACAGTTTTTCCCATATTCAAACAAAACGTCACTATGGATGGATAGGGGTTGACTTGAAAAGAAATAGGCTGAACGCCTAAAAAGTGAACTGAACCATGCCCCTTTGAAAACGAGCGAGCCGAACGCTGTCGTTGTGAAAACTCATGACGTCTATGCATAATTCTTTGATCTGAAAACAAGAAAAGAAAGCACTAGCAGACCTACGCCACATCCAGACTAAAAATAAGTCATGCCTTGTAAAAAAAAACACCAAAAAAAACTGTTAACCCTTTGATTCCTAAACCCTATCCACCAACTGCAAAAACTTAACCCTTTGACTCCCTCACTCTATCCACCAGCTTCCTGCAGGGTGAGGGAGACAGAGGGTTCAGTTTTTCTTTTGCTAGCACGATTGACCATACAGGATGCTGGTGGACAGGGTGCGGCAGTCAGGGGGTTAAAAAAACCAGTCCCTCAGCCCCAACCACCATCAGATAAAAACGGTAAGGCAGTTTGTGCATCCAGTGAAATCAAAACGCCGGTGATGTGATCACATGCCAACCAAAGCCGTCAGTGCTTAGCGCGCACACGTTGTCGGATGATAAGCGTAAGGCGCAGGATAGTGTGAGCAAGGTGGATGAAAATGTGCAACAGTGGGTGAGCTTTTGAAGTGGGATCTCATTAGACTGCAACAGAAAACACGTCCTGACCATTCAGCTCTCCTAACCACATTCCCCCGCGAGGATTCCAGGGAGGCTTTTTCAGAATAAATAGTAATCCCCCACCTTCTGGAAATTCTATGCTAGAAACTTCCTCTTTTCTGCCATTCTCTTTGTTTCTGCTTTGTTCCATTGCTTTCTGTCATTTCTTTCTATCATTTTCTGCCTTGCTGGTCCATTCACCTGTATGTCTTCGATAAAGTCATACGTACTTTCTCTTGGGATTGATAATTGGGTACATGTATTAAATGTATATTTGGCTCTAGGAAAACGAGATATGTGGAAACAGTTTTAGGTAATTCAGGCCCGTTTTTATATATGTTTTAGAGTTTTTATTTATGTTTAAACTTGTATTCAGTAGTTATGTTTATACTTGCATTTGGGTATATTTTTTTTAATCCCGTCTGTGATAAATTGGACGGAGTGGTCAGCTCCAGGTGTATCTCCTTTGATTATGTGCGCGAATGCATTTATATGTGTACTTAATTTTCTTTTCTTATTTCCTGTTGAAGTAATGTGTATGTTTTTAAGTGTCTATAGCCCTTATATGGCTCTACGCAGTCAGCTTTAAACGGCAATAACAATAACAAGAGTAATAATCCTAACCACGGCCTGCATCTCTCCCTGCTACCCGACTCAGACTTCAGCGGTTATACAGGTCTTTGTTACTTTCTTTTCTTTCTTTTTTTTTTTTTTTTTTTTTTTTTTCATCTCAGTTGAGCTGTGGAGATTTTTTAGTCTTATCATGAACTGTATCCCCTCCTCTTCCGCTTGTTTCATTTCCTTTTGCGTTAGACATATGTACTGCTTTTGAAGAATTGTCTCTGCTGTCATTTTTTGCTATAGTTATTTGATTTCAAAGCTACAGCAACTGAATGAAAATGAAAAGAAATCTATATAATGATGTCATACCAACGTTGAATACGCACTATCCACACAACTTAAATTTCTTGTGATAAATTTAAACGTTTGTCAGTAGAAACATACAGTTCCAGAAGAAGAAGAAAAAGAGGTACTGAAAATCACGAAACAGTCCACGTTTGAACAGAATTAATACCAGATAATTACCAAGCACTGCTTAAGTCACATAATGGAGTGCACAAAAAGAAAAGAAACGACACAAAAGTAGACGTGGATCTCTACCATCTTGGAAATAAGCCATGACGATTTAATCAATAGAAAAGCTTTAAAAACACCATTTTCTTCACACCTCCAATGTTATTTCATATGTTGTGTATAGCCCATTCAACTAGACCACACTGTCAGACGAAAGCGATAAACCAACCAGTGCATCCAATGAAACATAAAACGCTATTGATGTGATAACATGTCAAACACTGCCATCAACATTTAACGTCACACACTGTGGATTGATAAAGAGTAAAGCGCAGGCTGGTGTGAGCAAAGTGGGGGAGCTTTTGAAGTGGGGTCTCATCAGACTGCAACACAGAACACGTCCCAGCCATTCAGCAGTTGTTTATTGTTTTTGTTGTTTAAAGCCCAGCCGACTTCGTAGAGCCATAGCAGGGCTATAACCGTTTCAAAGCACGTACAAAAAACTTCAACAAGAAAAAGTAAACAAAATAAAGTACCCGTATCAATACTTTCGCACACATAATCTAAGGACATGCCCCTGGCGTTTACAACTCCGTCCAATTTATCGCACACGGGATTTCAAAAACACACCTGAATACACATTTTAACATACATAAGGACACAAACACACACATAAAAACGGGCGTAAATTACCTAAAATTGCTTCTGCGTATAGTGATACAGTGACAGGCAACAACATAATGCATGCAAGTTGTTCATCTGAGGCATACAATGTAAAGACAAACGGAACATCATCGTTTTAACAAACAAATGCTGCATAATGCAAAGTGTAATCAAACTGAACAACTTGCAATGATGGAGTAAAAAAAAAAAACAATTGCGGAATAGAACAGTATATCTTCCCGAAATTTGAGAAAATGGTGTTTTTAAAGCTTTTCTATTGATTAAATCGTCATGGCTTATTTCCAAGATGGTAGACATCCACGTCTACTTTTGTGTCGTTTCTTCCCTTGATTTCAACATTGCATTCTTCAGTTTCATGCCTGTCTTTCAGCTATTTTTCTAATTTGAAATGTCTGGTAAAGTATTGAGATTCTTATATTTATAACATATTCTCTAGGAAACAGGATTATGAAGTCAAGAACTGTGTACACCCTGAATCCAAAATCTGCTCCAAATAAAGAAAATATTTTCGTAAAGTTTCATGTTAAAAGACAGCGGACATCTTTCATTCAATGTCTTTTTTTGTTTGTTTGTTTGTTTTTGCATTTGGTTTGGTTTGGTTTTCTAAATTTTGCTAAAAGTGTATTAAATAATGACACCCCCAGAGAAGACATTGAATAAAATCTACATGTTTTCTACAGAAACTACATTGATCAATAATTTTGATTTCTTTCTGAACAATATTTGTTTCAAGTGTTGTGTGAATAATTCGAGTTTGAAACTGTTTTAACTTGGTGTCCTTAATAAATGCATAATTTTGTGCTTTGTGTTAAAAAAAAAGACAACCGTTTTACATGTAATTGTATAATGGTGTGTATACCATTTTGAACAAAATTGTGGTTGCTTTTATTTACTATCAAAATATCGCGACAAAATCGATTTTTTTTTTCACTCGATTGTTTTCAATGACAACTCGATTGTTTTCAATGACAGTGGTGTTTGCAAAGATATCTTGTCTTGATCTCTATGTTACTTCCTGAACATAGGTTTTAATATTTGACATACATCCAGAAATCATTATGAAATCTGCATTTACACCGTCTTTTGCATTAAACTGTGTTCGTCTAAAGATTTCTCCACCGTCTTTCATAAAGTGTGCGATACAATAAACACCATTTTAAATTTTCTTTGTTCTTGTTCAGAGATGTTTGAAGAAAAAATGTTCCATTTTTGCTAAATTTTGATAACTGTCATCATCATCATTATCAGGTGCTTTGCCACATGGTGTTTGCGATCATGGCCTTCCATCTGTTTCTATCTCTTGTTGCCTCAAGCACCTCTTCCACCCTCTGTACGTCCATTAAATTAACTCGCTTTTCAAAAGCGACATTGCATGTGATAGTAAGATGGAGAACAATCTTGGTTTGATTTATTTGCATGTCTATGTCAGAAAAAAAAAAGAAAAACGAAACAACGGACACTCAGATCGTTGAAAGAGCGTGTACTGGGATCAAACGTTGTTGCAAAATGGCTGGGTGACTAGTGTTGGGCCCTGGCCTGAACACAGCCCCACAACACCCAGCTGTAAATGGTTACCTGTGTTCGTTTCTTTGTTTGTTTTAATGGCGGAACAGGTAAGTACATGAGCCAGGGAGACGAGACAAAAGTCACTGTCATTATGCTGGTTCCGACTAGAAGTTGTGATTTCGATACCTAGTTTCCCAGGGATACTCAAGCTGTAGGAACAGTTTTTTTTAAAACATGAACGTACGAAAGGACACACGCGTAGTGTGCGTGTCTGCACACGACTCTCTCTCTCTCTCTCTCTCTCTCTCTCTCTCTCTCTCTCTCTCCACACACACACACACACACACACACACACACACACACACACACACACACATCAATATGTTTTCCATTGAAATCAAATGGAATGACTGCACCCATCAAAACTATAATTAGACTCAAACTTTACAAATGAAAGGTAACAGGCACGGAAACTCACCGCGCCACTCATGTCTTTTCTCCAACATAATTTTCTTTCTTTCGGCCTTTCTTTTCCCCCCTTCTTCATTTTCTTTTTCTTAAACGGTGAAAGTCTAGCGTCTGATCAATCAGAAACTCTTTTCAGAACTTTTTTCAACCAATCAGTCGAGTCTTTACAAACGGAACAGACTTCAGACATTGGGTCTTTCAGAGTTCTGATGAGGTCCGTCAGTACATTTACATTCCGTTTGGACACAAAATGGCGTCTTTAATTCACTACCCCTTCAATCAGATCATTCGGTCGTCTGCGCTTTTTCGATGATCCGTGTGCAGTCGATTAAGTACAGCTGTCACACAGGGTAAATCGGGTGGAAACGAGAATGATTCCCGATCCCCACAGTCATACACAAACTAGTAACAACGCTCGGGG
>CM060313.1:69420798-69435798 GCA_030674185.1 Monoplex corrugatus
AAACACAAATATACCCGTCAGGATAATGTTTGTCTACTCATACACTTTGTTCTCGTTGTTGTTGTTTTGGTCACGATGAATTTACTGGTTGATGTTCTACTATCTCACCGAGGAGCGCCATCTGTTGTTTTTTTTCATTGTTGTTGTTTGTTTTTTGTTTTGTTTTCTTTTTTGTTTTGTTTTCTTCTGTATGTCTGTGGACCTATCAAAGTGAATTTTGCAAAAAAGAATGTTGCCAGGGACAACTTCAAAATCTAGCGGAGGGGATAGGAAAAAGTCCATGTCGGATCTTGTTATTCATACCCGAATTTCTCGTGTTTTAGGCAGATGTTTTAATGGCTAGACCACTCACTTCATTCCCCCAGTGGGGATGCCGGGGGCTCTTTCAGCATAAATGGTCTCCCTACCTTCTGAAAACTTTGTGCCAGAAATTTCCTCTTTTCCATCACTCTCTTTGTTTCTATCTTCGTCCCCCTCGCTTTCTGTCATTTCTTCCTATCATTTTCTGCCTTGCTAGTTCATTTACCTGCATGTGCTCGATAAAGTCTTACGTACTTTCTCTTAGGATTGATAATTGGGTACATGTGTTAAGTGCATTTTTGGCGCTAGGGAAATGAGACATTCGGAAGCAATATTAAATTACCGTTCTTATACATGTTTTAGTGTCCTTAGTTATGTTTAAATTTGTATTCAGATGGGTTTTTTTAATCCCTGTGCGACAAATTGGACGGAGCGGGCAACGCCAGGGTCATCTTCTTGGAATATGTGCGCGAGTGCATTAATATGTGTACTTAATTGTCCTCTTTTTTTTTTCCTGTTGAAATATTGTGTACGTTTTGAAACGGTTGTAACCCTGATATGGCTGTACGCAGTCAGCTGGGCTTTAAACAAAAATAATAAAATTGTTATATGCACTTCACCGCGAGCGGGCACACACACTCATACTCTAAGAAACACTTCATTCGATCTGAATGTTTTCCCCTAAAACAAAACAACACACACACACACACACACACACACACACACACACACACACACACACACACACACACACACACACACACACACGAAGAGGGGGAAAACCGAAAAGAAAGCGAAACGATTGCGTCTCCTCGATACGCTTGCTCTCGCTTTAGCCAAGACTAGGCGCAGATCCGTACCGATAAGCTTCACCAAACTCCCTTCGTATCATCGCCTGAGAGAAATTAGAAAGTGGGTGCGAGCCGCTCGGGCGCTGAAAACGAGGTTTGAATGGAAGTTTAGCACGGTGTCGCCACAGTCTTTATCGGCACGGGCCTTTGTGTTGGGGCTACGAGGCGTGTTCTTTGAAAAGTTGCAGTAACCGATCATGGTTTGCGTGCGTGCAGATTCTCTTTCTTCTGTCTGTCTGTCTGTCTCTATCTCTCTCTCTCTCTCTCTCTCTCTCTCTCTCTCTCTCGCTCGCTCGCTCGCTCGCTTGCTTGTTTGCACACATATTGTGCTTGCTCACATACATATGCGTGCACACGCTACAGTATTCAAACACATACTCTTCCAAACACATACACATTACATGTAAATAGATACATTGAAAATAATATATATATACATTATATATATATATACGTATATATATGTGTGTGTATGTGTGAGTGTGAGAATAAGTATGTGTGTGTGTGTGTAGAGAAATATGTATACACATATATATATACACACATATACACACATATACATGCTGATAGATAGGCAGAAAGATACACACACACACACACACACACATGGGGGGGGGGGGGGGCAAAAAGCTCACCAGATTCAAATAATATACAGCTTTCTCAGTTGCACGAGTATTACACCTTAGTGGACACCTACGTCTGGAAGCAATTCCAAGAAATACAGAAAAAGTATGATGAATATCGCATGAACTTTGAAGTTAGCAATATACCTAAGCAGTTTCCTGCCAGGAGAAGTATCCAGTCCCTTATGTATAGATGGAAACTTGATGCATTAAAACAAAATACACCAGGAATATAGTGTGTCTGTGTGGAAAGAAGATTACACATAATCATATTCTTTCTTGCGTTAGGTATAGGGTATTCTTACACTATCCGCGAAGACAGTTTCTGACATACTTGCCTCTTTATCATTAATGTATGAATTTTTTGTTAGCCTGTCGAAAAGTCCTATAACGAATTATCTTTAAAATGTTATTTCACTTGTTCACTGTTATGGTTAGTCAATTTGTATTTTCATTTTTATTCATTTATTCTATAAATCTATAAATTTTGTTTGTTCGTTCGTTTGTTTGAATCGTTAACTATAGTAACATTATTTGTTAGTTTTTACCTTCCCCTCCTCGAAACAGTTGTTTTCTGGGTCATCTTTTCTCAAGATCAAAATTGACTTTTCAGTTATCCTCTTCACTCCTCCTCTACCCCCCCCCCCCCTTTTTTTTTCCCCCTTCTAAAATCACTTTAATGAATAGACATTAAATTTAAGACCACTACCACATACACATACACACAGCTAGATAGATAGAGAGAGGTAGATAGATAGATAGATAGATAGATAGATTTAGAGAGAGAGAGTTAGATAGATAGATAGATAGATCGATAGATAGATAGATCGATAGATAGATAGATAGATAGATAGGTGGACAGATAGATAGACAGACAGACAGATAGACAGACAGATAGATAGATAGATCGTAACAAAAACCTCTGGGAGAATTGGAAGCAGAAGATCTACAGAGGAAAAGCCACCTTCAGCTATTAACTCCTTGCACACCAGGGGGGCCGGACTGCATCCGACTTTATAAGTCAAGTCAACTGGACGCCCTTCTGCCGTCGCCATTTTTTCCCTCTCCACCTAAATTCGAACCCGCGCCTCCAAAGTGGTCGGGAGGCTCAAGGCTAAGCACCCTTTGTTGACGAATGTCTTAACCACTTAGCCATCAGACATCTGCTGTCCGCAGCAAAGGTTTATTAAACCTTAGGAAGTTCACGTTTGTTCCTTCTCAACTACATCCCGGTAGAACTCTTTTCAGCTGTTCGTGCCATTGCCTTAAGGGGGCTCTTTTCCTGTCCTTTCCAGAAATCGGGAGCTGTTTCATGATGTCGCAGGCTGATGTGCCTGTCAACCCCCTTGCTCCAACCTCTGTTGGAAGGACTTGGCTTGGGTGCCAGCTTTCCTTAGGTTGCTGCAGACACTGGCACTCTTTTCGGTCTGTCTATATCTATATCTGCATTTATATCTTTATCTGTGTAACTGTACATGTGTGTGTATGTGTGTGTGTGTGTGTGTGTGTGTGTGTGTGTGTGTATGTGTGTGTGTGTGCTGCCGATACTGGCACTCCTTTCGGTCTGTCTATATCTATATATGCATTTATATCATTATCTGTGTAACTGTACATATATATATTTTATATATATATGTGTGTGTGTGTGTGTGTGTGTGTGTGTGTGTGTGTGTGTGTGTGTCTGCCGATACTGGCACTCTTTTCGGTCTGTCTATATCTATATCTGCATTTATATCTTTATCTGTGTAACTGTACATATATATATAGATGTATCCGCTACTGGTAACCTGGAACCCAGTACTACCTGTCACAGGGTCGAATTGCTGGCGACTAAACCAGCAACCCCACCAGTCCTCTCAGGAGGATGGTGAGGAGGGTGGCTAGAAACCCTGGTGGAAATAAATTAGATCCATCAAAGGCGCCAGCTCTGGAGAGCTACCAGCGGCCATCTAGCTAAGGGAGTAAACCCTGACAGTAAATCCGGTGTGGGTCCCCTAAGGCGGTTGGATGGCAAACTTTGTCACTTTCCGGCAGCTCCTGCGGCCGCTTTGGCACCAAAACGTAACAGCCCTGCTGTTCCTTTGGATCTGTCAGCGAGGTGGAGAGGGGGGACAAGTTGCATGGGCAACAGCCTGTCTTCCATATTACACTGCCCAGGCTTACATCCGTCCATTCATCCACAAACACTCTGCACCTACGACCTGGAGAGGACACTCCAGCCTCGCTACTAACACTAGTGTCGGCACAACACGGGAAGCAACAGATACCGGTGATAAGTCATTGCTCAACTGGCGTAGAGCTGACGCCAGGGGTTGCTTTTGACGGTGGGAGAGACCTTCGTGTCTTACTGGACAGCTACCGCCCACCTAAGCTGGGCAGCCCCCAGCCAGTTAGGTGCTGTCCCGCCACGACCTGCCTTCTTCATTGGGTGCATGAAGATTAGGACAAAATCTGACAAGCAGGTCGTTAATTACCGCACCAAATAAAAAGAAAAATTCAAATTCAAGAAACGGATCAGGAAAAGGATTAGCAGTGAAACTGGGCTGCTGGAATGTCCGAACAATGATGCCTGGGCTCTCCCAAGATCTGCAAGACATCAGCGACGCCAGAAAAACCGCCGTCATAAACAACGAACTAAAGAGGCTCAATGTGGACATTGCCACTCTGCAGGAAACACGGCTGGCTGACTCAGGAACACTAAAGGAAAGGGACTACACCTTCTTCTGGCAAGGAAAGAGTTCTGATGCCCCAAGAGAGCACGGAGTAGGCTTTGCAGTAAGGAACAGCCTGCTGAACATGATTGAACCAGGCAGCGGCGGTTCAGAACGACTCTTGACTCTCCGCCTCAACACCACCGAAGGCTATGTCACTCTCATCAGCGTTTATGCCCCAACTCTGTCCGCCTCTCCAGACACCAAGGATGAGTTCTACGAAAATCTTGCATCAACCATAAGGAACATCCCCAGGACAGAACAACTTGTTCTCCGGGGCGACTTCAACGCCAGAGTGGGTGCAGACAATGACTCATGGCCCTTCTGCCTCGGTTCCTTTGGAGTGGGGAAAATGAATGAGAATGGACAGCGACTGCTTGAGTTTTGCGCCTGCCATGAACTGTGCATCGCCAACTCCTTCTTCAAGACGAAGTCTCAGCACAAAGTCTCCTGGAGGCATCCCCGCTCAAAACATTGGCACCAACTGGATTTGATCCTAGTAAGACGTGCCGCTATCAAAAACGTTCTCCACACTCGCTCTTATCACAGCGCAGACTGCGACACAGACCACTCTCTGGTATGTTGCAAGATCAGGCTACAACCAAAGAAGTTCCACTGCTCAAAGAAACAAGGGAACCCTCGCATTGACGTCAGCAAGATGTCTCAGCCAGATCTTGTAGAACAGTTCGCAGAGGCCTTTCAGAGAGAATACGATGCATTGCAGCCAGAGACTCTGCCACTGAGAGATGGGAAACGCTACGAGACACCATGCACCACATTGCTATGGCCACCTTTGGGAAGAAAACTGTGAAGTCCCACGACTGGTTTGAGGCCAAATCATCAGAGATGACTCCCACTGTTGAGGCCAAGCGTGCCGCACTCACCAAGTATAAGCGGTCACCCAGTGAGAAGAACCTGCAAATCCTCAGGGCTGCCAGAAGTAAGGTTCAGCTTAACGCCAGGCGCTGCGCAAACGAGTACTGGTCAGAGCTCAGCGAAAAGATACAGAGTGCTGCTGAAAGAGGCAACATCCGAGGAATGTATGATGGCATCAAGAAGGCAGAGCAAGATCGCCCCCCTCAAATCCTCCACTGGGGAAGTAATCAGCAATCCTAGCCAACAGATGGAAAGATGGGCGGAACACTACTCCGACCTCTACTCCACACAGAACATGGTGTCCCCCTTAGCCCTCGATGCCATCAAGGCATGCCGGTAATGGAAGAACTTGACGCAGAGCCAACTGCGGACGAACTCAGCAAGGCCATTGATAGCCTGGCATCAGGGAAGGCACCTGGCAACGACGGAATTCCCCCAGACCTCATCAAGCACTGCAAGACTTCTCTTCTGCACCCTTTGCACGCAGTTCTCTGTCAGTGTTGGAATGAGGGAGCTGTACCACAGGACATGAGGGACGTCAAGATCGTCACCCTGTACAAAAACAAGGGCGAAAGGAGCGACTGCAACAACTACAGAGGTATCTCGCTCCTCAGCATTGTTGGCAAAGTCTATGCTCGGGTCCTCCTAATCCGCCTGCAGAAACTGGCTGAACGCGTCTACCCGGAATCACAGTGTGGTTTTCGAGTAGAGAGATCCACGGTAGACATGGTCTTCTCCCTTCGCCAATCCAGGAGAAGTGCAGAGAGCAGCGGATGCCCCTGTATGTGGCATTCATTGACCTCACCAAGGCCTTTGACCTAGTCAGCAGAGATGGCCTTTTCAGGGCTCTCCGAAAAATCGGCTGCCCCCCCCCAAACTCCAAACTGCACAGCTTAATTGAGTCCTTCCACTCAAACATGAAAGGGATGGTGCAGTTCAACGGAAACCTCTCCAAGCCCTTCGACGTACGCAGCGGTGTGAAACAAGGCTGCGTCCTGGCCCCAACCCTCTTTGGAATCTTCTTCGCTCTCCTCCTGAGGCATGCGTTCAGCACAGCGCAAGAAGGGATCCACCTGCGGACCAGATCAGATGGCAGGCTCTTCAACCTCGCCCGCCTCAAAGCAAGAACAAAGGTCCGTGAAGCCCTCATCAGAGACATGCTATTTGCCGACGATGCCGCAGTTGTGACCCATACTCAGCGGGACTTGCAGTCACTAATGGACCGCTTCTCCCAGGCCTGCAAAGATTTTGGTCTGACCATCAGTCTTAAGAAGACAAACGTCCTGGGCCAAGACACGCCATCTCCACCAGCCATCACCATTGATGACTACGAGCTTGAAGCCATCCATCAATTCACATATCTTGGGTCCACTATCACCGATAACCTCTCCCTTGACACAGAGGTCGACAAGAGGATCGGGAAGGCAGCCACAACACTAGCCCGCCTCACACAAAGGGTGTGGACAAATCCCAAGCTGACCACAAAGACAAAGATGGCTGTATACAACGCCTGTGTCCTCAGCACCTTGCTGTATGGCAGCGAGGCGTGGACCACGCATGCTCATCAGGAGAAAAGGCTCAATACCTTCCACCTGAGAAGCCTACGGCGCATACTTTGCATTTCCTGGCAAGACAAGGTGACCAACACCGGAGTCCTAACCTGCGCTGGCCTCCCAACCATGCATACCATGCTGAGACAGCGTCGGCTGCGCTGGTTGGGCCACGTTCGCCGCATGGAAGATGGTCGCATCCCAAAAGACATCCTTTATGGTGAGCTTGCCACAGGGCAGAGAAACATTGGCCGCCCACAGCTGAGATACAAAGACGTTTGCAAGCGTGACATGAAGGTGATTGAGATCAACACTGAGTCCTGGGAGGACCTCGCAGACGACCGCAACAGCTGGAGAACTACTCTCAAGAAACAGCTGCGGATTGGTGAGGACAAACTGTCAGCTGCTGCAGCAGAAAAGCGAGTTCGCAGAAAAGGGATGACAGCCAACAGATCAGCATCAGCATACACATGCGACCGCTGCGACAGAGACTGCCTCTCTCGCATTGGTCTGTACAGTCACAGGCGACGCTGCTTGGACCAAGCAGACAGCCCATCTAGACATTAGAACGGATGTACTTTGTCCATGGTCAGTCATGACCCCGAAGGAGGCCTACTACTATATGTGTGTGTGTGTGTGTGTGTGTGTTTGTGTGTGTGTGTGTGTGTGTGTGTGTGTGTGTGTGTGTGCGTGCGCGTGCGCGCGCTGTTATGATCATCTAACTGAACTTTTACGTAATTGTGAACAGATGTGACTGTGAAGGTCTGCATTTTGAAGAAACGTAGTCCCAGATAAGAGAAAGCAAGATTATATACCTAATCAGTCAATGTGGCCAAATGATAGGGGCAGCGGACGACTGACTGGGAGATTGTAGGTTAAAACCCTCTTCAGCCTAAACAAACAATTGTGAGATTTTCTGTTTGATCTAACCAGCTTCTACCCAGAGTTCAGCGCACTGTGCACTCATTGGGAAGACTGTAACCACAAAGTCGAGCCTAACAGATGTATCACTCATATTTCCTTCAAACGCCGCAGGTGTTTGTATCTCTCGGGCCTGGTAGACCGCCAAGCTGTATTACAATAATAATAAATAATAATTACAATATCTATATAGCGCACAATCTTGATAAAAATCAAATCTAAGCGCTGAACATACACATACGCACGCATGCACACACACGTACACACGCACACACACATGGCTATAAATGGGAAAAAGAAGAAAAGCAATGGAAAATTATATATAAGTGTACTCAAAGTAGAAAAAAAAGAAATCAATAGAAAACATATTATAAACAAATATATATTACGATGTGATCCCACACGAAGTGGAGACAGGCTGCAGTGGGGGTTGAGTGAGGTCAGGATTTTATGCAGAGGAGAAAAGGCGAGTTTTGAGAGCGGACTTGAAGGAGACAAAAGTAGATTGCTGACGGACTGAGAGAGGAAGTTTGTTCCAGGAAAGTGGACTAGAAACAGAGAAGGCACGTGGACCATAGGTATTGAGCTTAGTGCGTGGAAAGCGAAAAGTGAGAGGATCGGAGCAGAGGGGGGGGGGGGGGAGGGGGGGGGGGGGTACGTGAGGAAACATAGATCTCAAGTAGACTTGACAGGTAATCGGGGGCTGCGTTATTGAGGCTTTTGTAGCACATGGTGTCTAGTTTGTACTGTATGCGCTTTGATACAGGTAGCCAGTGAAGTTGTGCCTGGAGAGGGGAGATGTGGTCAGCTTTTTTCTTTTTGAATACAAGGCGTGCAGCATTGTTTTGAATGCGCTGTAGGATGTGAATGGTGGAGGCGGGAAGACCACACAGGAGTGAATTGCAATAGTCAATGTAAGACATTATGAAGGAGAGAACGAGTTTTGCAGTTGTTTCGACAGAAAGATACTTCCTGATCAGGCTTATACGATGGAGGTGATAGTAGCAAGATATGACAGTTTGAGAAACAAAGTTGTTCATGGAGAGGGTAGTGTCAAGATAGACACCAAGGTTCTTAGCTGAATCAGGAATTGGGACTGATATGTTACATAATGGGAGAGAAAGAAGAGGCAGCTGAGAAAGTTTCTGACGGGTGCCAATGAGGATAGCTTATGGAAGTAAGCGTAGAATACAGCCCTGGCACGCGATCTGAATCCGAAAATAGAACTCTGTAGCATTACCATTATCGTCCCCGTTTTTGTTATCATTGCAATTTGAAGACTTATTCAGTTATTGTCCCACGGACCTGTGACCTGCATGCCTGCATGTTTACTTAGTTTCAGTGGGCGTGGAGGTGTATTAAAGAGAGAGTCGAGAAGATCAGCGTGGGGTTAGTGACGTGGGAGAAGAAGGGCCAGCAGAACGAAAACAAAACGACAAGTTTATCAGCCAAGGCAAAATAAACCGTGCCTTTTCAGATGTACTATATGCAGCTTGAAGCCACCGTATATGTCAGGCAAAAACACTTTTGTTCTTTGTCCAGAATTTTTTTTAAGGTTACGTTCATCATCTCCTCCTTGGGAATACCGGGGGCTTTTTCAGGATAAATAGTATCCCCGCCTTCTAAAAATCCTGGGCTAGAAAATTCCTTTTTTCTGTCACTGTCTTTGTTTCTGCCTTGCTCCTTTGCTTTCTGTCGTTTGTTCCTATCATTTTCTGCTTTGCTGGTCCATTCACCTGTATGTGTTCGATAAAATCTTATACACTTTCTCTTTGGGTTGATAATTGGGCACATATGTTAAGTGCATTTTTGGCTCTAGGGAAGTGAGATATGCGGAAGCAATTACAGTTAATTTAGGCCCGGTTTTACATATGTTTAAGTGTCCTTAATTATGTTTAAATTTGTAATCAGGTATGTTTTTTTAAATCCCCTGTGTGATAAATTGGACGGCATGGTCAACGCCAGGGGCATTTTCTTAGAGTATGTGCGCGAATACATTGATATGTGTACTTAATTGAATTTCTTTTTTTTTCCTGTTGAAGTACTGTGTGTATACTGAAATGGTTAAAGCCCTGATATGGTTGTACGCAGTCGGCTGGGCTTTAAGCAACAATAAGAATAAGACTCCATCATCCAGACCACCGAACTAATCATCTGAGGTGTCATGTTCGAACTAAGAAAGAACATGGCCCGTTAGCTTTGAATTAAGCGGCCTTTGTAAAAACAAAACAAACTAAAAACTGCAGCCCAGCTGATAATTGAATCTACAATCCCTGTACTATCAGCAACGCGTTTGAACCAACTGGGCTAACGAACAAAAACAAACAAACAAACAAACAAAAAAAGCAAAAACAAAACCGCCACCCACCTGAGAATCGAACCCACGACACCTGCATTATTGGTGTGGCGTTCTAACCACCTGAGCTAAGGGGGCCAAATTGAACCCAGAACGCCTGGCGTTATGATCATGGCGCTCTCACAACTGAGGTACTGGGCCACTAAACAATCCCCAGAACAGGGATAACGACTAAATAAGTTGTGTATTTAGGTTAGGTATACCACATTCATAGTCTGAATTTTCGACCTCCGATCCGTGTCTGATGTGTTTCGAGAACACCGCACACCTCTGTTAATTGTTAATCGTTAAACTGATTCAGGTCGTCTATAGCTAGTTGAAACTTGAATCACCAAAGGACAGAAAATGATAAATACGGTTTAATTAACAGCACAGAAATAGGCAGTCGTGTCATTCCCATAGGCAATCGTGTCGGCCTTTTCATGGACGAAAAAACACGCTGAAAGATGAATGCGAATGGAGCAGGCGATATAATGAAGTGTACGTTGTTGACATTATGACCTCATCAGCAGTTTCTGATGACTTGAAAATTACGAAGGTGTAAGCAATCACGAGTTTTTGACAGCGCTTTTATTCCATTAATTTCTGTTCGGTACTGATTTTTAATTCACGTGGCTTCACTGTATCAGAATACGTGTAAATCTGTTAAGAGTAGACATCAATGAAGCCTACTCTTATTTATTTTTTCAAAAAGACATCTTTACAAGACTAACTGAATAATTATTTGGTTTGTTAAGGAAACACGGTGAACGGGTTATTTTCTTTTTCATTTACACATCATTCATTTTTATTTCTTTTAACCGGCCCTTTCCCTTTCACGTTTATAAAAACACCAAAAGGGGTCACTCAGAACTGCAGCATACCACACGAACTGCTTCCCACCTTTCTGAAAGTTGCTCTATTAGCTCAGTTGGCCGGACAGTCACACTAATAACCCAGTGGCCGTGATTCGACCCTCACGTAGGCCAAAGTTCTTTTCTCAAGATCTTGTTAGCACATTATATTGTTTAGCAATATACGTACAAGGGAGAATCCGACAATAACAAAGGTATCTCACGATGCAACCGAAATGTTTTAAGGTTTCTTTGAGCAACATTCTTGTAGCTAGTCCTCATATATTCTGATGAGAGTGGTAGGACTTTAAACTCTACAAAACGAAACAAAACATAGGATTTTACGCAGGCTCGAGGAGTGTCAGCCAAATAATTACTGATAGGTTTGAGTGGAGCGCGTAGAGAATTGTCCGTGATGATAGGTTTGAGTGGAGCGCGTGGAGAATTGACCGTACTCATAGAGAGAATTGTCTATACTGATAGAGAGAATTGTCCATACTGATAGAGAGAAATGTCTGATACTGATAGAGAGAATTGTCCATACTGATAGAGAGAATGTCTATACTGATAGAGAGAATTGTCTGTACTGATAGAGAGAATGTCGACTGAAGAATTGTCCGTACTGATAGAGAGAATTGTCCGTACTGAATAGAGAGAATTGTCTATACTGATAGAGAGAATTGTCTATACTGATAGAGAGAATTGTCCATACTGATAGAGAGAATTGTCCGTACTGATAGAGAGAATTGTCCGTACTGATAGAGAGAATTGTCCGTACTGATAGAGAGAATTGTCTATACTGATAGAGAGAATTGTCCATACTGATAGAGAGAATTGTCTGTACTGATAGAGAGAATTGTCTATACTGATAGAGAGAATTGTCTCCGATAGAGAAATCTGTACTGATAGAGAGAAATGTCTGTACTGATAGAGAGAATTGTCCGTACTGATAGAGAGAATTGTCCGTACTGATAGAGAGAATTGTCCTATACTGATAGAGAGAATTGTCTATACTGATAGAGAGAATTGTCTGTACTGATAGAGAGACTTGACCGTATCTGATAGAGAGAATTGTCCATACTGATAGAGAGAATTGTCCGTACTGATAGAGAGAATTGTCCATACTGATAGAGAGACTTGTCTGTACTGATAGAGAGAATTGTCTGTACTGATAGAGAGAATTGTCTATACTGGTAGAGAGAATTGTCTATACTGATAGAGAGAATTGTCCGTACTGATAGAGAAAATTGTCCGTACTGATAGAGAGAATTGTCCATACTGATAGAGAGACTTGTCCCGATACTGATAGAGAGATTGTCTGTACTGATAGAGAGAATTGTCTATACTGTAGAGAACTTGTCTATACTGATAGAGAGATTGTCCGTACTGATAGAGAGAATTGTCCGTACTGATAGAGAGAATTGTCCATACTGATAGAGAGAATTGTCCATACTGATAGAGAGACTTGTCTGTACTGATAGAGAGAATTGTCTGTACTGATAGAGAGAATTGTCTATACTGATAGAGAGAATTGTCTGTACTGATAAAGAGAATTGTCTGTACTGATAGAGAGAATTGTCTGTACTGATAGAGAGAATTGTCCATACTGATAGAGAGAATTGTCTATACTGATAGAGAGAATTGTCCGTACTGATAGAGAGAATTGTCCATACTGATAGAGAGAATTGTCCATACTGATAGAGAGAATTGTCTGTACTGATAGAGAGAATTGTCTGTACTGATAGAGAGAATTGTCCATATTGATAGAGAGAACTGTCTGTACTGATAGAGAGAATTGTCTATACTGATAGAGAGAATTGTCTGTACTGATAGAGAGAATTGTCTGTACTGATAGAGAGAATTGTCCATACTGATAGAGAGAACTGTCTGTACTGATAGAGAGAATTGTCTATACTGATAGAGAGAATTGTCTGTACTGATAGAGAGAATTGTCCGTACTGATAGAGAGAATTGTCCATACTGATAGAGAGAATTGTCTATACTGATAGAGAGAATTGTCTGTACTGATAGACAAAATTGTCTGTACTGATAGAGAGAATTGACGTACTGATAGGTTTGAGTGGAGCGCGTAGAGAATTGTCCGTACTGATAGAGAGAATTGACGTACTGATAGGTTTGAGTGGAGCGCGTAGAGAATTGTCCGTACTGATAGAGAGATGACGTACGAGGTTGAGTGAGCGCGTAAAATGTCCGTACTGATAGAGAGAATTGACGTACTGATAGAGAGAATTGACGTACTGATAGAAGATGACTACTGATAGGTTTGAGTGGAGCGCGTAGAGAATTGTCCGTATACGATAAATCCCTTTTGAGCAAAGCCTGACAAACTCTGACAGGTAGGAGTAGGACTGTTTGTAAAAAGGGACGTGATGAATGTAGAGACCTCTTGCCTTCCAGACTGGTTCCATGAGTCTGGTTCGAGAAAAAATTTTGTGCGAGTGGCCTCTAATCCGTTAAGCTGTGAATGGGTTCCTTACCCTGTTTAGGTTGGGGAAGAGAAAGCAACGAGGGAGAGGGTTGAAATTCTCCTTCAAAAGGCTGATCAGAGGAGTGAGGTTTTTATTACATTGTCCTACCCCCACGATTTTAATGTAACAATGAGGTTTTTATTACATTGTCCTACCCCCACGATTTAAATGTAACAATGTGCCTTTGTCCCTTATGCTTTTGTAAAGCGCTTGACATCAGTGTAGGCACATTACCTCCTTCTCATAGAACTGGTCAGATTCCAGAAGAACTCCTGTGGAATACAAGCCCATTCCTGTTGAAGAAAAGCTGCTAATCAGAGTAATGAGGTCTTTATTACATCGTTCTCCCCCCCCCCCCCCCCCCACTACATCTTTAATGTAGCTATCTGCCTTTGTGTCTCCTAGTTTTGTAAAGCACTTGACATCAGTTTACACATAGCACCTCCGTCTCATAGAACCTGTCAGATTCCAGAGGAAAGTCTGTGGAATACAAGCCCATCTCTGTTGAGGATGCAACTTGATATTGTCAGAGTTGCGTATGGCAATTGTCGCTAATACAACTGCTTTTGTAAAGCGCTTGACATCAGTGTAGGCACAGCATCTCCTTCTCATAGAATGGTCAGATTCCAGAGGAAAGTGTGTAGAATACAAGCCCATTTCTGTTGAAGAAAAGCTGCTGATCAGAGTGGTGAGGTCTTTATTACATTCCCCCCACAACTTTAATGTAGCTATCTGCCTTTGTGTCTTCTAATTTTGTAAAGCACTTGACATCATTGTACACATAGCACCTCCATCTCATAGAACCTGTCAGATTCCAGAGGAAAGTCCGTGGAATACAAGCCCATCTCTGTTGAGGATGCTACTTGATGTGAGAGTTGCGTATGGAATGTGTCGCTAATGCAACGTCCAGGTTTATCCCAGGCGTTCTGGATGGGGGGTCGGTGTACCAGTCAATACAGTTGGAAGCCAAGGGCCTGAGGGGAATGTTTGACTATTGCCGACTGTCTGTAGCCACACTTTTACTTCTGTCATTCGTCGTCTACGTGGTCAGGCCACATCTGGCAATGAATGTGGTTCTTTGCCTGATCCTTACAGCTGACATGGAGCTTGGACTTGTCGTCGGAAAGCCTGCCTCCAATTTCGTAGTGGGGCGACCATCCCCAGGCCAGCACATTGAGAATGGTGGATGGCCTTCAGATAATTATAGAGGTCAGCTATGAAATAAGCCAGTCTTGCCTAGATCAAATGAGCAGGCCTGAACCAGCTGGCAGTGATGTCTATCGGGACGTGGAAAGGTCACCCTGGGCAAGGGTACGCTTAAAATGTCCCATACGTCGTAATGACGAAGCCTTCAGGCGGATAAAGGGCGCTGTCTGAAGCCCTAGTTCCCTGTGCTCACAGGACAGGTCTGTCGGCTATCAGATAAGGGCAGGATAACTCCTACAGAAAACCTGAAGGGTTGAAGTCAGTAGTACCAGGCCCGCAGTCGC
>CM060313.1:69440798-69450798 GCA_030674185.1 Monoplex corrugatus
GACTGGTTGGCTTGTTGCTAGAGCTGTGGTCACAAAGATTCTGATCTCTCGAAATTAATCCCCAGGCGTGCAAACATAGAAATTGGCTTATTTGCTCCTCGTCTTAACGCTCTCATTATTCTGCTGGTGTCACCTTTAGGGTGTTTCATAGATCCCGTTCGTGCTACCTCTCCCCGCCCCTCCCAAGACTCCCCAATTTTACAACCTTGCCAGCGCTCGGGATTTTTGCGAGGAGTCTGCCGGAGACTTCAGTCAAAGACGTCAAAGATTCGGATGGAACGCAGTTGGAACTGTCTAAGTGTGATGACTCTCTCTTTAACAAACTCGTGAACGAACTCCTGTTACCCTCGTAAAAATCTCTCTCTGTGTTCTACTTCTCTCTCACTCTCTCTCTCTCTCTCTCTTTCTCTCTCTCTCTCTGTTTTCTCTCTCTCTCTCTCTCTTTAAGTTTCTCTCTCTCTCTGTGTTTTCTCTCTCTACCTCTCTCTCTGAGTTCTCTCTCTCTCTCTCTGTCTCTCTCGCTCTCTCTCTCTCTCATTCGCTCTCTCTAACTTAATTAACTTTAACGTTTACTTGAGAATTTTTTGCAAAATGAAGATAGATCGTATGGAAAAAGTTTCCTGACCCATCCCCACCCCCCACCCCCTTGAAAAAATTAAACGATGAGGAAAGTTTTACCTTCAAGCAATTGAGCTGTTCTGTTTTGTTAAGTAGCTGTGTGCAGTTGCCCACTGATGGTCTCGGCTGGCCAAAAGATCGGAAACTTCAAGAATTTGTGATGCTTTACAAGAGTCGTAATGTCAAAGATTGCAACAACTACAGAACCATTGCCCTAATCAGCCACGCCAGTTAGTTTTGCTCATAATTATTCTCAACAGACTGAAGCCCAAGATAGAACAAGAACTATCTGACTGCCAAGCAGGCTACAGATCCAATAGAAGCACAAAGGATATGCTCCTTGTGCTACAAACACTTACAGGGAAAATAAAAAGCACTGAAAAAGAAGCTTTTGTCACCTTCATAGACTATATCAAAGCTTTTGACAACGTCATTTATCTCTGCCTGTTCAACACAATGGTCAAAATGGGCTTTCCCAAACACCTCATTGCGTTAATTACCTCATTATATAAAGACTAAAAGGCTCCTGTTAGACGGAACAATCAAAAATGTAAATTCTTCAACATCCGCAGGGGAGTCAGCCAAGGTTGCATCCTCTCGCCATATCTCTTAAACAGTTACACGGAAAAAGTCACGAGAAATGCTGATATAGAGGACAAGGTATAAAGATGGGAGGAAAAAATCGTTCAACATTGCGCTATGCCGATGATACTGTGCTCTTAGCAGACAACATTACCAGCATAAAAAGAATTTTATACAGGGTAGATACAGCAGGCAAAAAGGCTGGTCAAAACTTGAACGCCAAGAAAAGGCAAAGACACTGAAAACAATCATGACATCTTAATTAACAAAGTTCCTTTAGAAAATCTTAAGGATTTCAAATATCTTGGTTCTGTAAAAACTGATTATGGAATCTGCTCCAAAGACATTAAAATACGAATTGGAACGGCAAAGCAAAAAAAAAACAAAAAAAAAAAGGTCCAATCCAACAGCATCTGGAAAGTCAGAGGCATACCAAATGGCCTGAAAGTTAGACTTTTAAAATGTTTGATCTGGCCAGTCATGATTTATGACTGCAAAGCCTGGACTTTGAGAAAAATTGATCGCAGAAGAATTGAGGTAGCAGAGATGTGGTTATATCGGAGACTACTACGCGTCAAATGGACAGATAGAAGAACTAATGAAAGTGTCCTGGAAGGACTTGATACCCCCAGAAAACTACTACTAAAATACACTGGCCATGTGTCACGCAACAAGAACACGGACCTCATGGCAACCATCTTTCAAGGAAAAACGGTGGCAAAAAGGAAGACCTCCAATCTCACACATCGAGAACATAACTAACATCAGTGGCCTAAATATTCAAGAAATGGTCAATAAAAGTCAAGACAGAGTGGCCTGGAGGGATATGGTGGTGTCCAAGTGTGCAGCGGCCAACACCGAACCCGGTGACGCCGACAGGTGAGACAGGTGAGAGCTATGCGCAGGGTGTGTAGATAGCAAGGGAAATGTGATGAACTGAAGTAATCTTAGGTATTTTAGGCACATTTTCATACATGCTTTTTTGGTGTTCTTAGTTATGTTTAGATTTGTGGTCATGTTTTTTTTTAACTCGCTGGTGATAAATCAGAGTGGACAACGCCAAGGCATATTCTTGGATTATGTGCGCAAATGCATTGAAATGTGTACTTAGTTTTTTTCCCCAGCTTTTTCCACAAGGATGTATGGTGTACCTTTTGAGACGGTTATAGCCCTGATATGGTTCTGTGTAGTCGGCTGGGCTTTAAACAGAAATAACAATAACAGTTATGTTTATACAAATGTATTCAGGCTTCTTTTCTTTTTTATCCCCTAATACTAAGTTGGGGGGGGGGGGGAGAGAAGAGTAGCCAACGCCAGGGGCATATCCGAAGATTATGGGCGCGAATGCATTCATATCCGGACTTAAATTTCTTTCCAAGGGTTTTGTTGTTGTTGTTGTTGTCGTCGTCGTTGTTGTTTTGTTATTCAAGATAAGTGAGGTGTTGTGTATTAATTGCGAGCGGTAAGTTGAGCTTTAAACAATAATAACAGTAATGAAGATAATAAGTTCAGAATTACCCAAGGCTTTCCTGATATATCCTTTCTTTTCTTTTTCTTCCTCTTCTACTTTTTCTTTTTAGAAGACAGACTGGCTTTGTTGACACAGCTGTGGACTCAAGCTCTGATGTGACAAGTTTAGTCCCAAGCTGTGACACACAACTGGTCATTTTGCCACTCAGTTTCAGTTTCAGTTTCAGTTTCTCAAGATAACGTCTCAGCTCTCCGGGTGAATTCCATATGCACTAACGTCACAGGTGCCATGTGATGGAGAAGATCCAGAATGAAAAATGATCACTGCACAAGCCTTAAGCCTACACATTAACCCACGAATTGGCCAGGTCCTGAGGTCCTACCTAGATAGTCCCATACCCCTGGGGTCGTAGGGGAGAGAGGTGGCAGAGACCTCAACTTTCGCTGAGGCCTGCACCTCGAGGGCGGCGCCTATCCCCTCTCCCTCACTTCAAATTCATATTCATATTAACTTCTTTTTTTTTACCAAGACTTCAGAAAGGCAAGAAGGCTAACTGATCTTCAAGGGGTGGGACCTGGGAAATCAGCCTATCTCTCCAATGTTTTATACCAAGGCAGCCGGGCAATGCCCTTCTCTTCACGATTTTCAACTGCCGTGGGATCTTAAGCGTGCGCAGCCAGAAGGCACACGGATCCGACCCGTTTTTTCGTCCCCTTCCGAAGGTCTAAACGTTCAGTTCGATTTTCCGGTCAAACTGAGGAGAAAGGTCGTCGAAGGCTCTATGGGAAGCCAACCCTGGAACCTCGAGTTTAGTTATTGGCAGGCGAACGTCTGAACCATTCCGCCACTCTTCCCGGCGCAAATCTTCTCTTGCCAGCCATCTTAAAGCTACAATCATTCTGGTGTTGGTAGCTCAGTGTTTCTCTGGTACCGCTCAAATACCCTCCCCCCTCCCTGCTCTTTCACCCCCGTCTCAATTTCAAGACCTTGCCAATGCATTGAGTTTTGCGCAGGGTCGAGAATCGGTCAGATACTGCCAGATCTACAGGTGGAGCGCATTTGTTGTTGTCCCTGTGCGACGAATCCCGCTTGCATAAACTCCAAATTGTAATTCCTGCTCTGACAACGTTCACCTGTCTCTGTCTCTGTCTCTGTCGCTGTCTCTCTCTCGCTCTCGCTCCTCTCTCTCTCTCTCTCTCTCTCTCTCTCTCTCTCTCTCTCTCTCTCCTCTCTCTCTCTCTCTCTCTCTCCTCTCTCTGTTAATTTGGTGATTTATTCGATAGTTGGTAGATAAACCGTTGATTGGAGATTTGCTGAATTAGAGGATTGGTGGACTTACTGTAGAGTTAATTGATCGGTTGATTGAACGAGGGATTGTCAACTTGATGACATTCTGATTGACTGATCAGTCAGTATGATTGATTGAGTAATTAATAGGTTGACAAATTTGACAGTGTTGGATAAACTGTTGATTGGTAAATAGACTACGCGGACTGAGGAACAGTCATACGGATGAATGATTCATACATAGATTGATTGATAGATAGATTGGTTCATTGATTGATTGTATGATTGGTTATGTTTATTGAATGGTATACTGATTGATATGTTGACAGATTATCCGGTGACGATAAATAATATATGAATAGTCATGGGTTGAGCAATGGATTTACAGACATGTCGATCAACTATCTAATGACGAAAATCATTTATAGGAAATTATTATGATTTTGATATAGTCAGACAGGTGTTGTAAATGTATTATTATGTATCACGGATGAATTACCTTTGGGATTACTCCAGATTGTGGATTACATCGAATTGTAAAATGCGCTGGAAATTAACAAAATGTCAGACCCATCCCCACCCATCCCATTGTTGTACTGTGGCCCAAGGCCGATGTACATTAAACTGTCTGAGTCTGAGTCTGAGTCTCTCTCTCTATCTGCCTGTCTGTCTCTGTCTTTGTCTGTCTGTCTCTCTCTCTCTCTCAGTCCCCCCCCCTCTCCCCTCTCTCTCTTTGCCTGTCTGCCTGTTTATCTCTGTCTCTATCTGTCTCCTCTCTCTGTCTCTCTGTTTCTGTCTGTCTGTCTCTCTCTCTTTCTTTCTCTCTCTCTCTATCTCTATCTGTCTGTCTGTCTGTCTGTCTCTCCCTCTCTCTCTCACGCAAACTCCAGATTCCAATTCCTATTCTAGCAACAATCATCTCTCTCACTCTCTTCTTATGAATAGTTTAGCGAAGGGATAATAATTAGATTAGCAACGATAGTAAGTTGGCCTTTGTGCTAATATCGTTGGAAAAATGTTTTACCACCTCTCTCTCTCTCTCTCTGTCTCTGTCTCTGTCTCTGTCTCTCTCTCTCTCTCTCTCTTTCTCTCTGTCTCTGTCTGTCTCTCTCTTTCTCTCTCTTTCTCTCTCTCTCTTTCTCTCTCTCTCTTTCTCTCTGTCTCTGTCTGTCTCTCTTTCTCTTTCTCTCTCTCTTTCTCTCTCTCTCTGTCTCTTTCTCTCTCTCTCCTCGCTCTCTCTCTTTCTCTCTCTCTCTTTTCTTTCTCTCTGTCTCTCTCTCTCTCTCTGTCTGTCTCTCTCTCTCTCTTTCTCTCTCTCTTTCTCTCTCTCACGCAAACTCCAAATTCCAATTCCTTTTCTAGCAGCGATCATCTCTCTCACTCTTTCTTCATATTAGTAGTTTAACTAAGGGATAATAGTTAATAGATTAGCAATGATAGTAAGTTGGCCTTTGTTCTAATACCGTTGGAAAATCTCTCTCTCTCTCTCTCTCTCTCTGTCTGTCTGTCTGTCTGTCTCTCTCTCTCTTTCTGTCTCTCTCAATCTATCTCTCTCTCACGCAAACTCCAAATTCCAATTCTAGCAACGATCATCCCTCTCACTCATTCTTCTTATTAGTAGCCTACTTTAACAAAGGGATAATAATTAATAGATTAGCAATGATAGTAAGTTGGCCTTTGTACTAATACTGTTGGAAAATAAAGTTTTACCATCTCTCTCTCTCTCTCTCTCTCTCTCTCTCTCACTCACTCTCACCACACACACACATACACACACTCTCTCTCTCATTCTCTCTCTTTTTGGATCCAATGCAGAATGTTGCATTGTGTTCAGTCTTCGTACCGTGCCTAACATCATTGATGCATTATCCACCGATGCAGTTCCCTACACCGGTACATAATTGCACACTTTGTACATTTGGACGTTGAGCTTTTTAGTATTCGCAGGCTTATGGCACTTGCCGCGATACGCGATGGCACTGAATCTTCAGTCACATAGTAGTAAAGATGTCGGTCTACCTCATACGGAGTAAGTCACCCGCGATACGTGAACACGCAGTCTTCATTAAATTAAACTGCCCTGACCTAAGTTAATCTGACAACAAAATTGGTGTTGAATTGCCCGGCCTCCGGAAATGATGGAGTGGGCTCGTGCACAGTCCACGACCGGTAGTGATAAACAGCGATATTAATGGCCGATTGAACGAAAGACATTTAAAACACCGTCGCCACTTCAGGGCGCCATCTGGCACTAAATGGATGACGCCATGTTGTTCAGTTGTTAAATCAATTGACTCTATTATTTCCACGGGTCATTTTGTCGGGATGTTTCGCTCGGTTTGTTTCAGTCTGATTTGGGGCTTGCTCGCTTCGTTTCCTCTCTTCATGAAGCGGGCGATTGGAGACGGGGCCGGACTTTTTGTCACGAAAGTTCACTCATTTCCAGTATTTTGTCTGACCGGCCAAAAGAAGTGTCAACCGGCGTTGTGTTATTGTTCCGTTTTTATTCCCCTCTTTCCCGTCCTCGCTTCTGGCGCTTCACCACAAAAAACATGACTTAAAATGTCTCTTTCACCAAGTGGACGCGAGCGTGTGTCAAGCGTGCGCAGCGCGCGTGCGCGTGTGTGTTTTAGTGCAGTCCTCTCTTTCTCCGAGCAACACGTTGCTCTTGAGCTCTCTTTCTCTCTCTCTCTCTCTCTACGCGAAAGCTTGACGCTGTGACTTGACCGACTGCTGTTCTTTTTGCAAGGCAGCTATTAAGGTCTATAAATCCTGTTTATCAATTCCATCGGTACCCCTCATCCCAACCCCCGGGGCCGCGCTCTTTTAAAGCCGACAAGTCACCAGAAATGTTTTATGACTTTCCTTGTGTTTTCCTGCAACGCTTCAGCGCGTCCGCGTCTGCGCGGGCGTGAAAAGCATGTGCACACGCGCTTCGGTTTATTTTGATAGGTGATTATCTTGCTGTTTGTCGGCAAAGTCCGCGCTCGTGATCGGCGAGTCAGATACCTCGGTGAAGTAATTATTAGATCATGGTGTGGCTTACCTTAAGTATCCCTAAGAAAATTCATACCAGGGGCAATTTTTTTTTTAATTCCTTCTAACTGGTCCAGGGATAGTCAAACTTATACTAGATTCACTACCTAGCAAAGTACTCGTGTCAGCTGGTCAGTGAGTTAATCAATACATAAATAAATAGAAAATTTCAGTATTAAAAAGGGCTAGAACTGGTTCTATCACTGCATTATATCGTAGTCCAAAAATACCAGCCACAGTGATGATGATGACAAACTCACCAGTTGATACAATGGAGAAGTAGGCATACTTGGCTTCAGTGCATTGTGTGAGTCTTCATATGGTATAGAAGACCCATCCTGAAAACAGATTATTTTGCACTTTTGCATGAGAAAGAGACCTGCAGCCTTATCTTCTGCTTCCGCCAGCTCATTGAAACGCAGAGCTCACAGAGAGAGAGACAGACAGACAGACAGATAGACAGAGAGACAGAGAGAGAGAAATGACAGAGACAGAGAGAGAGAGAGAGAGAAATGACAGAGAGACAGACAGAAACAGACAAAAGACGAGAGAGAGAAGAGAGAGAAAGAGATGGAGAGAGAGAGATGAGGAGAGAGAGAGAAGAAATGAGAGAGAGAGACAGATAGAGAAACAGAAAGAGAAATGACAGAGAGAGAGAGAGGGGGGGTATCTCATTTTGCGCTCCCTCCTAGTCCATCTGCTCCTCAACCCCCCCCCCTCTCCCAAATAAAACGGTTCGTGAAAGTTCGAAAACGGAAGCGGTCTGATTTTCAGTCCACAGTAGGCCTACTTTGGACTTAACACAATTGTGTGTGTGTGTGTGTGTATGTATGTGTGTGTGTGTGTGTGTGTGTGTGTGTGTGTGTGTGTGTGTGTGTGTAAAAGCAGAGGACTATTTCAATATACACGCTGATGATGGTTTTTTGGACATACAAAGTGCCTGCACTAAGAGCACTACATGTGCCGACAACGTACAAAACGCCCGGGGCGCGTATCTAGTTTAGGTCACACTATCGGGGTGTGATCACCCCTTCCCTCCCCCCCCCCTCTCCCACAATCTTCTTATTTCTCTATTTCATCAGCACAACGACCGCGCTGACGCCATCTTGAAAGATAGACACAACGAACATCAAACATCTTGATAAATCGGAGAAAATATCAGCTCAAGGTTATTTGCCTCTGTCAGAGTGACATAGGCTATATAAATTGCAGACATAAAAATCATTGCTTCGGCGTTGCTGCCTGGTTGGCAAGATAGTGTCGTACCGTTCAAGCGTTTCACGTTATCAAACTTAATGAGGGCACAGCTTGCAAAAGCTGGCAAAAACGGATTGTGTTTGGAAGCAAAAACAGAAGAGCCGATCCCCTTCGCTGCTCACACACAAAGTACGACTCTCGCTGATGTCGCGAGGCATTTCCGACTCTCCTCCCCACTTTCTGTCTCTGTATCTGCCCTCCACCTCCCCTCTCCCACTCTCTCTTTCTCTCTCTCTCTCTCTCTCTCTCTCCCTCTCTCTCTCTTTCTTTTTTTCTTTCCACTTCTCTTCCTTTGTTTAAAACTTACCTTGTGAATGCCATCAGCAAACGAAAGAATATTATAAATCAATTTGATATGTGTTTATACAAAAACATTTAAACTAAAATCAGAACCGTTGTTGCTAGGCTTTTACGTGGTTTAATGTTTATGTGATTGCGCTATTGCGTTGTAATGTGCACGAAACTGATGCGAGCAGAATGATTGGAACATTTATTTGGCCAGCAAACAGGCCAGTTTTTTGTTTGTTTGTTTTGTTTTTTGTGTTTGTGTGTTTGTTTTTGTTTTGTTTTGTTTTGTTTTTGTTTTTTGAAAGTGAACTTGAGATTTAGATTTGGAATCTTTGGATCTAGCGACAGGGCCAACCTGCATTGAAAATGCATCAACGGCAGGATCTAACGTATATTTTGATCATTCATTTCTTTTCAAAACCAACAGAAGAAAACACAAGGGAACATGTGTTACGGTCGTTTATCAGTGTCTAAACCACCTCAAACAAACTAATCTAACGTATTTTGTGATCGTTTGTTTACTTCAAAGCCTTTTTTTTAAGAACAGAACACATTTTTGAAAATGTTTAATGAATCTTAAAACGGTGGAGGGAAAAATGTCCATGCTGGTTTTCTTCTTTACAAAATGAACGTAACAGCAGGAGCCGCAGGTAGGAAGTGAATTTTGTCAGTATGATGGATATCGTTTCTTTGTGTGTGTGTGTGTGTGTGTGTGTGTGTATGTGTGTGTGTGTGTGTGTATGTGTGTGTGTGTGTGTGTGTGTCTGTCTGTCTGTCTGTCTGTCTGTCTGTGAGAGAGAGCGTGTGTTTGTTTGTGTGTATATACTTTATGTGTGTGTGTGTGTGTATGTGTGTGTGTGTGTGTGTGTGGTGTGTGTGTGTGAGTGTGTGTGTGTATGTTCGTTCTTTGATTTAATGTCTTTTCACTATGAGTGATATCAGACGGGTGTGTATGTGTGTGTGTGTGAGTGTGTATGTATGTGAATGTGTGTGAGTATGTGTGGTGTATGTGTGTCTAAGTTCTGTGTGTTTGTGCATGTGAGTGTGTGTGTGTGTATGTGTGTGTTTGTGCATGTGAGTGTGTATGTGTGTGGTGTGTGTGTGTGTGTGTGTGTGTGTGTGTGTGTGTGTGTGTGTGCACGGGCGTGCGTGAATTTGGTGTTTGTTCAAAGAGGGAATCATCGCACTCGAACAATTTCTTATGCGCTCCACCCAAATCTGCCAGCAACTATTTGGCAGACTCTTCAGCTTGCTTACACGACCTTATGCACTGGCAAGGGCTTGAACTGTGAAACATAAGGCTGCCACCATCAGAATGATTGAAGCATAAAGACTGGCAGTGAACAGAAATGATTGAAGCATAAAGACTGGCAGTGAACAGAAATGATTGAAGCATAAAGACTGGCAGTGAACAGAAATGATTGAAGCATAAAGACTGGCAGTGAACAGAAATGATTGAAG
>CM060313.1:69460798-69513298 GCA_030674185.1 Monoplex corrugatus
CAAAAGATGTTATCATCATGTATATCACTTCATTTATTTATTTATTTATTTATTTATTTATTTATTTATTTATTTATTCATTTATTTATTTATTCATTTATTTATTTATTTATTATTTGTTTTTGTTTTTTTGTTTGTTTACTTGTTCTTTTTTGTTGTTGTTGCTTACTTATTTATTTATCTATTTATTTATTTATTTGTTTCTTTGTCTGTCTGTCTGCCTGCCTGTCTGGTCTGTCTGTCTGTCTGTCTGTTTATTTATCTATCTATCTAGCTGTCTGTTGCGTGGGAGGTTGGTTCTTTTGATAAAGTCGTGGACTCCAGATCTGATATCTCGAGTTCAGTCCCAGCCCGTAACAGTAAAAACTGGCCTGTTTGTTGCCCATCTGGATGTTTCCATCATTCTGGTGATATCAGTGTTTCATAGGTCTTCCTCCCCCTCATACCTCACCTCATTTCAAGACTTTTGTGGTGCATAGGGTTTGCACAGGCTCGGGAACTTTGCCAGATAATTGCTGGCACATTCGGGTTGAGCGCATGTGAAATTTCCCCTGTGCAACGAATCCCTTTTGAACAAACTCCAAACAAACATTGTTGTCGTTGTCATTATCATTATAAAACCTATTTTCATTCGAGTGAGCACAAATCGTTTGGGGAGGTTGTTCCTTTTGTTTTGTTTTATTTTGTTTTGCTGTTTTTGTTTGTTTGTTCTGTTTTGTTATGATTTGATTCGTTTATTACATGTGGATAATATATTTCGATTTGTACCATTTTTTCAATTTTTCAAAAGTGGAATAGCCTTGATATCACTTTCTCTTGATCTAGATAAATATCGAGATGAGTCGGGCTAAACAGAATTACATTGAAATCCCAAGTAAAACAATATACAGATTGATGAACGTTGGAAGATTTGGAGTGGGGTGCTCATATCAGTGCATTTGCAGCGTATTTTGATTACTCCCATCTTAATTTCCAAATATTTCCTTCCACAAAATGCATGCGTTCAAAGATTTTATTTGAATCAAATTAAAGCTCAGCTGCAAACATACTTTGCTAATTTGGTCATTTTGCGTACTTATATGTCTATTGCATTTGTATTTTTAATCTCCCTTAAAAACGTGAGGGGGGGGGAGGGGGAGCGGAAGGGAAGTTATTTCAGATTATCCGGGAGGAATGTGTGTGTGTGTATGTGTGTGTGTGTGTGTGTGTGTGTGTGTGTGTGTGTGCGTGCGTGCGGGTGGGCGCGCGTGCGTGCTCGTGCGTGTCTCTGTCTCATACCACAATGTGTTTTCAAGATTTTATCAACTGGTTCTGTGTGGATCTTTAACAACTTTTGGTCAAATATGTGGCATCGTGAAGGGTGGCGAATGCGTGGAGAACAAGTTGTCAAAGTCAAAGTCACAGGATAAAAAAAAAAAGCCTAAATCAGATCTTTCTGAGGACGGTGTGTGAACAGCACATTCTTGTGAACTTCTGACAATATTCACAATTTGTTTACAATATTGTGACGATCTGCTATGGTCCTCGATGAACGTCAAGTTTTTGTTCCAACTGGACTTTTTGAAGATCACAGTGACTTTTAGAAGTACAAAATTTGGATCTGCTATGATAATGTTGGTATTGAGAGGAAGGTCGTGAGAATGTCTCGACAGTTTTGTCGTTATGGAATTCACTTCTTTGCTTGCTTGCTTGCTTGCTTGCTTGCTTGCTTGCTTGCTTGCTTGATTGATTGATTGACTGCTTGCTCAGAGTATGTTTTTGAATGTACTGCATAGACATATCTTGTTTCCTGTGAGGAAAAAACACCCACAAGCACGAGCGACCGTTATGTGAAAGAAAATTATGCAGCAATATTCAGTTGTCATTTGTGTTTCAATTCCAGCCGACTGCTCAGAACCAAATCGGGACTATTACCATTTCAAACAAAACACATCTAAGCGCATTGATGACCCTGGGGGGAAAACGAAAACCTGGAGAAGAAAATTCAATACACGTATCATTGCATTCACTAAATAATCTAAGAAAATGCCCCTGACGTTGGCCATTTCGCCAAATGTATCGCTAAGCCTGAATACAAATGAATAAACATAATTAACGTGAATAAACATAATGAAGTATATGAAAATATACACAAAAACTGGTCTATGGTACCTAACATTGCCACTACACAGTTCGTATTTCCTTAGAGCTAAAAATGCAGTTAGTGTGTGTACACCCAATTATCAATCCTAGTAGAAAGTATGTAGGCCTCCCTCGGTCATGGCTGACCATGGACAAAGTACATCCGTTCTATGTACGGATGTGAACCTGGGCAGTGTAATATGGAAGACAGGCTGTTGCCCATGCAACTTGTCCCCCCTCTCCACCTCGCTGACAGATCCAAAGGAACAGCAGGGCTGTTACGTTTTGGTGCCAACGCGGCCGCAGGAGCTGCCGGAAAGTGACAAAGTTTGCCATCCAACCGCCTTAGGGGCCCCACACCGGATTTACTGTCAGGGTTTACTCCCTTAGCTAGATGGCCGCGGGTAGCTCTTCAGAGCTGGCGCCCTTTGATGGATCTGATTTAATTCCACCAGGGTTTCTAGCCACCCTCCTCACCATCCTCCTGAGAGGACTGGTGGGGGTGCTGGTTTAGTCGCCAGCAATTCGATCCTGTGACAGGTAGTACTGGGTTCCAGGTTACCAGTAGCGGATACATCTATCCGACCTGACTATTAGAAAGTATGTAAGGATTTATGGAAAACTTCAATGAATCAGTAATGCAGAAAATGAGAAAGGAGGAGATGACAAAAAGCGAAGAAGCAGACTATAAACAAAAATGAAATTTGTGGTGGGGATACTGTTTATACTGAAAGAGCCCCCGGCATCCCCACGGGGGGGGGGGGGGGAGGGGGAGGGGGACGAAGGGGTGGGCTCAGACAGTCATAGGACAAAATTTATAATGTTTTGTCTCATTAGATTTGTGTAGGGTATTACACGCATTTTTTTTTTCAACCGTTCATACAACATAGTTTTCATCATTCATCAACCGCATGGGTTTTCCCGTCAGTGAAATGAACGGCGTGGGAATAGTGACAGAAATTCAGAGCTTGGGGGTTGTTCGAGAGGGATTTATCGCAGTCGGAAATTTTCATATGCGCTCCACCCAAACTGGCTTGTTCGCTACCAGTCTTGGTGTTTCCCTGCATTTATCGCAATCATCTGCTATTGCATTTCCGACACATGTCTGACATATGAAATATTACACTTAACTATTTAGACGTTCACATAGCACCACTGTCAGTTTTCGTCAGTTGTTCGGATTATAGATGTCATTCAGTTACATAATAACATTCCAAACATATTAGATAGTAACAGCATTGCATGTATTGCAATCATCTCATTGTATTTCGAAGATTACTTGACAGAACAATGTTTCTACCTTCTTTCGTCCTTTTGAGATACTCCACTTTCACATGGAACCCTTGATTTGTTTCTTTCTTCTTCTTCTTCTTCTTCTTCTTCTTCTTCTTCTTCTTCTTCTTCTTCTTCTCTTCTTTCTTCTTTCTTCTTTTCTTCTTCTTCTTCTTCTTCTTCTTCTTTTCTTCTTCTTTTCTTCTTCTTCTTCTTCTCCTCCTCCTCCTCCTTCTTCTTCATCATCATCATCATCATCATCTTCTTCTTCTTCTTCTTCTTTTCTTCTTCTTCTTTTCTTTTCTTCTCCTCCTCCTTCTTCTTCATCATCATCATCATCATCTTCTTCTTCTTCTTCTTTTCTTCTTCTTCTTCTTCATCATCATCATCATCTTCTTCTTCTTCTTCTTCTTCTCCTTCTTCTTCATCATCATCTTCTTCTTCTTCTTTTTCTTCTTCTTCTTTTCTTCTTCTTCTTCTTCTTCATTATCATCATCATCATCTTCTTCTTCTTCTTCTTCTTCTTCATCATCATCTTCTTCTTCTTCTTCTTCTTCTTCTTCTCCTCCTTCTTCTTCATCATCATCATCATCTTCTTCTTCTTCTTCATCCTCATCATCATCATCATCATCATCTTCTTCTTCTTCTTCATCATCATATCATCATCATCATCATCATCATCTCCTTCTTCTTCTTCATTCATCATCATCTTCTTCTTCTCTTCTTCTTCTTCTTCTTCTTCTTCTTCTTCTTCTTCTTCTTTTTCTTCTTCTTCTTCTTTTTCTTCTTTTTCTTCTTTTTCTTCTTCTTTTTTTCACAGTGGATTTACCATGTAAAATTTGGACCGCTCTCCCAGGGACAACCCGTCGCGCAGAGCAGCGTCGCTCATCTTTTTCTTTCTTTCTTTCTTTTCTATATGTTCAGCTAGTCATGTGGTAACATCACTTACATCTCACCAGAGTATGATATATCAAAGCAGTGCTGTTCACTGAGACAGCAAAATGTCTATTTCCCACTTGTATTCAAATTTCAAAAGTACCAAATCGCACGTGTTACACAAAACTGAACTGTCATAAATCAAAGCTACAGAAAAGGTTTACCGAACGATGATAAAGCTCGGTACCATAAATAATATCGCAGAGAGTCACGTAAATTATGATATGAAATGGGCGGGGTGATGGGGGTAAGGTGGGAGAGGAGGAGGGGAGGGGGGGGGGTCGTGCTCCCCATTTTCTACGCTATCTTTCTGTCACTGCTCAAGCGCCGCACATTTCGATTCTCCACATTTCCACTCTACATGTATGTGGGATGGTTGCTCTCTATAATTTTCCATTGCTTTTATTCTTTCTCCCCATTTATAGCCGTGTGCGTGTGTGTGTGTGTGTGCGCGCGCGCGCGCGCGCGTGCGTGTGTGTGCGTGCGTGCGTGTATGTCTGTTTCAGCGCTTAGATTTGATTTTATCAAGATTTTGCGCTATATAAATAAAATATTGTATTGTATTGTATTGTATTGTATTGTATTGTATTGTATTGTATTGTATTCTTTTGATAGAGCTGTAGACCCAAGATCTGATGTCTCGAGTTCAATCCCAGCCCGTGGTGTTGAAAACTGGCCTGTTTTCTGCCAGTTTTAAGAGTTTCCATCATTCTGATGGTGTCAGCTTAGTGTTTCAGAGGTCTCTTCTCTCAACCCCCCCCCCCCCCCCCCCTCTTTTCCCCATTTCAACACCTTGCCAGCGCATAGGGTTTCGCGCAGGTTCAGGGAGTCTACTAGAAAATTGCTGGCAGATTTGGGTGGAGCGCGTATGGAATTTTCTGAGTGCGATGAATCCCTGTCGAACAAACTCCAAACTCTAAACTTGTGTCACTATTCTCACGCAGTTCATTTCTATTCTCTACTATATTTCCGGACTTACCGAACTTGAAGTGACCATGAGAGCAAGACACGACAGACCACACAATTTTCTTCGCCCCCGTCTATTTTAACTCTTTGACTCCCGCACTCTGTCCACCAGCATCCTGTATTGCCAACCATGCTAGCAAAGCAAAAACTTAACCCTTTGATTTTCTCACCCTTTCCACCAGCTTCCTGAAGGAAGCTGGTGGAAAGGGTGAGAGAATCAAAGGGTTAAGGTTTTACACTGGTGGGATAGGGTGCGGGAGTCAAAGGGTTAAGACGCTTTGACGCCGTTTTATCTCTCCAGCACATCTCCAGACTTACCGAACCTGATGTCACCATGAGAGAGATAAACGCACAAAGGACCACACAAGTTTCTTCGCCACCTCTTTATCAGGACGTTTCCACGACGTTGGTTTCGGGTCTCGAACACACCTCCAGATTTATCGACTCTGAAGTCATTGTGAAGTACCACACACATCTCTTCGCTGCATCTGTGGCACCTCTACCACGACGTTCTTGCTTTCCGTTCTCCAGCACTGTCCCAAACCTCCTTGCTTTCCGTTCTCCAGCACTGTCCCAAACCTCCTTGCTTTCCGTACTCCAGCACTGTCCCAAACCTCCTTGCTTTCCGTACTCCAGCACTGTCCCAAACCTCCTTGCTTTCCGTTCTCCAGCACTGTCCCAAACCTCCTTGCTTTCCGTTCTCCAGCACTGTCCCAGACCTCCTTGCTTTCCGTTCTCCAGCACTGTCCCAAACCTCCTTGCTTTCCGTACTCCAACACTGCCCCAAACATCCTTGCTTTCCGTACTCCAGCACTGTCCCAAACCTCCTTGCTTTCCGTACTCCAGCACTGTCCCAAACCTCCTTGCTTTCCGTACTCCAGCACTTTCCCAAACCTCCTTGCTTTCCGTACTCCAGCACTGTCCCAAACCTCCTTGCTTTCCTTTCTCCAGCACTGTCCCAAACCTCCTTGCTTTCCGTTCTCCAGCACTGTCCCAAACCTCCTTGCTTTCCGTACTCCAGCACTTTCCCAAACCTCCTTGCTTTCCGTTCTCCAGCACTGTCCCAAACCTCCTTGCTTTCCGTACTCCAGCACTTTCCCAAACCTCCTTGCTTTCTGTTCTCCAGCACTGTCCCAAACCAACTGACACTGAAGTCATCGCGAAGGACCACACAAGTTTCTTCAGTGACTGTGTGTCACTGCTCCCACATCGTTGATTTCGGTTCTCCAGCACTGTCCCAAACCAACCCACACTGAAGTCAGCGTGAAGGACCACACAAATTTCTTCGCTGCATCTGTGGCACCTCTCCCACCACGTCCTTGCTTTCCAGTCCCAAACCAACTGACACTGAAGTCATCGTGAAGGACCACATAAATTTCTTCGCTGTCTGTGTGTCACTGCTCCCACATCGTTGATTTCGGTTCTCCAGCACACCTCCAAACCTACCGAACCTGAAGTCACCATGAGACGGAAGCATAAAGGGCCAGAGAATCAGGGGACAAGTTTTCAATGTGCGGTAATTTGGTCAAAAGAAAACGTTACTAAAAGACATCGTACAATAAACCACAGCGGAGGGAGAGTTGGAAAGTAGTGTCGTAAATAATATCTTTGACCTGGTAATTACCATTCACGGCGACGCAAAATAATAGAAGAACGGGGTGTCATAAATAATATTACGGGTGGTCCCATAAATATTGCAGGCTTCATTGCTCGGTCTCCTTCAGTCCCTCAGGACTATGGACTTGCGCTGCGGGATAGAGGTCTGCAGGGCACAAGCCTGGGAATAGCGATACGAAATACCTGCTGTTGCTCATGAAGCAGGCTCCCCTCTTTCTGCTGAATCTGTCTCTATCTCTCTCTGTCTCTCTCTGTTTCTCTCTGTCTCACTCTGACTCTCTTTCTCTCTGTCTGTCTTCTGTCTCTCTCTCTCTCTCTGTCTCTGTCTGTCTCTCTCTCTGTCTCTTTCTCTCTCTCTCTCTCTCTCTCTCTTCTCTCCCTCTCTCTCTCTTTGTTTGTGATCGTGTGTGTGTGTGTGTGTGTGTGTGTGTGTGTGTGTGTGTGTGTGTGTGTGTGTGTGTGTGTACCTTTGTTTCTCGTAAGTCGACACTTTATTATATTTCATTTTATGACTTGTTTGACAATGTAGGTGTGATGGTGTATCGGTAACTTATATGTTTGTATCGTGTGTAGAATATCAAAGACTAGCTGTAAAGCAGGCCCAAAGGGATCTAATGCTCCATCATTGAGTACTAAAGCTCTCTCTTTCTCTCTGTCTGCTGTCTCTCTCTGTATGTGTGTGTGTGTTTCTGTATGTCTCTCTCTCTCTCTCTCTCTCTGTTTCTGTCTGCCTCTCTCTGTGTTTCTGTCTGTCTCTCTCTCCCTCCCTCTCTCTCTCTTTCTTCTCTCTCTCTTTCTCTTTCTCTCTCTGTCTGCTCTCTCTCTCTCTCTCTCTCTCTCTCTCGCTCTCTGTCAGCTCTCTCTCTCCCTCTCTCTGTGTCTGTCTGTCTGTCTGTCTCTCTCTCTCTCTCGCTCGCTCTCGTAAACATAATTAAAGAAACGGGAGGAGCGAAGAATGGTAGAGGAAATTTACTATTCAAAACACGCCACCACCACCATCACCATCACCATCACCATCACCACAACGCATTCCAGGAATATAACATAACATCACACTTTCATGTAAACACCCGTCAGGTCACGTGTCACATGTCACATGCATACCCTTCTAGTCACGAAATCTGTCAGGCTTCTGTATAATCATAGGACTGTCAGATGAAAAGTCTCATATGTTTACTTGGAAGTGTCATCTTAAATTGATTTCCGCTTTCGGTAAGTGAATAATTGTATGTGAATAACTCAAAAGAGTATGAAGAAATACTCTACTACGGGGACATAAATTTGTTGACGCGTTAAAAGCCCCACACCCCTTTTTCCGTTTTATAGTTCGTTTGACGGCGGTTGAATGCCGGATTTTCTGTTTGTTTGTTTGTTTGTTTGTTTGTTTGTTTGCTTGTTTGTTTGTCTGTTTGTTTGTTTGTTTGTTTGTTTGTTTGCTTCTTATCTGTTTCTTTCTTTCTTTTCTTTTCAGTGTGGTAAAGAAATAGGTGTTGTTCTTTTATGTGACACACAAGAGCATTGGAATTATTTTAGTAATCGCTTATAACCATTTCTTCATATGGTTCGTTTTTGCTTTTAGAAGGACTAGGGTGTGTGTATTTATTTTGAAAGACTAGTGTGTGTTTATTGTTTTAGAAGGACTAGTGTGTGTTTATTGTTTTAGAAGGACTAGTGTGTGTTTATTGTTTTAGAAGGACTAGTGTGTGTTACTCTTTTAGGAGGACTAATGTGTGTTTATTCTTTTAGAAGGACTAGTGTGTGTTTACTCTTTTAGAAGGACTAGTGTGTGTTTACTCTTTTAGGAGGACTAATGTGTGTTTATTCTTTTAGAAGGACTAGTGTGTATTTATTTTGAAAGACTAGTGTGTGTTTATTGTTTTAGAAGGACTAGTGTGTGTTTATTGTTTTAGAAGGACTAGTGTGTGTTTATTGTTTTAGAAGGACTAGTGTGTGTTTACTCTTTTAGGAGGACTAATGTGTGTTTATTGTTTTAGAAGGACTAGTGTGTGTTTACTCTTTTAGAAGGACTAGTGTGTGTTTACTCTTTTAGGAGGACTAATATGTGTTTATTCTTTTAGGAGGACTTGTGTGTGTTTACTCTTTTAGAAGGACTAGTGTGTGTTTATTCTTTTAGGAGGACTAGTGTGTGTTTACTCTTTTAGGAGGACTAGTGTGTGTTTACTCTTTTAGAAGGACTAGTGTGTGTTTACTCTTTTAGGAGGACTAATGTGTGTTTTTATTCTTTTAGGAGGACTTGTGTGTGTTTACTCTTTTAGAAGGACTAGTGTGTGTTTATTCTTTTAGGAGGACTAGTGTGTGTTTACTCTTTTAGAAGGATTAGTGTGTGTTTATTGTTTTAGAAGGACTAGTGTGTGTTTATTGTTTTAGAAGGACTAGTGTGTGTTGATTGTTTTAGAAGGACTAGTGTGTGTTGATTGTTTTATTAGAAAAATTGAACTGATATTTAGGAACCTGGGACATTGGCGCCGTATGGGTGGAAAACAGACTTTCTTTTTAATAAACTGATATTTTGCGACTGGTTTCGGATTTTTCATGTTTGTTTATTTGTTAATTGGTTGGTTGGTTGGTTGGTTGGGTGGGTGGGTGGGTGGGTGGGTGGTTGGTTGGTTGGTTGATCGTATATGTGGGTTTCCCCCGGGTGTCATAGAGAACATTACAAACAGCCTAAGTTTGTTTTGATAACAGATTAATACATTGAGACACAGCATAGACAATAGTATGTAAAACTATAAATTCGATAGAATCTCAAAAACTTACAAGCGTGTTGGTTTTATGCACAGGGTTTATTGTTTATGCCATGATCATTTTTTAAAAATCTTTTTCGAGGTCCATTCACCTGTATGTGTTCGATAAAGTCTTACGGGCGTTTTCTTAGGATTGATAATTGGGTGCCTGTATTAAGTACATTTTTGGCTCTAGGGAAGTGAGATATGTGGAAGTAATTTCAGGTAAATTATGCCCGTTTTTATACATGTTTTGGTGTCCTTTGGTACGCTTTAATATGTATTCAGGTGTGTTTTGTAAATCCTCTGTGTGATAAATTGGGCGGAGTGGTCAACGCTAGGCGCGTCTCCTTAAATTATGTGCGGGAATGCACTGATATGTGTACTTAATTTTCTTTTCTTTTCTTTTCCTATTTTAAATTTTTTTTTCTTTTTTTTCTTCTTCTATTTTTCCTGTTAAAGTTTTGTATGTTTTGAAGCGGTTATAACCCTGATATGGCTCTGCGCAATCGGCTGGGCTTTAAACAACAATAACAATAACATCACGTAGCATCTGCAGCGTTGATTGATACATACGGAATTTATTCCGAATGAGAACATGCTGTCTATAGAAAACTGAAACTGAATCAAAGAAACAGGCTTGTTTTGGTAACTTGCATACTTTTTTTTTTATTACATTTTATTTCTTGTGGTGTTGCATGCCTACCGAACTTCTCCGAAGCGTTAGCATCCTCCACAGCTTTCAACCTAAAACAAAAATTACAGTTATTGGTTACTTTTCTTTTCGGTTCCTTTAAAACACTTTTCTGTCACGTAGATTGGCAAAATGTAGTCATGGATTTTGTATGGTTGATAGATCTGTAAGTTATTGCTTACTTACTTATCTACCTACCTACCTACTTCCTGACTGACTGACAGACAGTCGTATTCACTCACTCACTCACTCATTCACTCACTCACTTACTTACTTACTTACGCTCTTACTAACTCACTCACTCACTCATCTACTTGCTTGCTTGCTTGCTTGCTTACTTACTTACTTACTTACTGACTGACTGACTGACCTACTTACTAACTTACTTACTTACCCACTTTCTTATTTTCTTACTCATTCACTCACTCACACACTTACTTACGTACTTACTCATTCACTCACTCACTCACTCACTTACTTACTTACTTACTTACTTACTTACTTACTTACTTACTTACTGCCCACTATGCCATTGACAGGTAGGGGCAGCAACGAAGTTCTGCCGCTGCTGTAAGATACTGATAAATTTAAAGAAAAATATAAACAGTGCCAGCTGACTGACAAACCAACTATACCAAAACAGTTGAAACAAGTAGCAGCTGTTCGTAACTAACCCAGCAAGTGAGATGTTTTGTCTGAAAATATATACAACCTACACAAATTACGGAAACGAACGTGAGATATGCGTACGATTTACTCCAGTTTCCAAGGAAGTAACTGTATATCACCCCCACCCACCTGATCCGCCCAGTACCCCCGTGAAGTTTAACCATCGTTCTCCGGATTACTGGGTGTTAAGATCATGACTTCCAGATTTGCTTACTCATCCTCCCCCTACCTTCACCACCCTCCCTCCTTCTCTGCCAAGTCCCCACCCCGGTTGGATTGCCAGGTTGTTCGGTTGTTTTTTTTAAATTTTTCATTGGTGTAAATAGTTGTCTCTTTTTTCTGGGTGTGGTAACGTGTCATACCAACACCCTGTCTGCGTTCTTGCTTTTCCCATGTCTTTCTGTCTTGTCGTCTTCTGTTTCTGCCTGCTGGAACAGAAGCCGTTCAATATTTATTCTAACAAAATCTTATATCGGACTTGATGTTTTTGGTCGCAACGGACTTTTACCACCTCCTTTGCAGGCTGGTTTTCCTTGGGAAAGCACGTCACCGTAGTACGGCGCCACCTACTTTTTTCTTTTCTTTTATTCTTAAATTCATGCGTATTCTTTGAGCTCTCTCTCTCTCTCTTTGTCTCTCTCTTTCTCTCTCACTCTCTCTCTCTCTCTCTCTCTCTCTCTGTATGTGTATATATATATGTGTGTGTGTGTGTGTGTGTGTGTGTGTGTGTGTGTGTGTGTGTGTGTGTGCGCGCGCGCGCGTGTGTTTGAGTATGCGTGTGTGTTTGTGTGTGTTTCCTCTGCATATTATGTTCCTGTCTTAACTCTCACGTCTGAAGCCCAGACAGTGAAAGTGCAAGTACTGGGCCAAGCCCCAGCTGTTCATTCTTCAGTATTATTAGTCAGCATGGCCTTTATGTTTTTGTGTACTGCATACATTTGCATCATTGAAATCCCTTTTGTTGTTTAGAAATGGAGGTTGTGAAAAAAAAAAAAAAAGTAAACTCTGTGGCCTTATGGATAAAGCACCTACCTAGGACTCTCGAGAGACCCCAGTTTGAATCACGGAAGGACAGGGATTTTTTATTTTTTCCTGTTGTAATAGGACCATAGAGTCAACTCTGATGTCTCCTCCCCACCCCCGCCCTCTCCGCAACACGGAAACTGGCCTGTTCACTGCCCACTTAATGCTCCAATCTATCTAATGATGTCAGCATAGTATTTCATAGATCCTGTTTCTCCACCTCCATTTGTTGCCAGCGCATATGGTTTTGCGCAGGCTCGAGGAGTCTGCCAGATAACGTGTGGCAGATCGGGTAGAGTGCACGTGAAATTGTCTGAGTGTTATGAATCTCTCTCAAAGAAAACCCAAACTTTGAATTCCAAGCTTGTCAGTTGGGGATGGTAAAGCAGCGTGGACAGAAGAGCAGGACTCGCCCTCTAAAAGGTAACAGCATAGTTGTTGTTGGCTTTTTTTTTTTTTTTTCGGGCGAGATTCACAGCCTTGCAAACTCGTGTAGTCAAAGAGGAAAACGGGAGCTCTACATGTATCTCTGCACCAATCAGGAAAATATATATAAATAAAAAGCCTGTGGCGTCTTATAAATCTTGTGTAGCACACCGGCTGCGTTTCGAGGCGGCCAGCATCTCAAACCTGTCTCCCTAGGATTAACAAATCCAAAAGCTCCCAAGCCTCACATCAATACAACAAAAAGGGAACTGGGGGGAAAGCCGCCATCACTTTCTCCATAAATCAGTTCTGTGGATGACTGAAGGGGGAGAGCATTCACAGACGGATTTTACTGCTGACAATATTAATGTGTTTTTCTTTTTTTTTTCAAGTGTGGTCTTGGTCTGTTGACAGTCATAGGCCAAAGCTTAATAGAACCATCACAACAAACTGTGTCCCTCACTTGAACAGGTTGATTAAATACTTTCAAAAAGAGAGAAAGACAGATAATTAAAGAGAGGGAGGAAGAGATTCTAAATGAAGGCGCCAGCATGTAGAGTTTCTAATCCTTGCACCCAGGTGGCGCTCCTTTTGTGAGCAGAGCGGTGATTTTCTGTTCAATCGTTGAGCAGTTCACAGGAAAAAATAATCGAGTGCCAGATTCCCTCCCTCGTCATCCCCCTCCACCCCCACCCCCCCCGTCTCCCCAGTCCCTTACCCTATCGCAAATGATCCAGCATGAATTAACCCGGTTTTATAAAAACTCCTGAGATATGACAAATGGGCTGCAGGCTTCTTTATCATTTCTAACCCCCACCAAAGTGACAATACTTTTTTTTCCCGAACAAGAATGGTAATGACTTTCAGGTAAATGTTGAAGCGAGCCACAAGACATATTAACTTAATCTTTCTCCTCAGGCATGACAAATGACCCAGTATTATTTAGCTCTGTCTTTTAAAACAGCTGCAAATGACAAAGAAGCTGCAGGCTTGGTCTGCCATCGTAGATGCCAGATTTCTTTCGTTGTTGATGCTTGAAGCTGGGAATGAGCGGCTGGAAAAGAAGAGATATACAGTTTTGGGGTCAAGAGTTTGTTCACGGATTCATCCCACTCACACAGTTCCATATGCGTTCGGTTCAGATCTGCCACCAGATATCTGGCAGACTCCTCGAGCCTGCGCAAAACTCTATACCTGGCAAAGACCTGAAATGGGGATGGAAACGGAACCTATGAAACAGTGACACCACTAGAATGATTGGAGCGTTTTGGCAGACGCCTTCCCCCCGTGGGGATGCCAGGGGCTCTTTCAGTATAAATAGTATCCCCACCTTCTGGAAATTCTGTGCCAGAAATTTCCTCTTTTCTGTCACTCTCTTTGTTTCTGCCTTGTTCCTTTGCTTTCTTTCATTTCTTCCTATATCCTTTTCTGCCTTGCTGGTCTATTCACTTTGTATGTGTTCGATAAAAGTCTTACGTGCTTTCTCTTAGGATTGATAATTAGGTACCCGTATTAAGTGCATTTTTGGCTCTAGGGATATGAGACATGCGGAAGCAATTTTAGGTAATTTAAGTCTGATTTTATGTATGTTTTTATTGTCCTCAGTTATGTTTAAATTTGTATTCAGGTATGATTTTTAAATCCCCTTTGTGATAAATTGTACGGAATGGTCAACACCAGGGGCATCTCCTTAGATTGTGTGCGGGAATGCATTGATATGTGTACTTAATTTTCTTTTCCATTTTTTTCCCTTTTGAAGTACTGTGTGTGCTTTGACATGGTTATAGCCCTGATATGGCTCTACGCAGTCGGCTGGGCTTTACACAACAATAACCCTATGCCTGGTTAGGTCTTGAAATGGGGAGGGAAATGGAATCTATGAAACAATGACACCACTAGAATGATTGGAGCATTAACCCTTTCATTCCCTCACCCTATCTACAAGCTTACTGCAGGAAGCTGGTGGATAGAGCGAGGAAGTCAAAGGGTTAAGGTTTTGTTTTACTGACATGAGGCAGCGAGAAAGTTGGCTTGTTTGCTGCCCATCTTGACCCTTTGACTCCCGCTCCCTGTCCACCAGCATCCTGCAATGTCAACCATGCCAGCAAAGCAAAAACTTAACCCTTTGACTCCTTCGCCCTATCCACCAGCTTCCTGCAGGAAGCCTTGACTCCTCGCCTATCCGTCACTTCTGCAGGAGCCTTGACTCCCTCGCCCTATCCGTCAGCTTCCTGCAGGAAGCTGGTGGATAAGGCAAGGGAGTCAAAGGGTTAAGATTTTGCAGTTGGTAGATAAGGTGCGGGACTCAAAGGGTTAAGGTGAAGTGGGAAGAGGAGTTTACAAAAGTTTGCTCCCATCAGGGAATCATGGCATACCGGTGGTTGTTTATGCGTACATTTCAAACCTACAAATGACAAATTGGTCAAACCGTCGTTAAACCCCGTCCGATCATTTGAAACTGTCTGTGTAGTCTCTTCATGTAATTCCATAACTAGCGTGGTCATGGGGGGAAGGGGGGGGGGGGGGATCACGGGATATATGCATTCCGCCATCTTGGATTTGCTGGGTTTGCTAGTTTTCTAGATTTGCTACGACCGGTTTCGTTGACACTTCTCACTCCCTAGATTAGCGATATATAACTTTAGCTTGATTTGCTACACTTAAGAAACTCACCTCAGGTCTAGCAAGCCGTTAGTGGATGAACAATTGCTCAAGAAAACACAAGGAAAACGGACGGCACAAGAGCCAGCCAGCCCATTAACTCTTCGACTCCCGATTCCTTTCCACCAGCATCCTGCAGTGTCAACGATGCTAACAAAACAAAGCAAAAATTTGAGGAAGCTGGTGGGTAGGGTGAGGGAGTCAAAGGGTTAAGTTTATGCAGTTGGTGGATAGGGTGAGGGAGCCAAAGGCTTAAAAACTGGCCCGCGACCCTTGCTTATCAGCACGGCGCTTTAACCAGCTGAAGCTAACATGGCCTGGTATATTAATTGTGCAGAGACCTCACACTGCTCTCGTATCGGCTTTCTAAACGTGGGTCCGATTCTCTCTTTTCGCTGCTCTATCTTCCCCGACCGTGAATATGTCAGGTGCCCGTTCACAGCTGGGTGGACTGGAGACCATTTGCACAAATTTTAGTGTTCCAGGCTTGAACCCGAGGAATCAGACTGGAGGGTAGGATGTCTGCCTTTACGTAGACCGTTGCCTTTTAACTGTGAAACTGTAGCCTGTGTTGAAGGATGTTTTAGTACAGACAGGAGTGATGAAGTCTGCCACCTCTTTGCACCCAGTTCCTCTAAATGGCGCTGGCCTAACCAACCTTGACGCTGTACGACTTACTGACTCTATAGTATTTTGACCCTGTTATGACCTGTTCTTTCAAGACACACACACCCAGAATGTCAGTGACCTGTCAACACACCCACACCCAGAATGTCAGTGACCTGTCCTTTTCACACACTCACACCCAGAATGTCAGTGACCTGTTCTTTTAAACACACTCACACCCAGAATGTCAGTGACCTGTCAACACACTCACACCCAGAATGTCAGTAACCTGTCAACACACTCACACCCAGAATGTCAGTGACCTGTCCTTTTCACGCACTCACACCCAGAATGTCAGTGACCTGTCAACACACTCACACCCAGAATGTCAGTGATCTGTCAACACACTCACACCCAGAATGTCAGTGACCTGTCCTTTTCACGCACTCACACCCAGAATGACAGTGACCTGTCAACACACTCACACCCAGAATGTCAGTGACCTGTCAACACACTCACACCCAGAATGTCAGTGACCTGTCAACACACTCACACCCAGAATGTCAGTGACCTGTCCTTTTCACACACTCACACCCAGAATGTCAGTGACCTGTCAACACACTCACACCCAGAATGTCAGTGACCTGTCCTTTTCACACACTCACACCCAGAATGTCAGTGACCTGTCCTTTTCAGACATTCACACTCAGAATGTCAGTGACCTGTCCTTTTCACACACTCACACCCAGAATGTCAGTGACCTGTCCTTTTCAGACATTCACACTCAGAATGTCAGTGACCTGTCCTTTTAACACACTCAAACCCAGAAAGTCAGTGACCTGTCCTTTTCAGTCACACCCAGAAAGTCAGTGACCTGTCCTTTTAACACACTCACACCCAGAATGTCAGTGACCTGTCCTTTTCAGACAGTCACACCCAGGAAGTCAGTGACCTGTCCTTTTAACACACTCACCCAGAATGTCAGTAACCTGTCCTTTTAACACACTCACACCCAGAAAGTCAGTGACCTGTCCTTTTCAGACAGTCACACCCAGAAAGTCAGTGACCTGTCCTTTTAACACACTCACACCCAGAATGTCAGTGACCTGTCCTTTTCAGACAGTCACACCCAGAAAGTCAGTGACCTGTCCTTTTAACACACTCACCCAGAATGTCAGTGACCTGTCGTCCTTTTAACACACTCACACTCAGAATGTCAGCCCGACCTTCTGTCCATGCGAATCTGCTGGGGTCATAAAAACAAGTAGCAGAGAATAACTAGATGACCGAGAAAGCAAAAACCACAAGTGTTAGACTCTTCGGATTCATCCCACCATCGCCCGAACAAATGAAGTAAAAGGGTTAGTCCTGTGACGGTATTGCTCAGAATGTTGTATGGCTCTGAAGAGATTCTTGACTACGATACCAAGTCATTCTAACGATCTCCATTTTTATACATGAGATTCTTGCTTCCCAGCAGAAAATCCAGATTTTGTACTTTTCAAGGTCATTGTCATCTTGAAGAAGCATCAGATGAAAAAAAATAATATTGAGATGCGGGGACGTTGGTAGTGTGTCACAACTGTGAAAAAATACAACAGACGTAAACATTGTCAGAAGTTTCTGAGAAAGTGTTATGCACACCACCGTCATCAAAAATTTCTAATTATATGCACTTCTTTGGTCCGTGTGACCTTGGCCTCGGTGCCATGACCCCCAAACTTATTCATGTATGACTCCTTAACGATTCACGTTTGGTCCAAATTTGGTAGTAAGGATCCGTTCAGAAACAACTTAGGAAATCTCGCAAACACATATTGATGATATTTGTCAGACAGACAGGCACACAGACACACACACTTTTGCTGTTTATTCTACTGCAAAATGCTTCGTTCTTTTTTACCGAAAATGTTTACTCAAGAAAAGTATTCTGAAAATCATTTTCAAAAAATTACATCAGATCAATCTTTGTTAGTTAGAATTTCAGAATCATTAGTTCACAGTCCTGTTAATGCATGACTTTAACTTTATTCGGTTTGTGTTTTAGTGTTACAATTTCCCTTCACATTGTTGAAGTTAATTGTTGGTGTTCAGTTCTCGTTCCATTTTTCTGTTCTCCCACCTACTAATGTCTTTTTCCTGTCTTCCCTCTGCCCCAACCCAACCCGTCCAACTGTCGTTCTACATTTTATTTTGTTCATTCATTTTTTATTCCCCCCTTCCCCCTTCCCCCTTCCCCCGTCTAATATCACTTATAGTGAAAAGACGTTAAATTAAAGAACGAACGAACATTTGCCGGCCGATATGAAACAGTCTAACTTTTTTTTTAAAAATAAACAGGGGACGGGAGGAGAGTGGGGGGAGGGGGAGAGCGATGACGGTGTCTAGACCAGACAGGGACAATGACTGTTCAGTGTCATCAGGCTAATCCTCCCATAACCGTATACCAGCTTAAAACAGGATTGACCAAGATCTGCCACAGTGGCTTCAACAACTCTCCACGCCTTCTCCCGATGACGTGTTGGCTTACTTTTATGGTCAGAATGGGTTTGTTTGGTTACAGTGACCGGTGACCTCTTTCATAATGGGTCATAGAGCTCAGTAGATCCTTGAAAAGGATTACTTTTACCGACCATTTGGCCTTCTGACTCTTTTAAAGTAGATACTGGTTGCCTGGATTTCAGAATGGTTTAATTAACCCTTTGACTCCCGCACCCTGTCTATAGCATCCCGCGTCGTCAACCATGCTGGCAAAGCAAAAAAACTTAACTCTTTGACTCCCTCACCCTTTCCACCAGCTTCCTGCAGGAAGCTGGTGGAAAGGGTGAGGGAGTCAAAGGGTTAAGTTTTTGCAGTTGGTGGATAGGGTATGGGAGTCAAAGGGTTAATGTACAACGGCCTTAGACCATAATACATACAGTGCGGGTGTTGTCGGAGTGGGTGTCGGTAGTTCTTTAGTACATATCTTACAGCGCAGGTGACCTACAAGTGATATGGGTCTTGAGAATTCGAATGAAGGTATCGTTAAAAAGGATAATCGCAGGAAAATATCAATCAGGTTAACAGACGTGTAACAGTCTCTCTCTGTCTCTTTCTGTCTCCTCTCTCTCTCTCTCTCTCTCTCTCTCTCTCTCTCTCTCTCTCTCTCTCTCTCTCTCTCTCTCTCTCTCTCTTTCTCTCTGTGTGTCTCTCTCTCTGTCTCTGTCTCTCTCTGTCTCTCTCTCTCGCTCTCTCTCTCTCTCTCTCTCTCTCCTCCCTCTGTCTTTGTCTCTGTCTCAGTCTCTGTCTGTCTGTCTCTCTCTCTCTCTTTCTCTTTCTCTCTCTCACTCTCTCTATCTCTCCCTCCCCTCCCTTCTTCAAGAGACCAGGATATCCTATCAAAAATTCATAAACTTCCAAATCAGTTTCTGCTTAATTTATCTGTAGCATCTAAACAGGGGACTATTGTAAAAAAATTACCAAAGTATTCATATAAAGCATTCTAAGGTAGGATATAATGCGATATTATAATGTACAGCAAGAAATTCGTTTACAGTCCTAGCGTTTGATTTTGTTGCTTTATATGCCTGTACCCCTTCATGAAGGGTTGTGGCCTTTATACGAAAAAAATCCGAATGAAGTGAATATGAATGTCTTACTCCATTCTCATTCTCTCTCTCTATATATATATATATATGTGTGTGTGTGTGTGTGTGTGTGTGTGTGTGTGTGTGTGTGTGTGTGTGTGTGTGTGTGTGTGTGTGTGTGTGTGTGTGTACATCTTTCTCTCAGTGGTTCTACCGTTTAGGCCCAACTTTTGTGAGAGTTTCGTGGAATTAAATTACCTGAAACGTTGCCATTCAATAATCAATAACAAAGTCTCGTACGAGTCTTTTCAGTTTTGATATTTCTTTAATAAACACAGAAACTGGATACAGGTGTGAACCTCCTGCGCGGCATGTGTACGTCCATCGTTTGTGAATGTGCGCACATGCGCGCACTGTGTGTGTGCGTCTGTATGTGTGTGTATGTGTGCATGCGTGTGTGCATGTGTGTGTGTGGGAGTGTATGTGTGTGCGTATGTGTGTGTATGTGTATGTGTGTATATGTGTGTGTGTATGTATGTGTATGTGTGTGTACGTGTGTATGTGTGTGTGCGCGCGCGCGCATGCGCACTCCCGAGTGTGTTCCATTTGAAGTCATCTGTGCGCTTTTACACCATCTTGAACAATCGTAAATGGAAATGTGATTTGAAGTAATCGTCACCCTTTCCTGGACTCACATGTCAAGGGACATCAAAAAGCCACTGAGAGAAACGAGAGGCTTTGGGCGAGAAATGAATCAGTTCATAATGAATGGCATCAAACCTATTTCACGTGTTCAAAATTCCTTTCACCAACTTGACTACAAAAACCGGATTTTTATAAGTTGTCTTAAGCACTGTTGTTAAAGCTGCTGAAGACCATTAAGTGTGAGTACATCACAGAGCGGAACACCAAACCTCTTGCCGCTACGATTGACTGTAGTTTCAAATGGCTTTCAATGTGTCGAAAGCCGTGTTAGGATCAAAGAATGAATGACTGTTTATAGTGGAATGTTATACAACTTAAGTGCCGCCGCTCGACGCGCTCGACGCTTTTTTCTTTTCTGTTGATATTGTGGACTATATAATCGCTGATAAATGGCCTCTTAACTTACGATAACATTTTATTGAACTCTGTGTGTGTGTGTAAGTGTGTGTGTGTGTGTGAGTGTGTTTGTGAGTGTGTGTGTGTGTGTGAGTGTGTTGTGTGTGTGTGTGTGTGTGTGTGTGTGTGAGTGAGTGTGTGTGTGTGTGTGTGTGTGTGTTTCTGTGTTTCTGTGTGTCAGTGTGTGCGAGGGGTGTGTGTGTGTGCATGAGTGTGTATGTGTGAGTGTGTGTGTGTGTGTGTGTGTGTGTGTGTGTGTGTGTGTGTGTGTGTGTGTGTGTGTGTGTGTGTGTGTGTGTTATTGTTGTTGCTGTTATGTGTTTTTGTTTCAGATTTTGATTTTATTAATTATCAGTTTGGTGGTGGTGGTGGTGGTGGTGGTGGTGGTAGTGATGGTGTTGTTGTTGGTGGTGATGCATTTCAGTCATTGGTAGTTGAAGTTGTGTGTGTTTGTGTGTCTGTCTGTTGTGTGTGTGTGTGTGTGTGTTGTTGTTGTTGTTGTTGTTGTTTGTTGATTTGTTGCTATGATGGGGAAGGGGGCTGTTTTGCTTTTGTTTTTGTTTTTATATTTGCGGGCTGAAAGTCACACGAGCACTCGAATGTACATATACACATGTTGGTGTTTACGGTACGTCTGTTTCTGGGGTTTTTTTTTTAAACCCTGCCATTAAGGCAGGTATACTTCGTTTTCGAGAGGGGAAGGGGACGGTTGTGTGCCGTGTATTTTATGTTTTTATAAGTCTTCGAACATTGACATAACTTACGGGGAAATGTTAACGAGCGTAGTTGATGTTCTGCGTGCCTATTATACACACACGAAAAAGAGTTCAGGCATTGGCAGGTTTGCACTTATGTTGATCTAAGAAAGAGTAGAAGAATCTGCCCTCTTTATCGCCTACCCCAACCCACCCCCAACCCACCCCGGTCCATGTGACACCAGAACAGTTTCAAAACCAGACTGTTCAGTTGGATTATTGTTATTATTATTATCGTTGTTCTTGTTCTTGTTCTTATCATCAACAACATCATCATCATCATCATCACTGTTATTGTTGTTGTTGTTGTTATGATTATTATTGTTATTATTTTTTTATAAGTATTGTTGTTGTTGTTTTGTGTTATTATTATAACTATCATTTTTGTTGTTGTTGTTGTTGTTAATTATTATTGTTATACTGAACAGAGGAAGAAGAAAGTTAACGACGTCAATAGGTGCTCCTGTGGAGCACCTTCGTCCGGTAGGGACTGTCATGCGGCGCAGGTGACACCAGACCGTCAGCCAGCTACTGCGACCAAAACCAAGATTAAATTCAACACCAAGGTGGCAACATGGAATGTAAGAACAATGCTGCAGAAAGGTAAATTAGACAACATCAAAATGGAGATGGAAAGGCTTAACATCAGTATTTTAGGACTAGAGGAAATGAGATGGAAGGGGGCAGGCATGATAACATCAGGAGAATATACAGTGATATACTCTGGTGGTAATTCACATGAAAGAGGAGTAGGCATCATAATGGACAAAGACAAATCAAAAGCAGTTAAAGGATACTGGGCAGTGTCCGACAGAGTTTTACTGGTCATATTCGGAGGGAAACCTTTTGATATCAACATCATACAGGTGTATGCACCAACATCCGCAAGTACTCAGGAAGACATCGACAACTTCTACGAAGTTTTAGAGATGGCCAAGGTCCAATGTAAATCACAGGAAGTTACAGTCATAATGGGAGATTTTAATGCTAAAGTGGGACAGGATAGGGTGGAGGATATAGTTGGACCTCATGGCCTTGGTACACAAAACGAAAGAGGGGGGAAGCTTGTAGAATGGGCACAGATGAATGAGTTCATAGTAGGAAACACCTGGTTTGAGCAGCCTAACAGAAGAAAATGGACTTGGATGAGTCCAGGAGATAATACCCAAAATCAAATTGACTACATCCTGATCAACAAAAGATTTAGAAATTCTTTACTGTCAGCAAAAACACTACCAGGCGCAGACTGCAACAGTGACCACAATCCGGTAGTGGGAAGGTTTAGGCTGAAATTGAGGAAAAGGAAACAGACCAAAAGCAACATCAAACTAAACCTTGGACTCTTGAAGACATGAAATGATAAGTCAAAAATTTAATGTACATGTTCAAAACAAATTCAGTGCTCTGGAAGACGTTGGTGACAGTGAGGAACAATGGACAAAGTTGAGAAGTTCTATAAATGAAGCTTGTGAGGAAATCCCTAAGGCAAATAGAAAAGCAAGAGCTGGATGACTAATGAAATTTTGGGCCTGATGGAGAAAAGGAGGAAGGCAAAGAGAAACGAGGAGATATACAGGAAGATAAACAAAGAAATCAGGTATAGGTGCAATGAAGCTAAGGAAGCTTGGCTGAACACAAAATGCAGAGATAGAAGAACGACACAAAATGGATCCTCAGGGTATGTTCAGACGATTTGAAGAAATTGTTCACAGGAAAAATGCATGCACATCAACTGGTTGCTTAAAATCAAAAGATGGCACGCTTATCATGGAAAAAGACAAGGTATTAGACAGATGGGGAGAGTACATTAAAGACCTTTTTGAGGATGACAGAAACGAAGAACACATTATAAAAAAGAACTTTGAAGGACCACCCATAATGAAAGATGAAGTCAGAGCAGCACTGAAAAAGATGAAACCAGGAAAAGCCCCAGGACCAGACAACATTACTACAGAGATGATTGAAGCCCTGGAGGAATTTGGCATAGAAAAAATAACAGTCCTCCTAAATGAAATTTATGACACAGGAAAAATCCCCAAAGATATGTCAAAATCAATTTTCATTGCACTTCCAAAGAAGACAGGGGCTATAGAATGCGAACTCCATCGCACAATCAGTTTGATGAGTCATGTAACAAAAATCCTGTTAAGAATAATCATGATGAGGACAAGGAATAGAATCAAAAGAGAAATAGCAGAAGAACAGTGTGGATTTGTGGAGTGGAAGGGAACTATTAATGCCATATACATCCTAAGAACTATCATAGAGAGGTCAGTTGAGATGAATAAGGATTTGTATTTATGCTTTGTTGACTACACCAAGGCTTTCGATCGGGTGCGACATGAAGAATTGATCAACCAATTGGAGAGACTCAATGTCGATGGAAAAGATCTACAAATAATCAGGAATATGTACTGGGAACAAACAGCTGCAATGAGAATAGACAACAATATAAGCTCTTTTCAAAACATCAAAAGAGGAGTCAGACAGGGTTGTGTTTTGTCACCAGATCTGTTTTCACTATATAGCGAAAACATCATGAGAAACCTAGAAGACCCTGGATTAAAGGTTGGAGGGAAAATGATAAACAACATTCGGTACGCAGATGACACCGTGCTAATTGCAGAAAATGAAAGGGACCTACAAAACCTTGTGAATATACTAGAAACAGAAAGCAAAGGTAAGGGGTTGGAACTAAACAGCAGGATCAGTAAAAAACATGAAATCCCCTCATGCAAAATAACAGCAAATGGCACAACCTTGACACAGGTTAATAAGTTCAAATACCTGGGAACGGTCATTTCATCAGACGGCAAAAACACATCGGAAATAGCTGGCAGAATCGGCCAAGCCAAAACAGCATTCAAGAAGATGACAAGCATTCTTACCAACAAATGCCTATCAGTTAACATCAGAAAGAGAGTCCTTGAATGTTATATAGAACCAATACTGTTGTACGGATGCGAGGCGTGGACAGTCAGCAAGCAAAGCCAGAGCAGGATTGAGGCAGCCGAGATGTGGTTTCTCAGAAGAATGTTGAGAGTTCCATGGACAGCAAAGAAAACAAAGGAGACAGTCTTGATGGAGACAGACACAAGTAGATCACTCATAAGGAAGATTAGGAAAAGACAAGCAACATTTATGGGCCATTTTATGAGGAAGGGGGATTTGGAGCACCTGGTCACAACGGGAAAGCTGGAGGGAAAGAGAGCACCGGGTAGACCCAGGGAGAGAATGCTGGACGGACTTGCAAGGTGGCTGAGGATAAAGAGGGTGGGGGAGATGCTGGGGACAACGAGAGATAGAGATGGTTGGAAGTCCATGGTCGCCAACGCCATGCGGCAGGGCACATGATGATGATGATGATGATACTGAACAAGTTCAAGTTCATATTGCTTACAGCCCAGCCGACTACTAGGGCTACATCAGGGCTAACACCACGTCAAAAACGACAACCCGTTTAAGATAAAAGACAGCATTTAAAAACAATGCTCACCATTAACCTTGCAAGTCTAAAATGCAATTAAAGAACACAGACGTCAAATCATATCAGGTGAATTATAGTGAACAAGAAACACCTGAGAGTTCTGAATGAGGCCCAGAAAAGCGAGGCCCCACCACCAGCCAAACAATCAGCTCCCAGCTCCCAACGTTACAAAATAGCCATCTCGCTGAGGGGCATTCGAAGCTGGAGGTGGTTTTTATTATCATTGCTATTATTGTTATCATTATTATTTAATGATATTATTATTATCATTATTATTATTATTATCATCATCATCATCATCATCACCATCATTCTAACAAAAATAATAACAATTGTTATTATTATTACTATTTTACAACTATCATCATGGTTGTTATTATTATTATTATTGCTGGTAATGTTGGTGGTGTTATTGTTGTAGCCTTCTTCATTATGATTATTTCTATTTTTATTTATTTACATATTCATTTATTTATCATCTTCTTGTTATTATTATTATCATTATTATTATTACTTTATTATTATTATTATTGTCGTTGTTGTTGATGATGATAATGATGTCTTCATTTTATCCTTTTGATTAATATTATTATTGTTATTTATTTATTTATTCATGTATTTTATTATCATTTTCGCCATTACTGTTAATATTATTATTACTATTATTAATGATTATTAATGATATTGCTACTACTACTACTACTATTACTACTAAATCGAATCCAGGTTTTTGCAATCCAAGGTGGGTATTTTATTCACTGGATCACACATACTCCGCACCCCATCATAGTGTACCATCACTGTACGGTGTACCAATCATTGAGCTGTTCTTTCCCTGTGGTTCCTGAAAACACCATGCTGGTAACGAAGGGGTTCTGGGTTCCATTCTCAGGCAGGCCACAGTGTATGTGTGTGTGTGTGTGTGTGTGTGTGTGTGTGTGTGTGTGTGTGTGTGTGTGTGTGTGTGTAAGTGGTGTGTTGTGTGTGTTGTGTTGTGCTGTGTTGTATTGTGGTGTGTCTGTGTGTGTGTTTCTGTGTGTCTGTGTCTGTGTCTGTGTCTGTGTCTGTTCGTTCGTTATTTCTTTTAACGTCTATTACATACGTGCTTTTAGACGGTCTGTGTGTGTTGTGCTGTGTTGTGTTGTGTGTATGTGTGTGTGTGTGTGTGTGTGTGCATGTGTGTGTGTGTGAGTGTGTATTGTGTATGTGTGTGTGTTGTATGTGTGTGCGTATGTGTGTGTGTGTGTGAGCATGTGTGTGTATGTGTTGTGTGTGTGTGAGTGTATGTGTGTGTGAATGCGAGCTTGTGTGTTTGTGTGTCGATGTGTGTGTGAGTGTGTCTGTGTACGTGTGTATGTGCTTATATATGTGTGTGAGTGAGTGTGTGCGTGTGCCTGTGTATGTGTGTGCATATGTGAGTGTGTGTGTGTTTTTTGTGTGCGTGTGTCCCATTAGCTGAAATGTTAGAGCGCAGTGCACATAAGGCAACTGTTGTGGGTTGGTTCCTTGGATGTTTTTTTTCCCTGGGGCTTACTGGTTTCAATTGACGAAGCCGTGGACTTCAGATCTGATACACCCGAGTTCAGTCTCAGCTTGCAAAATGAAAAACTGGTCTGCTCACTGCCCATCTTACTGTTTCCATCATTCTGGCGGTGTCAGCTTGGTTTTTTTCATAGGTGCCTCCGTGAAGTGGATGAGACTCGACTGTGTGATCCCAGTCTTCCCTGTGAGCCCATAGCACGCCCAAACCCGGGTTGGAGCCAGTTAGAGCCGAAAAATCCCACAGTGATTTTTGAAGGGACTGATTGGGATTCGAACCGACAACCTTGTAGTCGGTAGTCCGTTGCGTTAACCACTACACCACGGCGACTGGTATACAGCCGTGATCTCAGAATCGTATGCTTTTTCCCCATTTCAAGATCTGTTGGAGAGATAGGTTCATGTCCCCAGTCTTTCTTCCCCTTGAGGCTCAGTCAGCCTTCTGCCTTTCTGAAGTCGACTGGTCGTCTGTTTTGTGACTTGTCCCTGTGCGATACCACAGTCATGTGTTTCGGGCTCTTCGGTTCTCTTTCCATGATTCGTCGCCAAATGTTCCTGGGTCTTCCTTCTTTTTCGTCTTCCTTCTGGTGTCCAATAAAGAGCTGTTCTGGTGCTGTTATCCCTTGGGTTCGCTTTCCATGCTTTGTCGCCAAATGTTCCTAGGTCTTCCTCCTTTTTCGTCTTCCTTCTGGTGTCCGGAGAAGAGCAGTTCGGATGATGTTATCCCTTGGGTTCGCTTTCTGTGCTTACCCGCTAAATGTTCCTGGGTCTTCCTTCTTTTTCGTCTTCCATCTGGTGTCCAATGAAGAGCAGTTCCGGTGACGTTATCCTCTGCTCTTTTAGGATGGCATGACCAGTCTCATCTTCATCGCCCTTTCATGATGATAAGTGTCCATACTGTTTTAATTATACAGTGGGGGTGAGTAGTTTGACGGTTGGAGATGGGGATTGAGTTAGGGCCAGACGATTTCTTTCTGTGACAGCCTAAATGGATTCTGGTGCCTGTTTTGATTTGCCAGGCACGCGCACGCGCACGCGCACGTGCAGGTGCATGTCTACGCGTGCTGCCGCGTCAGCGGTGTTCCGTCGCGGAACGTCCAGCGGCGCGTCACCCGGTTTTAACGCTGTCACCCAATCCGTAAATGAAGTGCATGGTGCTCCCTTTTAAGAGTGACACGCGGGCGTGGCGTTTGCATGCGCGCGCTAGTGTCTATGGGTGTGCGTGTTACTCTAAACCGGCTCCCCCTCCCTTATGTATTTTTTATTATTTGTGTTCTATAGTTGGTCGTTCCATAAAGTGCGCATATATTGAGAAGCACAAACATGGACAGGAATCTGTTGATGACTATGTTGGGGGTTTTTTTTCAATGTTTTTTTTGTTTTTTTTTTGTTTTTTCAGGAGAGTTGTTTCATATCGACCCAAGAGAGGTTTGTTTTTTTGTCTTGTCTGTGTGTCTGTGATATAACTGTGTTAGCAAGATTTTCTCACCTTGTTACCAAAATTTGGTCAAAGCTGTGGACTGTAAAAAGCAAAGGCACTAATCTGGATAATAAAGCTCCAAGGTCAAGGTCACATAGACCACACCACCATTGCCACCATCCAAAAAAAAAAGTGCCTAAAGTCCTTTTTTGTGGAGGGCTTGTGAACAGCGTTTTCTCATGAAGTTCTGACAATATTTGGAATCTGTTTTCACGCGCACACACACACACGCACACACGCACGCACGCACACGCACACACACACACACACACGCGCGCGCGCACGCAAGTTAGAGAAAAAAAATATATGTGGTTGGGTCATGGGTCAGTCTTCGTTCAGGCTTGAGTGTACCGTAGCACAGCATACTGTGTGTGTGTGAGAGAGAGAGAGAGGGGGGGGGTGATGACGGCTTGGGTCAGAGGTCACACGCCCTACTCCCCTCTTGTCTTCCCCTTCCCAGTTTACGTGAGCTTTGTGCTCTGGAGATTTGTTCTTTGTTGGTGATTGCTTCAGAAAATGAATGGAGTGCACGCCTTGGTTTGATTCTTGAATCAAAATTTGGCGCCTTGTAAATATCATCATCATCATCACCACCACCATCATTATTGTTAGTATTATCATATCATTATCATCATTAGTAGTAGTAGTATATTGCCAGTGCATAGGTTTTGCACAGGCTCGGGGATTCTGCCAGATAACTGCAAGCAGATATAGGAGGAGCACATGTGGAATTGCCTGAGTATGACCAGCTTCTTTTGAACAAACCTGGAATTCAGAAAGTGGTAACCGTTCGTCCGCAGTTCCACAACTGGCATAACCTGAGTCTGAACAGTTGTTATCGCTTACCTTACTAACTCTTTATATTCATTTCATGTGGCAAAGTCGGCGTTACGGCGTTTGAATATCTCCATGATTATTCTTTACTAACACCGCAGATGCCACGCGATGAAATAATACAGTATAGTCGTGGCAAATGACATTAGTCAGCGCAAAACAAAATGAGGGTTCCGCGCTTCTTATAGTTAATTTGTATCGCTAACAATTAAGCGGAAGCCGTCGTAGAAGTAAAACTGATTGGTCGTTTCCTGTGACCGCGAGTCACGTGCTAAACTTGTCTATCAACGAATGAGCCAGTGGCAGGGGATGTAGGCTTGTCACGAGCTTGGCCATATCCGATGACTGTGAGTCGCGTGCAAAGCTATATTCGGACGGATGCCTGGAGCAATGGTTTGGAACTTTCAGCATGTCACATGTGGGTTATGTGCGATGGCGTAAGTTCACGTGCGGATTCTATGGATAATGAATGGACAAAAGGATTTTTTTTTGCATCTTGCCGTTTTTCTTTCTTTGTTTTTTTGGTTTTGTTGTTGTTCTTGTTGGTTTTTTTAACAACCCATGCTTTGTCGGAAACCTGTTGCTGTGCACATAAAACTCCACAATTTGAACCACTTGATAAAAAATATTCGTGGTTCTTCTTTGTTTTAAGAGCCATTAATGGATGAAAAGTGACAGTTTTGACTGTTTTCATTTCAGTGCCAGTATTTTTTTAATTCCCCTCCTCCCCTTACGCGCTATTTATGTCCTCTTAATAATGGGAGCTTATTGATATCGACTACAAAGAGATGATGTCTGTGTGTCATATCTCTAGATAGATAGATAGATGTGTGCAATGTGTGTGTGTGCCTTATATACATAATGTGTGTATGTATATGGCCAAGCTCATCAGTTTCAGTTTCATTCCAACCCTAAAGTACCAGTGCCAGACCTGGATCCTGCAAGCCCATAGGGCATAAATTGACCACCTACGAGATGCTTGTTTGAGAACAGCTGTCAACAAGACCACACGCGATACGGTCAAAAAGTCCAATATCAGAGAAATGATTGGAACAACGTCAGCCCACCATTATATTCTCCATCAGTGATTGAAACAGACTCATCATGCAACCTGAACGTAACCTCTCCAGCTGGCCCAACAAGGACTTATGTGGATTTAGAACGAGAGGCAAACTAAGGACGACAGAGATCATGGCGTGAAAGAGTTTTACGTAACACGGCATTCCTCCACTTCAGGCTTTTCCGGACGCTGTTGACCGCCAGTTGTTTCTCCTCACAACAGTCATGATAATATATAATACCATTTCACTTAATCACTTGCTTGCGTTGGCATGTAAAGGCAGCAACGAACATACTCCACTTCCATCTGTTCTGGACCAGTCTCTGCAAAGTACTATACGTGTGTTTCAGGGTTTTGAGGCGTCCTACTGTTCATCGCCAGGCAATCTTCAGTACTCCTCTCATACGTTTTCCACATGATGTCTCTATCTCCGATAATGATTGACGCCAGGATATATTATGAAAGTATTCGTAGACTACAACTCTATCCCTGTCACTCAGTCTCAATCCGAAGTGGAAGTCTGTAGCATCATCACTACCTGTCGCTCAGTCTCAATCCGAAGTGGAAGTCTGTAGCATCATCACTACCTGTCACTCAGTCTCAATCCGGAATGGAAGTCTGTAGCATCATCACTACCTGTCACTCAGTCTCAATCCGATATGGAAGTCTGTAGCATCATCACTACCTGTCACTCAGTCTCAATCCGATATGGAAGCCTGTAGCATCATCACTACCTGTCACTCAGTCTCAATCCGGAATGGAAGTCTGTAGCATCTTCACTACCTGTCACTCAGTCTCAATCCGGAATGGAAGTCTGTAGCATCATCACTACCTGTCACTCAGTCTCAATCCGATATGGAAGTCTGTAGCATCATCACAATCATCCCCATTGTCATCATCATAGCAATGTCAATGTGTCCCATAGTCAGTGGTCCTTCACACCTTGCTCGATTGGTGACCTCTGTTTCGACGGGTCTGGGGTTTTGCGGAAGAGGCAAAATGAGCGGTAAGGGGAAAGCGACATAGGGACGGTGAAGAAGACAGGACTAAAAAGCCATTCTAACAATGTTCCTTTTACGCGAAAAGATTGTTACAGAAAATCCAGATCTTCTATTTTTCGAGATCACTATGACCTCGAAGAAGCTTCGGTTGGAACATAACAAAAATTGACGTGCATCGAGGATGGTGTTAGACTGTGACAACAGTAGTAAAAACAGATTGCAAATATCGTCGGAAGTCCAGAGAAAGCGTTGTTCACGCACTTTACTCAGAAAGTGCTGGTTTTAGGCACATTCTTTAGTTTTTGTGACGTTGAATTTGACGCTTTGCTTTTCACACTTAATCTTTCGTGACTCCTTTCAATCCTTTGGCCAAAATCTGGTAAAGGGACACTTACATTGAGCCGAGAAAATCTGGTTCATGTATTTTCATACACACAGACACACACACAGACACAGACAGAGAGAGAGAGAGAGAGAGAGAGAGACGCACACACACAGACACATACATACACAACCACACATACACATACGCACATACACACACACACACACACTCGCACACATACACACACACGCCCACACGCACACACACACAAACACACACACACACACACACACACACACACACACACACACACACACACACACACACACACACACACACACACACACCAACTGGTTGATTTGAATGTACAAAACAATCTCCCTTTTATTTTACGGAAGGTTTAAAAACACCACCACCGACCGGACGCAGTTGCCACGTGCAACAAATTGATATCGGTTTCCGGGGGCGTGACAGGTAAAAGTAGCAGGTAATGACAGGAGCGTAATGCATGCTAATTCCCTCTGTCATTTCATCTCAGTCACACACACCAGGTATTTTATCTGTCCCTTGTCTTCACAAACACCTATCGCTTGCATCGGAAGCAAACCTTCCCTCTCCCCAACTTTAAATACATGTCTTCATTTCACCGGGATTTGTACACACAAAACCGTCCGTAGCCCTCCATCAGATGTTTGCAGAAATCCAGATGAGGTTATAGGAACCAGAAAAAAAACAAACACGAAAACAATCAGAACGTGTATTTAATACAACCAGACAAGACAGGCGCAAATTTTCGACCAACTGGCCTTTGTCAAGCGTAGACGAAAGATCACAAATGAACAAACACCAAATACAAAAATTAGGAGAAAAAGTCTGACACTTTCCTGCTGCTTCGTCCAGTGGGAGAAAAGGGCAGCAGGGAAGTTTCAGTCTTTTTCTCCTAATTTTTGTATTTGGTGTTTGTTCATTTGTGATCTTTCGTCTACGCGCACGCTTGACAAAGGCCAATTGGCCGAAAATTTGCGCCTGTCTTGTCTAGTTGTATCAAATACGCGTTCTGATTTTTTTTCGTTTTTTTTTTTTCTTCTTCTGGTTCCCGTTTGCTTGAACGCGGGCAGTCACACTTGTTTCAGAAGAGGTTAATCAAGCGGGTAAGACATTGGACATCCAGTTAGAAGGTGCAGGTTCGATCTTACCTAGGTTTCTCCCGTCTGGCTGTGGGTACTTTCCATCTGTGGGTGGTTGTGGCGGAGATTTTTCTGACCGTCCAGCTCAACATTTGTGTAGACCTGTTAGTGTTTAAACCCCCTTCGTCTGCGTAACGTATGCAGGACATCAAATGCGCACGTTAAATATCCTGTTAAGTGTCCGGTGGCTTATGGAAACAAAAGTACCCAACATGTACAGCCACTGAAGACGGAGTATGCAGTCTGTGCAGCGACATACTGCCTGCACAGTGTGGGCAAAACCACATGCATCCAAGAAAAACCGGAGAGTGAGAAAATGAAATCCGGGGACTAATGAGGACAGTTTCAGTCTCAGTTTCTCAAGACGACGTCTCTGCGCTCGGAACGAATTCCATATGCACTTATGTCACAGGTGCTACGTGTGTGGTGATCATGGCACAAGCCTTAAGCCCGCACATAAACCCATGAACTGGCCAGGTCCTGAGGCCCTACCTAGCCTATGTTTTACCTAGTCTATATTTTATACTGGTATTATTGTATCAGCCTATCACTGGAATAATCTTGGTTACATGTAAATGGCATGTGTGTCTGTGTATTTTATCTTCACAAAAGAAACATACCTACAATACAAAATAAATAAATAAAAGTGGACAGCAACCACCTGTGTCGCTACCGGTGTTCTTGCAGTTTGGCTTGTCCCCTTTCGACTAATTTCACACAGCTGTAGTGGCTTGCTTGTGAATATACTAGAAACAGAAAGCAAAGGTAAGGGGTTGGAACTAAACAGCAGGAAGACTGAAGTCATGGTGATCAGTAAAAAACATGAAATCCCTTCCTGCAAAATAAAAACAAATGGCACAACCTTGACACAGGTTAATAAGTTCAAATACCTGGGAACGGTCATTTCATCAGACGGCAAAAACACATCGGAAATAGCTGGCAGAATCGGCCAAGCCAAAACAGCATTCAAGAAGATGACAAGCATTCTTACCAACAAATGCCTATCAATTAACATCAGAAAGAGAGTCCTTGAATGTTATATAGAACCAATACTGTTGTACGGATGCGAGGCGTGGACAGTCAGCAAGTAAAGCCAGAACAAGATTGAGGCAACCGAGATGTGGTTTCTCAGAAGAATGTTGAGAGTTCCATGGACAGCAAAGAAAACAAAGGAGACAGTCTTGATGGAGGCAGACACAAGTCGATTACTGATAAGGAAGATTAGGAAAAGACAAGCAACATTTATAGGCCATTTTATGAGGAAGGGGGATTTGGAGCACCTCGTCACAACGGGAAAGCTGGAGGGAAAGAGAGCACCAGGTAGACCCAGGGAGAGAATGCTGGACGGACTTGCTGAGTGGCTAGGGATGAAGAGGGTGGGGGAGATGCTGGGGGCAACGAGAGATAGAGATGGTTGGAAGTCCATGGTCGCCAACGCCATGCGGCAGGGCACCTGATGATGACGATGTAGTGGAAGACCGACAACCGTCTGGGAAGCGGCTGTAGGAACCCGTGCTTGAGAAGAGATTTAAGTGAAAGTGTCATTGCACGTCGACAGAATCACTGTCGCGGCCTCGACAGCTGGATTTCCAGTGACACGGGACGCTGTCGCAGACATAATGCCACCTTGTCTGCAGTCATCGGTATTGTAGGAAGGATCCTAGCAGTAGGTGGTCACCAATAGGCAGCAACGGGTGTAAATCAGTTGGCAACAACAGTAGTTGTTTGCAGGATAGCAACGCTTCTGGAGGTAAGCTCCCGCCAAGGTTGTGGAAGAGGTTTGAAAGTCATCTTATAAAGAGTTCAGGTTTCTCTAGAGCCGGAAGTTTACTTCACATCATATCAAGAAGTAAAAGAAACGAAAATTTGTCCTTTTTTTTCTTTTTCTTTTTTTAAGGATCACTGCTTAGGCACTTTTCATTTTTGCTCACCTTTATTCTGTCCCATTTTCTACGCTGCTTTAATAGCCACAGAAATTAGGACAATTGTTACAATGTTATGATCTTGATGATGCTGAGGGTGATGATCACGATGCTGTGAAGTTTCTTCTAAGACTGAAACTGTGGAATGGGGATTTGCTGTAGTCTTGTATGGTTACAGAGTGTGCAAGTAGCTGTCTGAAATCTGAAGATAGGGTTGTTAACACTGTCAGTGATAATGACATTGCCAAAGACTAGGAACCGGATGGACTTTTTTTTTTTTTTGAGCTGTGTGGCAGGAAAAGAATCCGGATCCTGCTTCGTGCCTTGTTTCATTTCTGGAATGTGTGATAAACTGGATGGAGTGGTCAGCGCCAGGGGCGTCTCCTTAGATTATATGTGCGAATGCATTGACATGTGTACTTAATTTTCCTTTTTTTTTTTTTTTTTTTGAATATTGTGTATGTTTTTGAAACGGTTATAGCCCTGATATGTCTCTACGCAGTCGGCTGGGCTTTAAACAAAAACAATGGAAACACGAAAACACCCAGCATGCACATCCTTGATAACGAAATAAGACTTGCCTTGATGGCAGAGTACAAAAAAGCGATAAATATAAAAAAAATCCACTTGTTTATTCGAATGCACGTGGAAGGTAAAGCTCACGGACGCGAAGGCAAAACAAAACATTGTGTATTATTAAAAAGACATCCCTTCTGTCTACCATTAATTATTGAAAAAAAAATCTCTTTTGTCCACCATTTATGTTTGAAAAAAATCTCTTTTGTCCACCATTTATTATTAAAAAGCAATCCCTTTTGTCTATCAAACTCACCCATTCACTCACAAAATCATTAATTGATAGTACCCTGTTATATATAAAAAGCAATCCCTTTTGTCTACCAAACTCAACCATTCACTCACAAAATCATTAATAGATACAACCCTGTTAAAGGGACAACAATACCACCCCCCCACAGGAACACAGAAAACAGATTACACATTTCCTGGGCGAGAGAGGTGAAAGAGAAAGAGCACAAGACTGTCACAAAGCCGTGACGTCGTGTCGCGGTATCAGATAATGACAACGCCATATCACTTACCATGGCTGTCACCCCACTTTGTTCAGCCGTCCTCGCCAACCAAGGCTCTACGCTCAGGCGGCAGTTTACCATTGGTTCAAAAGCGATTCATCGCACTCTGACAATTCCATATGAGCTCCTCCCAAATCTAGCATAATTATGTTCAAGAGCGATTCGTTGCACTCTGACAATTCCATATGAGCTCCACCCAAATCTAGCGTCTGTTCAAGACTGGGCGATTCATTGCACTCTGACAATTCCATATGAGCTCCTCCCAAATCTAGCGTCTGTTCAGAAAGCGATTCGTCGCACTCTGACAATTCCATATGAGCTCCACCCAAGTTTTTCTTCTGCTAAAGACAGCGATTCGTCCTCTCTCTGACGATTCCATATGCGCTCCGCCCAAATCTCGCGTCTGTTCAAGACTGGGCGATTCGTCGCACTCTGACAATTCCATATAAGCTCCACCCAAACAGAATCCAAATAGATTATGCTAGAGACATGTAACAAAGTCCACAGATATTAGGCTTGAGACATGAGTGAAACAAAACAAAATCCAAAGAGATTATGAGTGAAACAAAACAAAGTCCAAGAAATTATGAGTGAAACAAAACAAAGTACAGAGATTATGAGTGAAACAAAACAAAGTCCAAAGAAATTATGAGTGAAACAAAACAAAGTCCAAAGAGATTATGAGTGAAACAAAACAAAGTCCAAAGAAATTATGAGTGAAAAAAAAACAAAGTCCAAAGAGATTATGAGTGAAACAAAACAAAGTCCAAAGAGATTATGAGTGAAACAAAACAAAGTCCAAAGAAATTATGAGTGAAAAAAAAACAAAGTCCAAAGAGATTATGAGTGAAACAAAACAAAGTCCAAAGAAATTATGAGTGAAACAAAACAAAGTCCAAGGATACATGAGTGAAACAAAACAAAGTCCAAAGAAATTATGAGTGAAACAAAACAAAGTCCAAAGATACATGAGTGAAACAAAACAAAGTCCAAACAGACTATGAGTGAAACAAAACAAAGTCCAAACAGACTATGAGTGAAACAAAACAAAGTCCAAACAGACTATGAGTGAAACAAAACAAAGTCCAAACAGATAATGAGTGAAACAAAACAAAGTCCAAACAGATTATGAGTGAAACAAAACAAAGTCCAAACAGATTATGAGTGAAACAAACAAAGTCCAAACAGATTATGAGTGAAACAAAGTCACACACCTCTGTCAAAAAAAGAAGAACCCGCCCGCATTTCAGAACAGTGAGCAGGGGTTACAAAGCTTTTTTTTTAGACGTTCTGTGGCGTTTGCTGCTATGAAACCCATGATATAACCCGGCGTTTTGAACGCTGCAGTATGGGCAGGCGAGGAGGGAGTTCTCCGCATAACGCAAACGATTCGTTAAAACAGAACGCCATTCTTAAGAAACTATCGGATGATTTAACCCTAGGGATGTGTGTGTGAGTGTGTGTGTGTGTGTGTGTGTGTGTGTGCGCGCGCGTGTGTGTGTGTGTGGTGTGTGCGTGTGTGTGTGTTCGACGATCGTCTGTGGCACTGTTCATAAAACAGCCAGTTGGTCTGTTGGAAGTTGACCGAGTTTCTTTCAGAGACTCACAACGCTGCTTGTCTAACATCAACACTGTTTTCTCTTGTCTTTGATCGTTCTTTTTCGATGTCTTAAACAAATTCTTGCTTCACATCGACAGCCGGGAAATTGTGTGTGTGTGTGTGTGTGTGTATGTGTGTGTGTATATGTGTGTGTGTGTGTGTGTGTGTGTGAGCCCGCGCGTGTGTGTGTGTGTCACAAAAATGTATTAGCAATATTTTCTGAACTGTTTTTGAATTGATGAGCTACTGATGTGTCAGAGTGGAAGTTTGAAAACCGTCACGCCAGGAACCAGAAAAGGAAAAAAAAACATGTAAAAAGAATCAGAACACGTATTCAATTTAATACAACCAGACAAGACAGGTGCAAATTTTCGGCTAACTGGCCTTGGTCAAGCGTAAACGAAAAATCACAAACAAACAAACACCAAATAAAAAAAATTAGGAGAAAAAGACTAAAACTTCCCTGCTGCTTCGTCCTGTGTGAGAAATGGACTGAAAAAGCAGGTTTAAAATTGCGCCAAGTTTGAAGTCGCAGAGATGGCTAAAATCAGCACTTTTCGAGAAGGCGTATCAATGGCAATTTTTCAGAAAATTCTGACGATACTTTTACATTTTGTTTTCATTGTTGTGGCAATGTTTTAGTCCGTCTTATTTTTCCTTTCGTTAAATTTTGTAATAAAAAAAAAAGACATTACATCACAGAAATAACGCACACACACACACACACGCGCGCGCGCGCGCGCGGTCCGTCTAATATCACTCATAGTGAAAAGACGTTAAATCAAAGAACAAACGAACGAACACGCACACAGCACGCGCGCGCACATACACACACATGCGCGCATGCACGCACGTAGAGAGAAAGACAGAGAGACTGAAGGAAGAAGAAGAAATCTATCTAAAACAAGCGAGAAAGCGCAGATCTCAGTTTTGGGTTTGACTTTATTTCCAATCTCAAAAACAAACATAACGAATTGTACATTGAATAAATAAGCTTGCTGCAAAATGGATTCAATCATAATATCATAATTAACCTTCCAGGGACGACAATCAAATCAACATTTTTTTGACAAACAAAAATCATGATGTGTCTAATAAATGTCTTTACTAAAAGTATCCTATCCAATTGTATTTCATCACCCAAATACACCACATCTCCACTTTGCTCACCCACAAACACACTGTACATTCAAGAATAAGCAAACATGTAATGTAAATAATAGTAATAATATTACTGATAACATTAACGATAATGATGATATAATATTAATAATAATAGTACCAATGATAATAGTGATAATGATGATTATATTACTTTTTTTTAATATTATGATTATTACTGTTATTTGTCACTAGTAGTTGTAGTAGTAGTATCATCATCATCATCATTATAAGAATGAAAATAGTAATAGTAATAACGACGATGATGATGACACTAATGGGTGATTATCATTTTGGGGTGGTTGTTATTAGTTTGCTGTTGTTGTTGGTGTCGTTGTTGTTGTCATTGTTATTGTTATTGTTGTTGTTGTTGTTTCGGTAACAAAACGCTCGTTCAAAAGAACAGTAAAACGGAGAGAATATTTTTGTACACTTGAGCAAAACTCTTCCCGCAAAACCATGGTTATCTTAACCCTTTGACGCTTGCACCTGTTTACCAGCATTCTGCATCGTCAACCATGCTAAAAAAGCAAAAGAAAGTAAACTTTTGATTCCTTCAGCCTATCCACCAGCCTCCTGCAGGAAGCTGGTGGATAGGCTGAGGGAATCAAAGGCTTATGTTTTTGCAGCTGGTGGATAGGATACAGGAGTCAAAAGGTTGAGCAAACAAACGAAAGAGAAAAAAACAAAGGGGCTATTTTAGAACAAACAAAGAATATTTAAGGCACACAAGGACATCAACCACAGACTGGGTTTTTTTTCCCAATCAATAAATAAATCAGTCTATGTAAGTGAATCGATCATCCTTCAGTCGAGCAATGCAAAATGCGAACACATGTTCAGTTAATTTGTGACGATGTGTTTAGGTATATACTCACCTGCACACACACACACACACGCACGCACGCACGCACACACATACGCATACACACGCACACATATCCTACACGCGCGCACGCACAAAGACGCTCCTCTCTCTCTCTCTCTCTCTCTCTCACACACACACACACACACACGCACACACACACACACTAGCGTGCGCGCGCGCGAACGCACTCATGCGCAAGTGCAGAGCTACAGTTAGCTGTGGTGTTTGTGTTCACTGAAATCAACATTTCTGGACAAACAAAAACAAAACATGGTGTGTCTAATGAAACGTTTTTACTAAACGTTTGTTGCTGGTGGTGGTATGTGTATGTGTGTGCATACACTTGCAATTTGGGGGATTAACAAAGAAATGAAATCCATCAAGGCCGAAGTATATCGTGTGTAGTACATTGTCTGAGATAAACGTCACAGCATCAGAATCGGCAGTACTTCGAGTGAAACTGCAGTACATCGTCTGGTAATACATTACATTCTAGACCAGTGATGCATCGCTAAAAAGAGTTTATACATAATCTAAGCGCAATATATCGCCAGAGACTACAATACACTGTAAGAGTCAGCAGTAGATAATCTGAGACTTGCAAGTCCATCGTCTGATAATGCATAATATGGAGTAAAATGGCTGCACAATTATGAACAAAACACGTTACAAGACAAGTAAGACACGAGATACAGCACACTGCTGGTCTTCAAGAATGTACGCTATCAGCGTTATACATCTTTAAATAATTGCGTGACAGTCGTTTGACATCTTGTTTTTAAGAACAGTGTGACAGCAGTCTGACATCGACATAGTGTGATACTTGTTAGAAATCTTGCCTTTGAGGATAGTGTGATGGTCCTTTGACATCTTGTCATTAGGAAAATCGTGACGGTCCTTTGACTTCTAGTCATCAGTAAAAGTGTGATGGTCCGTTTGACATTTTGCCATAAGGAATAGGGTAACAGTCCTTTTGACATCTAGTCATTAGGAATATTGTGACAGTCCTTTGACACCCTAGTCATTAGGAATATTGTGACAGTCCTTTGACATCTTGTCATTACGAACAGTGTGACAGTCCTTTGACATCTTGTCATTAGGAACAGTGTGACAGTCCTTTGACATCTTGTCATTAAGAACAGTGTGACAGTCCTTTGATATCTTGTCATTGGTACCATGTGACAGTCCTTTGACATCTAGTCATTAGGAATATTGTGACAGTCCTTTGACATCTAGTCATTAGGAATATTGTGACAGTCCTTTGACATCTAGTCATTAGGAACAGTGTGACAGTCCTTTGACATCTTGTCATTACGAACAGTGTGACAGTCCTTTGACATCTAGTCATTAGGAAATGTGTGACAGTCCTTTGACATCTTGTCATTAGGAATAATGACAGTCCTTTGACATCTAGTCATTAGGAATAATGTGACAGTCCTTTGACATCTAGTCATTAGGAACAGTGTGACAGTCCTTTGATATCTTGTCATTAGGAACAATGTGACAGTCCTTTGACATCTAGTCATTAGGAATATTGTAACAGTCCTTTGACATCTAGTCATTAGGAATATTGTGACAGTCCTTTAACATCTAGTCATTAGGAATAATGTGACAGTCCTTTGACATCTTGTCATTACGAACAGTGTGACAGTCCTTTGACATCTTGTCATTAGGAATAATGTGACAGTCCTTTGACATCTAGTCATTAGGAATAAGGTGACAGTCCTTTGACATCTAGTCATTAGGAACAGTGTGACAGTCCTTTGATATCTTGTCATTAGGAACAATGTGACAGTCCTTTGACATCTTGTCATTAGGAATAATGTGACAGTCCTTTGACATCTAGTCATTAGGAATAATGTGACAGTCCTTTGACATCTAGTCATTAGGAATAATGTGACAGTCCTTTGACATCTAGTCATTAGGAATAATGTGACAGTCCTTTGACATCTAGTCATTAGGAATAGGTGACAGTCCTTTGATATCTTGTCATTAGGAATAGGTGACAGTCCTTTGACATCTAGTCATTAGGAATAGGTGACAGTCCTTTGACATCTAGTCATTAGGAATAGGTGACAGTCCTTTGATATCTTGTCATTAGGAATAGGTGACAGTCCTTTGACATCTAGTCATTAGGAATAGGTGACAGTCCTTTGACATCTAGTCATTAGGAATAATGTGACAGTCCTTTGATATCTTGTCATTAGGAATAGGTGACAGTCCTTTGACATCTAGTCATTAGGAATAGGTGAGTCCTTTGGCATCTAGTCATTAGGAATAATGTGACAGTCCTTTGACATCTAGTCATTAGGAATAGGTGACAGTCCTTTGACATCTTGTCATTAGGAACAGTGTGACAGTCCTATGACATTTTGTCATTAGGAATACTGTGACAATCCTTTGACATCTTGTCATTAGGAATAGTGTGACAGTTCTTTGACATCTTGTCATTAGGAAAAGTGTGACAGTCCTTTGACATCTTGTCGTTAGGAATAGTGTGACAGTCCTTTGACATCTTGTCGTTAGGATAGTGTGACAGTCCTTTGACATCTAGTCATTAGGAACAGTGTGACAGTCCTTTGACATCTTGTCATTAGATATAGCGTGACAGTCCTTTGACATCTTGTCATTAGACATAGTATGACAATCCTTTGACGTCATGTCATTAGGAATAGTGTGACAGTCCTTTGTCATCAATCATTAGGAGCAGCATGACAGTCCTTTGACATCTAGTCAGGAATAGCGTGACAGTCCATTCACATAGTCTTCAGGAATGGTGTGACAGTCCTTTGACATCTAGTCATTAGGAATAATGTGACAATCCTTTGACAGCTTGTCATTAGGAACAGTGTGACAGTCCTTCAACATCTTGTCATTAGGAACAGTGTGACAGTCCTTCAACATCTTGTCATTAGGAATACCGTGACAGTCCTTTGACATCTAGATATTAGGAATACTGACAGCCCTTTGACATCTAGTCATTAGGAATAGTGTGAAAGTCTCTTGACATCTAGTCATTTAGAATAGTGTGACATCCTTGACATCTTGTCGTTAAGAAAAGTGTGACAGTCCTTTGACATCTTGTTAAAAATGTGTGAAAGTCATTCGACGTCTAGTACTTTTTATGAGTACTGTGAACGTCCTTCCACATTTAGTCATTCAAAACAGTGTGACAGTTCTTGTCGCTAAGAATAGTGTGAAAGTTAATTGACACCTAGTACTTTTCAAGAGCGTTGTAAACGTCCTTCCACATCTTGTCATTAAGAATAGTGTGACAGTCCTTTGAGATTTATGGTGTGAGAGTACAGTGATATTTGAGGGACTCCACTATACTATCTGTGTTGTTTCTCAGGCAAAGACTAAAACTAATCAAAGCCATTGCAGAAGTGATGAAACACAATGAATGCTGAACTCTATGATATACTCGGTTAAAGAGCAAATGAATGTCGTGGTGAGTCCTAACTTTTCTTTTTTTTATTTTTTTTTTTTATTCCCCTGTTGAAGTATTGTATATGTTTTGAAACGGTTATAGTCCTGATATGGCTCTACGCAGTCGGCTGGGCTTTAAACAAAAATAACTAATAAATAACAGTCCTCACTTGAAGTGTTGACCGCCGTCAACACCGAGCCTAAATAAGTCCAGGGAATAGTGCTTTACAAATATGATTTAGTAGTGGTAGTAATTTTAATAACCCATAATGAACAAACAAGTTTATCTGATCTAATATGATAACCCATAATGCACAAATAAAAGTTTATCTGATCTAAGTCCCTGAACAAATGTCTTAACAATATAGTGTAGTGTAGTAGTAGCAGTAGATATGATAACCAATAATGAACAAAATAAAAGCCTTCAAACAAAGGTAAAGATATATTTTTTACTAAACGGACACACTCCAAAATACCGGTTCCGACAACCATTGGTGATTCTTCGTCCATAATCCTAGTTCAAGGTTTCAACTATTACGAATGCGCTCTAACCTGCCCCTTGACGGGCATAATCATTGAGTACATAGCACATTGACCTCTGAACTGTAAGGCCTGGGTTTGAACCTGCTTGGGCGCCACCTTGTGGGTAAAGGGTGGAGATTTTTCCCATTTTCCTGGTCAACAAGTGTGCAGTACATTATAATAGACTGGACCCCTTTGTGTGTCTACGCAGGCAAGACATCAAATATGTACACCAAAGATCCTGAAAGCCAGGTCCGTGGTCGGTGGCTTATCCAGACACCAAAACACCTACAGCATGCGCCTCCCCGAAAAACGGAACACGGCTTCCCTAATGGTGACGATTTTAAAAAGGGGGAAACAGCGTAAAATTCCACTCGAACTGCCGTAATGGTCAAGTTTTTAGAAAAGGGGAAACAGCATAAAAGTCCACCCGAACTGCCGTAATGTTCAAGTTTTTAGAAAGGGGGAAACAGCGTAAAAGTCCACCCGAACTGCCGTAATGTTCAAGTTTTTAGAAAAGGGGAAACAGCATAAAAGTCCACCCGAACTGCCGTAATGTTCAAGTTTTTAGAAAGGGGGAAACAGCGTAAAAGTCCACTCGAACTGCCGTAATGTTCAAGTTTTTAGAAAAGGGGAAACAGCATAAAAGTCCACCCGAACTGCCGTAATGGTCAAGTTTTTAGAAAGAGGGAAACAGCGTAAAAGTTCACCCGAACTACCGTCATAGTAAAGTTTTTACAAAGGGGGAAACAGCGTAAAAGCCCAATCGATATTCGAGTGCACCTAGGGATTTTGCAGCACAAGAAAACAAAACAAAACAAAACAAAATCCTGCTTCCTGTTGCCTCAGCTGTAGCTGTAGCTTCGTGCTGTGAGACTGGAAGGAAGGAGCGGGGAATAAGGCAGCAAAGTCACATTACGACCTGAAGCGGCAGCGGCAGCAGCAGCAGCGTACATGTAACGGATGGAGTTGAGGTGGGCGGCAGGGGGCTGGGTGATGGGGGAGAAGGCCGACTTGAAGGCAGCACCGCCCATACCCAAGGAGGGGGGAGTCAGGTAGGAGGCTGGAGGAGGGAAAAGGCCCGCTGACGGCTGCGACCTCAACACCTGGCTTGCAGTAAGTGCCGAAAGGGCAGGGACAGGAGGACGGGTGCTGGGAACGATGAAGCATCGGGAGGCAGCGGGGGACGGTTGTTGTGGTTCAATAGCGAGTCCATAGCCAGCAGGATGTCATTGTGGCAACTGTCCAGAGCCCTCTGCAGCACCTCGTGCTTCACGTGCGGGAACACGCGGCACAGCAGTGCCATCGGGGAACGACCGGCAGAGTCAACACTGGGCAGCTTTTCCACAGACCTAGCGATGTGCGGACTACGGAAGGATGACGGTCTATTTCTTTTGGGGCTCGCTTTCTCCGCTGATGGTTCGGAACTGTGGTTTGGGCCAAGGTCACCATGACCCAGACTGCTGGGTGAGGTCGATGATGATGATGATGATGATGACGACGATGATGGTTTGGGGATGTAGAGGGAGGTCTGTTGTAAGGGGAGGGAGGACTGTGACTTCCATAGTTTTTAACGTCTGCTGTGTTCGCAGAATCTTTCAAAATACTCGGCACAACTTTGTCACCGCTTGCTGGCGTCTTCACCTCGTTATTGTTGCTGTTGCTATGGCTGATGCTGTTGATACTGCTGCTGCTGATGGTGTTGCTGCCGCTACCGTTGCTGTTGCAGACGTTGCTGTTACTGGAGCTGATGCTGGTGGGCGTGGAGTCGGACTGCGACGGGCAGAGGTTGTAGGTGTGGCAGTGATGGGGGAGGGATCTGGGAGGAAAAGGGAGAGCTGGATTGGCTGTGAGGTGGTGGTGGTATTGGTGATGAGGGGATGTGTTGTGTTTTCTGGCCAAGTCATCGTAGTTCTGGTCTGCTGCCAGTCGTGCTCGTTTCGCAGCTGAAAATTGAAAAAGTGTATTCATAAGGAAACAGTTGTATTTAAAAAACACAGTACTTATCATGACACATTCCTAACAAAGTGAGGCACAGGTCATAAAATAATGTCTGTCTCATAGAAATGATACTGGTCATGCAATGTTTGTCTAACAGAAAAGGTGCTAATCACGAAATATTTCTCCCAACAAAACAGGAACTGTTTGTGAAATATTTGTCAAATAGACAAACAAGACGCTGGCCGTAAAATATTTATCTAACAAACAGGCACTGGTAATGAAATATTTGTGTACGAGAAAAGGCACTGGTCATGAAATTTTTTTCTGACAAGACAGGTATTGTGCCTGAAATATTTGTCTAACAAGACAGGCACCGATGATGAAATATTTGTCTAACAAGATAGGTACTGGTTATGAAATATTCGTCAACAAAACAGGCACTGTTCATGAAATATTAGTCTAATAAAAAAAAAGTACTGGTCGTGAAAAATTTGTCTAAGAAGACAGGTACTGCTCATGAAATGTTTGTCAACAAAACAGACGCTGGTCATAAAAAGGCACTGGTCATGAAATAGTTGTCTGACAAAAAGGCACTGGTCATGAAATAGTTGTCTGACAAATAGGCACTGGTCATGAAATAGTTGTATGACAAAAAGGCACTGGTCATGAAATAATTGTATGACAAAAAGGCACTGGTCATGAAATAGTTGTCTGACAAAAAGGCACTGGTCATGAAATAGTTGTATGACAAAAAGGCACTGGTCATAAAATAATTGTATGACAAAAAGGTACTGGTCATGAAATAGTTGTATGACAAAAAGGCACTGGTCATGAAATAGTTGTCTGACAAAAAGGCACTGGTCATGAAATAGTTGTCTGACAAAAAGGCACTGGTCATGAAATAGTTGTCTAACAAAAAGGCACTGGTCATGAAATAGTTGTATGACAAAAAGGCACTGGTCATGAAATAGTTGTATGACAAAAAGGCACTGGTCATGAAATAGTTGTCTGACAAAAAGGCACTGGTCATGAAATAGTTGTATGACAAAAAGGCACTGGTCATGAAATAGTTGTATGACAAAAAGGCACTGGTCATGAAATAGTTGTATGACAAAAAGGCACTGGTCATGAAATAGTTGTCTGACAAAAAGACACTGGTCATGAGATACTTGTCTGACAAATAGCCACTGGTCATGAAATAGTTGTATGACAAAAAGACACTTGTCATGAGATACTGGTCTTACAAAAAGGCACTGGTCATGAGATACTTGTCTGACAAAAAGGCACTGGTCATGAGATACTTGTCTGACAAATAAGCACTTGTCATGAGATACTTGTCTGACAAATAGGCACTGGTCATGAGATACTTGTCTGACAAATAGGCACTGGTCATGAGATACTTGTCTGACAAATAGGCACTGGTCATGAGATACTTGTCTGACAAATAGGCACTTGTCATGAGATACTTGTCTGACAAATAGGCACTGGTCATGAGATACTTGTCTGACAAAAAGGCACTGGTCATGAGATACTTGTCTGACAAATAGGCACTGGTCATGAGATACTTGTCTGACAAATAGGCACTTGTCATGAGATACTTGTCTGACAAATAGGCACTGGTCATGAGATACTTGTCTGACAAAAGGCACTGGTCATGAGATACTTGTCTGACAAATAGGCACTGGTCATGAGATACTTGTCTGACAAAAAGGCACTTGTCATGAGATACTTGTCTGACAAATAGGCACTGGTCATGAGATACTTGTCTGACAAATAGGCACTGGTCATGAGATACTTGTCTGACAAATAGGCACTGGTCATGAGATACTTGTCTAACAAAAAGGCAAAGGTCATGAGATACTTGTCTGACAAAAAGGCACTGGTCATGAGATACTTGTCTGACAAAAAGGCACTGGTCATGAGATACTTGTCTGACAAATAGGCACTGGTCATGAGATACTTGTCTGACAAAAAGGCACTGGTCATGAGATACTTGTCTGACAAAAAGGCACTGGTCATGAGATACTTGTCTGACAAAAAGGCACTGGTCATGAGATACTTGTCTGACAAAAAGACACTTGTCATGAGATACTTGTCTGACAAATAGGCACTGGTCATGAGATACTTGTCTGACAAATAGGCACTTGTCATGAGATACTTGTCTGACAAAACAACGTACTGATCGGTAAATATGTGTCTAAGTATGCGTCTAACAGAAAAGGTACTGGTCTTAAATATGTGTCTAACGGAAAAGGTACTGGTCATGAAATAGTTGTCTAACAAAAAGGTACTGGTCATGAAATAGCTGTCTAACAAAAAGGTACTGGTTAAGAAATAGTTGTCTAACAAAAAGGCACTGGTCATAAAATAGTTGTCTAACAAAAAGGCACTGGTCATAAAAATAGTTGTCTAACAAAACAAGGTACTGGTCGTTAAATGTGTCTAACAAAAAAGTCATAAAGTATGTGTCTAACAGAAAAGGTACCAGTCTTTAAATATGTGTCTAACAGAAAAAGTACCGGTCGTTAAATATGTGTCTAACAAAAAGGCAATGGTCATGAAATAGTTGTCTAACAAAAAGGCACTGGTCATTAAATAGTTGTCTAACAAAAAGGTACTGGTCATTAAATAGTTGTCTAACAAAAAGGTACTGGTCATTAAATAGTTGTCTAACAAAAAGGTACTGGTCACGAAATAGTTGTCTAACAAAAAGGTACTGGTCATGAAATAGTTGTCTAACGGAAAAGGCATGGTCATGAAATAGTTGTCTAACAAAAAGGCACTGGTCATTAAATAGTTGTCTAACAAAAAGGCACTGGTCATTAAATAGTTGTCTAACAAAAAGGCAATGGTCATGAAATAGTTGTCTAACAAAAAGGCACTGGTCATTAAATAGTTGTCTAACAAAAAAGTACTGGTCAAGAAATAGTTGTCTAACAAAAAGGTACTGGTCATTAAATAGTTGTCTAACAAAAAGGTACTGGCCAAGAAATAGTTGTCTAACAAAAAGGTACTGGTTATTAAATAGTTGTCTAACAAAAAGGCACTGGTCATGAAATAGTTGTCTAACAAAAAGGCACTGGTCATTAAATAGTTGTCTAACAAAAAGGCACTGGTCATTAAATAGTTGTCTAACAAAAAGGCAATGGTCATGAAATAGTTGTCTAACAAAAAGGCACTGGTCATTAAATAGTTGTCTAACAAAAAGGTACTGCCCAAGAAATAGTTGTCTAACAAAAAGGTACTGGTCATTAAATAGTTGTCTAACAAAAAGGTACTGCCCAAGAAATAGTTGTCTAACAAAAAGGTACTGGTTATTAAATAGTTGTCTAACAAAAAGGTACTGGTCATGAAATAGTTGTCTAACAAAAAGGTACTGGTTATTAAATAGTTGTCTAACAAAAAGGTACTGGTCATTAAATAGTTGTCTAACAAAAAGGCAATAGTCATGAAATAGTTGTCTAACAAAAAGGCAATAGTCATGAAATAGTTGTCTAACAAAAAGGCACTGGTCATGAAATAGTTGTCTAACAAAAAGGCACTGGTTATTAAATAGTTGTCTAACAAAAAGGCACTGGTCATGAAATAGTTGTCTAACAAAAAGGCACTGGTCATGAAATAGTTGTCCAACATATAAGCACTGGTCATAAAGTATGCGTCTAACAGAAAAGGTACTGGTTTTTAAATATGTGTCTAACAAAAAGGTACTGGTTAAGAAATAGTTGTCTAACAAAGAGGCACTGGTCATTAAATAGTTGTCTAACAAAAAGGTACTGGTCATTAAATAGTTGTCTAACAAAAAGGTACTGGTCACGAAATAGTTGTCTAACAAAAAGGTACTGGTCATGAAATAGTTGTCTAACGGAAAAGGCATGGTCAAGAAATAGTTGTCTAACAAAAAGGCACTGGTCATTAAATAGTTGTCTAACAAAAAGGCACTGGTCATTAAATAGTTGTCTAACAAAAAGGCAATGGTCATGAAATAGTTGTCTAACAAAAAGGCACTGGTCATTAAATAGTTGTCTAACAAAAAGGTACTGGTCAAGAAATAGTTGTCTAACAAAAAGGTACTGGTCATTAAATAGTTGTCTAACAAAAAGGTACTGGCCAAGAAATAGTTGTCTAACAAAAAGGTACTGGTTATTAAATAGTTGTCTAACAAAAAGGCACTGGTCATGAAATAGTTGTCTAACAAAAAGGCACTGGTCATTAAATAGTTGTCTAACAAAAAGGCACTGGTCATTAAATAGTTGTCTAACAAAAAGGCAATGGTCATGAAATAGTTGTCTAACAAAAAGGCACTGGTCATTAAATAGTTGTCTCACAAAAAGGTACTGCCCAAGAAATAGTTGTCTAACAAAAAGGTACTGGTCATTAAATAGTTGTCTAACAAAAAGGTACTGCCCAAGAAATAGTTGTCTAACAAAAAGGTACTGGTTATTAAATAGTTGTCTAACAAAAAGGTACTGGTCATAAATAGTTGTCTAACAAAAAGGTACTGTCATTAAATAGTTGTCTAACAAAAAGGCATGGCATGAAATAGTGTTACAAAAAGGCATGTCATGAAATAGTTGTCTACAAAAAGCATGGTCATAAATAGTTGTCTACAAAGGCACTGGTCATGAATATTGTCTACAAAAAGGCACTGGTCATTGAAATAGTTGTCTAACAAAAAGGCACTGGTCATGAAATAGTTGTCTAACAAAAGGCACTGGTCATGAATAGTTGTCTACAAAAAGGCACTGTCATGTAATATTGTCTACAAAAAGCATGGTCATGAATAGTTGTCTACAAAAGGCACTGGTCATGAATAGTTGTCTACAAAAGGACTGTCATGAATAGTTTCTACAAAAGGCACTGGCATGAATATTGTCTAACAAATAGGCACTGGTCATGTAAATATTGTCTACAAAAAGGCACTGGTCATAAATAGTTGTCTAACAAAAAGGTACTGATCATAATATTAAGTTGTCTAACAAAAAGGTATGTCTAAATATGTTCTAACAAAAGGACTGTCATGAAATAGCTGTCTAACAAAAAGCACTGGTCAGAAATAGTTGTCTACAAAAAGGCACTGGTCATAAATAGTTGTCTAACAAAAAGGCACTGGTCATAAATAGTTGTCTAACAAAAAGGCACTGTCATAAAATAGTTGTCTAACAAAAAGGTACTGGTTAAATGTGTCTAACAAAAATGTCAAAATATGTGTCTAACAAAAAGGTACGTTAAATAGGGCTACAGAAAAGCGTCTTAAATAGTCTAACAAAAAGGCACTGGTCATGAAATAGTTGTCTAACAAAAAGGCACTGGTCATGAAATAGTTGTCTAACAAAGAGGCACTAGTCATGAAATAGTTGTCTAACAAAAAGGCACTGGTCATGAAATAGTTGTCTAACAAAAAGGCACTGGTCATGAAATAGTTGTCTAACGGAAAATGCATCATCATCATCATCATCAAGTGCCCTGCCACATGGCGTTGGCGATCATGGCCCTCCATACCAAACTATCCCTTGTCGCTGCAAGTACATCTCCCACCCTCTCCGTCCTCAGCCATCCTGCAAGTCCGTCCAATAATCGGGATCCACGAAATTTTCATTTCAATTTAATTATGTCAATATGTAATGAGCCATCATGCATTTTGTTTAATCCGAGGTCTTGAAAATACGTATGAAAAGAAAACGACTGCCAGGGATTTATTATCAAGTAGAGTGAATGCAGGCACGTGTCCTCAGCCCCAGTTTCATTTCAATTTCAATTCAGTTTCAATTTCTAAAGATGACATCTCCACGCCTAGAATGAATTCCATATGCACTAATGTTACAAGTGCCATGTGATGGAGAAGATCCAAAATGATCACGGCACGAGCCTTGACCATGCACATAAACCCATGCGCTGGCCAGGTCCTGAGGTCCTACCTAGATAGTTCCATAACTCTGGAGTGAGGTGGCAGAAACTTACCCGGGAAAGGCAGAAACTTCCACTTTTCCCGGGGCCAGCACCACTAAGGCGACGCCCATCCCCTCTCCCTTGCTTCAAATTCATATTCATATTCACATTTATTTTACCAAGACTTCATAAAGGCAAGAAAGCTAATTGGTCTTCAAGGGGTGGGACCTGGTAATCAACCTATCCCTCCAATGTTTATACCAAGGTAGCCGGGCAATGCCCTGCTCTTCACGATTTTCAACTGCCGTGGGATATTTATCATGCGCAGCCAGAACGCACACGGGTCCGACTCGTTTTTCGTCCCCTTCCGAAGGACTGCTTCCTTCAGCTCCAAGACAGGGTCACCTAAGACCTCTCTTGCTCCTCCAACAACCACTATGATTTTTGTTCACGTCATTGCCTCCTTCAAAGGTTTCTGTTTCGTTAATGTTATTGCACACCAGAGAGGGTTAATTCTGCGAAATATTTTGTTGTTGTTGTTGTTGTTTCGTTTGCTTTTTCTTCTGTTTTTGTGTTAATTTATTCTTACCATTGAAAGGAAGGCAATGGCACTTTCTTGTTCTTGAAAATACTTGGGCTAAGTCTTAATGCCCCAAAATGACAAAGATTGTTTTGTTTGTTTGTTTGTTTTTTGTGAGTGTTTTGTTTTTGTTTTTGTTGTTTCTTTTAAGTGTCATGTATTCCTTGTATGAATAGACATACTTTTTTTGCAGAAGTCACACTTCGATAAATGGTTTTAACATAACTTAAGTAACCTCTGTCTGTCTGTCTGTCTGTCTCTGTCTCTCTCTCTCTCTCTCTCCCCCTTTCTCTCTCTCCCTCACTCCCCCTCCTCCCTCTTTAAAGCCGGAATAAAAACAATCGATAAAATGATTTTTTAAGTCATAATCAACTGATGTCAACATCTAATACAACATGTCCAATGCAGGTCGAGGAAGCCATATTTCTAAAAAAGACGACTCTTGACCCTGAGAATTTGAAAAACTATAGACCTGTGTCAAATCTTCCTTTTCTTTCCAAGGTCTTAGAGAAAGTTGTTCTTGACCAGCTGTTAAACCACCTTCATTCCAATAACCTTGTCTATTCCCTTCAGTCTGCTTACCGTTCTGGACATAGTACCGAAACTGCTCTTCTCAAAATCTGCAACGACTTATTGACTACTCTCGACTCTAACAACGTATCACTTTTGACTCTCTTGGACCTATCTGCTGCCTTTGACACTATTGACCACTCTATCCTTCTCTCCCGTCTACATCACTCTTTTGGGCTCCATGATACTGTCTTGAACTGGTTTCATTCTTACATCACCAATCGTCTGCAAGTATTTCTGTCAATGGTCTTTCTTCTAATCCTTCCTGTCTGACTTACGGAGTGCCACAAGGATCTGTTCTGGGCCCCCTACTTTTCATTCTCTACACCTACCCTGTCTCCTCTATTGTCCAAGAACACCTGCTTCAGCATCATTCTTTCTCGGATGACAATCAGCTGTATGTCTCTGGGCCTCTCCCTGACCTTCCCATCATGATCCAGAAAACCCAATCTTGTGTAGCTGACCTGAAGGATTGGATGACTGATAACAAACTGAAATTAAATGAAGAGAAATCCGAATTGATCTTGATCACCCCACCCAAACTCCAAAATCACCCCTCTCTTCCAACCTCTGTCACACTTGTTGACTCATCTATCCCTCTCTCCCATTTTGCCCGTAACCTTGGTGTAACTCTTGATCAAACCCTGTCCTTCCACCAGCATGTGAGCAACGTCTGTCGGACTTGTTTTCTTGAACTCCGCCGAATTGCTTCTATCCGCCACCTCCTCTCAGAAGACACGACAAAGGCTCTTGTCTGTGCATTTGTTCTATCCCGTCTCGATTACTGTAATGCTCTTTTTTCTGGTTCCCCCTCTCATCTCATTAACAAACTTCAGAAAGTTCAAAATCATGCTGCCCGT
>CM060313.1:69518298-69530798 GCA_030674185.1 Monoplex corrugatus
TCAAAGTAACTGCCAGTGTTCAAACACATACACCAGAGACATGGAAATACAATAAGAAAGGACACTTCATATACAAAGCAAGACGCGCACAAATTTTCGGCCAGCTGGCCTTTGTCAAGCGTGCAGAAAAGACAACAAAGAAAAAAATAATACACAAAAATTAACGAGAAAAACCAACGAGACTTTCCTGATGTTTCGATAAGCAGGACAAGAATTGTAAAAGCAAGAGAAATACATTGAAAACCAACCAATGTGATAAGCTCACTAAAGACTACTGTCTAGACCCATAGCCTTTCACGTGTAGTTTCGAAAATCAAACATATTTTTCACGATTATAATAATCATCTTGATGACTTCTGTCTGAAGTAGTACAATTTCTGCACTTTTGAAATGAAGGTTTTATATCTATAACTTGGACACTTTTGAAAGAAATTAATGCTGTATAATTGTACAGTTTTTGAAAAAAATACTGTATTACTATAACTTGGACATAAATTTTTGAAGAAGAAAAAATGCTGTATTACTGTGACTTGTACACTTTTTGAAAGAGATATCGCGTGTCTATAACTTCCACATATTTGAGAGAAATGTTTTATATTCATAACCTGCACACTTTTGGAAGGAATATTCTATTCCTATAACTTGCACACTTGTGGTGACTAATACCTTTTAAGATACTTATTCCAATATTTTCAACAGTTATGCTTTTCCCTGTTCGAAACCAATCCACACAAACACCTTTAATATCGACATTTACAAGATGGACATTATAGACATATATACGGTTGTTGATTAATGTAACCAGTTTGTGTTGTATTTATTTCTTTAGTTGTTACAATGGATATATCATGTGACATTCAGGCTCTGCTCGTCACGGAGACAGCGCGTCACGTACCGCATCACAGCGCTCGTCCGTTTCTTCTTCTTATTATTACTATTCCTTTTTTCTTTTAATTTTTTTTCTTTGTATGCGGGTAACCCGGTATTTTAGTTTACCAATGGAAGTGGGGGGTTTTCTCCAAAGTTTTGCTGGGGAGAACTCCTTTGCTGCTGTTGAATCTTTAACATGCACTAAGTGCCTGCTGCACATGGGACGTCGGTTTGATGTCTCTTTCTAAAGACCAACACCTAGACGCCACTTAAGATGAGGTGGAGGGCGTACAGAAAATATCCCTGTCTGATGCGTGATTCAAACCCGGGTTTCTTGAGTCTCAGGCATGTGCTTAACCATTAAGCCACAAACTCCACTTATGATGTGATCATCATCATTGTCAATATTACTCATTCTAGACTACTATTGTCTTCAAGACAAATAAAATATGCCCAGTTAGACGTTCCAGATCTACCGTTTAACTCCTTTTTCAAATTCATATTCATTCATATTTGAACCAGAAGAACAAGAAAACCAATGTAAGCGCGTATTCAACAAAACAAGACAAGACAAGCGCAAATTTTCGGCCAACCGGCCTTTGTCAAGCGCGAATGCACGGTCACAAACAGACCACAAACACCAAACAACTGATAATAAAAAGAAGACTAAAAACTTCCCTGCCGCCTCGTCCAGTGGATAAAAAGGGACCAAATGGAATGCCCATGTGTTCATGACGAGGCGGCAGGGAAGTTTTTAGTCTTCTTTTTATTATCAGTTGTTTGGTGTTTGTGGTCTGTTTGTGACCGTGCGTTCGCGCTTGATAAAGGCCGGTTGGCCGAAAATTTGCGCTTGTCTTGTCTTGTTTTGTTGAATACGCGCTTAGATTCGTTTTCTTGTTCTTCTGGTTCCTGTTTGCTTGGGCGCGGGCAGTCGCACTTGTTTTGGATCTCATTCATATTTGTTTCTTTTGTTACAGTGGATTTACCACGTGAAGCTCGAGATACTCTTCCTTCTGAGAGCGCGTCGCCACAATGCCGCACAACCCAGATCATTTCTTTTCAGACCAAGACTTCATGGGGAGGAACCTGGGAAATCAACCTATCTCTCCAATGTTTTATACCAAGGCAGCCGAGCAGTGCCCTGCTCTTCACAATTTTCAACTTCCGTGGGATCTTAAGCACGCGCGGGCCAGAAGGCGTACGGGTCCAACTCGTTTTTCGTCCCCTTCCAAAGGACTAGACATTCCGTACGATTTTCCGGTCAAACTGAAGAGAAAAGTTGAGGCCTCAACACGGGGAGCGCACCCTGGAACCTCGAGTTTAGTTACTGGCAAGCGAACGTGAACTGTTCTGCCACTCTTCTCCACTCTGACCTCGTTTTAAAAGAAAAAGAAGAAAAAGGAGCAGGGGGGAGAGAGAGAGAATTCAGTTCGTAAAGAAAATAACAAAAAAAAATCAGTTCAAACGATTTAAGCCGCATCAGCAAATACCAATGCCTTCGTCCTTGATCAGTTAAGCTAACCAGATATGTAAAAGCTTCGTTCATCTGCCTCAACTTGTTCTCATCAAAGTCTTTTTACAACAAACACACACTAACTCCATTATAATAAACGCTTCATGAAGACAGTTCTAACAATTTCGTCACATGCATCGGATACAATCTTTTTTACTGGATTGTTTTGTTGTTGTTGTTGTTGTTTGTGGTGGTTTTTTTTTTTTTTTTTTTTTTTTTTTTTTGTACTCCTAACATGTAAGACAGTTGATAAAGTTTTGGATGATTACATTTTAAAGATAAGACTTTTTCTTGGACAAAACACACAAAAACTCCTGTCAAATAGTTTGTGAAGACAACCGTAACAATTATATCCCTTGCATCGTCGGAAACAAACTTTCCACTGATCTACCTATAGTTTGCATGTACAGGCAATCCAAATGTCCGCGAATTCGCGGATATCCGGGAAAGGGGGAAAAAAAACAAAAAACATTCCTTGAAAGTATGGAGAACCGGGACTGGGATCACCGAAACTATTCAAAACAAACCATAAGCGCATGCACGGTTTTACTTTTGCAACTGTCCGCGAGATTTCACAAGCGTCACTCTCTGTGTTCCATCGACGCATTGAAATATGAGTATACGTAGGGACTTTGTTCCACTAAATGCTTCCATCGCTGACATCGATGAAGGCCTCAAAAATAGCTGGAAATGGGACTGGCTGCAGGAAGTGTAGGAAGGCAATAAGTTCGCTCATTTCTTCGAGAAACTGAAGATCGCCGGTAAAGCATATTGCAAACTTTGCCGCTCGGAAATCAGGTACAAGTCCGGCGATAAATGAGCACTGGTTGATCACCTGAAAGGAAAGCAGCACAACGACAGGCTCAGGACATCAAACGAAAATTTTCGTTTGTCATGTGAGGCAAAAGAGAGGAAAAGTTGCATGTTTTGTTCATTGTTGACAATGCTTCTGCCCTTTTGTTCTTTTATTAAAATACTTGATTTGTCTTTCACAGAGGGGGTAAATTTCCATTTACTAGACTAAAATGCTTCAGCTTCTGGGGGCAGACCCCCAACAGGGGCTCTGCCCCTGCATCCCGTCAGAGGGCCTATGCGGCCCCCTGGACCCCCCGCATTTTTTTCCCTTGAAACACATTGTTGCTTGAATGGATTGCCTGATGTATCTTTGTCATGCCACACACGTTTAGGACATCTTGCATGTCTTGCACTTTTCAACTACGATTATGTTACATGTACATGGCTTGCACTTGTATTCTACATCTTGCATATCTTGCACTTTTAAGCTATAATTACATGTCTTGCCCTTTAAGCTATGTCTTTTATGCCTTGCTTTTCTTTAAAACTATAATTATGTCTTCCACTTTTAAGTTATATCTAATTAAAGCTGTACTTCTGTCTTGCACTTTTAACTTATATCTTGTCTTGCACTTTAAGCCATGTCTTTCATGCCTTGCTTTTTTTAAAAGCTATAATTATGTCTTGCATTTTTAAGTTATATCTTGTCTTGCACTTAAAGCTACGTCTTGTATGTCTTGGACATTTAAGCAATAGTCAAGTCTTGAACTTTTAAGCTACATCTTGTATAACATGCACTGTCAAGCTCAAACAGCTGGATCACTCACCAGTGGCTGGGCAGTCAGTGGGGGAAGATGGCCGACAGATTGAGGATGCAGGGGAGGTCTTGCCACGGTCAGGACTAGGGCAGCTCACTCTGTCTTCCTGGAAATGTCCGTCCTTGATCACCTCCCCTGACGACCTGTGTTGAAGAACCTCCGTGACGTCAGTCTTACCGCCGATGACGTCAGAGGCTCCGGGAGCTGGTTGAGGTTTCATGTAGACCTTGACCTCGGGGTAAAGGTCGACGCAGTGGGGCTGACCTGGAGAAGGCCGTTCGGACCGTACAGCATACCTAGTTCGCGGGCTTCGTTCTCCTCCTGAGCCTGCTGACGCCTCAAGGCCACCTGGGCGGCCATGACCCTCTGTCTCTCTGCGATCAACGTGCACTTGGCACACAGACAGTCCCGCCAGCGACAGTAGCGTTTGTGGCCCTTCAGGGCTGACACCACTCCGTGGTTCCGGCACCGGGCACATTTTGGGGTGCGTGGATAGCGATCAGAGGCTCTGAGGAACAGGGCAGAGCCTGTGGTGATTTTATCCGACCCACCAGCACCAGCACCACCGCTGTCCCCACGATCGTCCTCTGAACCACTCATACTGCTGGAGGAGTGTGTCTTGTTCAGCAAGCGTCCTGACCACAAAGCACTTTGCTTGATGGACTGTTTACAAGAGCTTCAGCCAGAGCCCTCTTTAAGGGTTTAACAAACTAGTTGGACAACTTCAAGACGAGGATACTCTGTTGAGTACTTTGGTTCTTGACAATGTGAATGGTTTCACAAGAACCTGGACACTTAAAGGAAGTGGAAAGTTCTTCAAAGTATTTCGGGTTCTTGAGTTCTTATAATAACGTTACGGGTCTCGCAAGCTACTAGTTGCAGCTTGAAGACGTGGACATTTCCAAAGCAGCTAATCTCGTCTTGACAGTATTATTGGCAACGATTTCACAATCCGGCTGGACAGTTCCAGAGGGTAGCTTTTCTTTCAAAGCATCTTGGTACAGGATAGTGTCAGGACGTAGATGTTTGCAAAGCAGCTGATGGCTTCTTGACGGTTGTTGTTGGCAAGAGTTTCACAAGCTACCTGGAAAGTCCAGGATACGAAAGGTCGTCGTCACTCAAGACACGTTGGCCGTAGACAGTGTTAATGATTTCACAGACTGATTGAGCAGTATGGAGGCGATCGAGGATATCGTGGTCAAGACACTTCGTGTTCCCGTGAATGACAGCACATGAATGACAACACGGCACAGAATAGAACAATCTTTAGCCAATGCACTTTCTCATTCCAGCCAGAGACAATCCTATGCCTTCCACAGAACAGATGAACAACCTGGGAATAATGAGTCCACTTGAGGGTTCGTGATCAGATCTGAATATACGGTGCAGGCTTTTTTGTTTTTTCAAGCAAAGCAGGCTCCAGATCATTCGTTTGTTTTTTCGATCAAAGCAGGCTCCAGATCATTCGTTTGTTTTTTCATTCAAAGCAGGCTCCAGATCATTCGTTTGTTTTTTCGATCAAAGCAGGCTCCAGATCATTCGGATTGGAAAATAAGAAATCCACAAAATATGCTATTTAGTTTTTCACGGAGCAATCGGATAACGACATTGCACAAGATGAGAACAATAACAACAAAATAATGATGATAACAGTAAATGATAACCGAAACAGTTAACACTACTGGCTTTGGAAAGTTTCAAGTATTCGTGACCGAGGGAGTGCTTCACTTTTAAAAAAACAAGTCAGGCTGAAATGGTTTTAAAACAGTTCTACTGCTGGTCAATCCCTCTAAAGTGTAGCGACTCATAGGCTGGTGGCGAAATGTTGGCAAAAATCCGGCAGCGCTAATCCAGCCTCTCCCTTTTCCCTTCTGTGTTGTTCAAAATGACCGTAACAATGCACAGAGTAATTCCCAGGCACAAAAGAGGTATATTGTGATCCAGTAGTAGATAACTCAAAACGACGTTTCGCTTGTCCTCCAAAAGAAAGTCTATCAAGCGCTTGTCCTCCAAAAGAAACAGTCTTATCAAGCAGAGCCTGTTCTGTGTAGAGTAACCTACTCGGTGTCATTTGTTGTTTCTTTATACCAACGCTTAAAAATTACATAGTTACAAACGCAAAGCATATATATACATATATACATGTCTCCTTCACTAGCACACTAGTGTTTGGATTTTCCGTCGCACAGAAGAAGAGTCCGACAGTACTTTTTATGACGTGCACAGCAGCCAACACGTCAAACGACGCATGCTGTATATATGTGTTTTGTGAGCTGAGACGAGCGAGAGGAAAAAAACTATGTGCGCCAGCGACACCACCAGCTCTTTATGAACATCTGACTTCCGTCACCGACACGACAAGCTCCCACTGATCGCCGCTCAATGAGGTTTTAACTGCCGCCCGCCGCCACAGCTTGTCAAACGTCAAAAAAAAAGAAGAAGAAAAAAAAAGTCGTCTGCCTGTGTCACGAGAGAGAGAGAGACAGAGACAGAGAGCTTAGAACTCTGGAGAGAGAGAGAGAGAGAAAGAGAGAGCTTAAACTCAGAGAGCTCAGAACTCAGAGAGAGAGAAAGAAGAGAGAGAGCACCTCAGAACTGAGAGAGAGAGACAGACAGAGAGAGCTCAGAACTCTGAGAGAGAGAGAGAGAGAGAGAGAGAGAGAGAGAGAGAGAGAGAGAGAGAGAGAGAGAGATTAGAACTCAGAGAGAGAGAGAGAGAGAGAGAGGTCGCTGCACGCGATCGTTCTACTGCCTTCGCCATTCTTCTCGCGTCCCGCCTTTTTTTATTATTCAAACTCCGCCCATTTGCAGTAAGTAATGAATGTGTAGCGGAAGGGACAGGGAAGAGAAGGAACGGGGGATGGGTGGGGGAAGATGGGGATGGGAGGGAGAGAAGGAGAAGAGACACGGATAGTACTTCAGAGTTACCTGTAGAGTTTTGTTGTTGACTTTCGATCGAATATTCACACTATCTTCTGTTTGTTTATTATTCAAACTCCGCCCATTTAGTCGAGCAAAAAAGATAAATGGCAGAAGTGGGAAGGGACATGACTGTACCACGCAAACTTGTATTTGTAGTAATTTTTTAATTGAATTTGGAGTGATTATGTAGAAATTCTTCTCCTTGTTTAGTAGGCCTATTCAAGCTCCGCCAATTCGGTACAATAAAACATGCGTGGCTGGTAGTGGTTAACGCAACAGACTAGCGACTGGAAGGTTGTTGGTTCGAATCCCACCCCTCATGTCAAAATCATTGTGTGATTTTTCAACCCCAACCAGCTCCTACCCAGAGTGTTTGTTTGTTTGTTGTTTGTTTGTTGTTTGTGTGTGTGTGGTTTTTGTTGTTGTTGTTTTGTTTGTTTGTTTTTAGGTGTGTTTTTTTAAAGGATCATCCTACTCAGGGAGATTACCTTTGTGCTCATCTTCTTTTTTCTGTCCATTTTCTACACCACCTTTATAATGGCCACAGAGGCTGGGACAGTTTTTACACTGCGATGATGATGATGATGTCGATGAGGATGATAATCATGATGCTGTGGAGTTCCATCTAGGCTTAAGACTGTTTGACAGGGCTGTACTCCACGCTTACTATCATAACATATCCTGGCGTCAACCAGGCCCGAGAGATACGGACACCTGTGGTGCTGGTCAGAGAATTTGTGCAACATAACTCTCAATGACGCATCCGTGAAGTGGATGAGACTTAACAGTGTGGTCCCAGTCTTCCCAGTGAGCCCATAACATGCCCAACTTTGGGTAGGAGCCGGTTAGAGCCGAAAAATCGTACAATGATTTTTGAAGGGACTGATGGGCGCCTACCCAGAGTTGAATGTGTTATAGGCTCGTTGGGAAGACCAGAACCACACATCCGAGTCTCATCCACTTCACAGATGCGTCATTGAAGGTGTTGCTCCAATCTCCTGACTAACACTGCAGGTGTCTGTGTCTCGGGCCTGGTAGACTTCAGGATATATGATGATAGTAAACGTAGAATACAGCTCTGTCATGCAGTCTCATTCTTAGATGGAACTCCGCTGCATCATGATTATCAACCCCATCATCATCATAGCAAACACGGAAAACTGTATGACGGGAGGAACAGGGAGGAGGGGAGGTGGTGGTAAGGGACATGATACTATTACATCTTACATACGATATTTTCACTAATTTCAATCAAATATATAGAATCTCTTCTCCTTGTTTGTTATTCAGACTCAACCCTTTTTTTTTTCTTTTTTTTTTGAAAAAAAGTTATTACGAGAGGAAGAGGAACTTCCGTTCTACAGACTTATAGATAATATTTTCACGTAGAATTTCGATCGAATACTTAGAATATATTCTCTTATTTATTTGAGGGTTTTTGGTTTTGGTTTTGGTTTGTTTTGTGTTTGTTTTGCTTTGTTTTTAAATTTAAAAAAATGTGTGGCGGGAGGAACAGGATATTGATGGGCAATGAGAGGAACAGACACAATTGTACTACATTACATGTGGTATTTTCAAAACGAATTTCAATGGAACATTTAGAATATCTTTTGCTTGTTTATTATTCAGACTCTGCCTATTTTGTCTAAATCAGATTGTTGTGTGTTGTGTGTGGTGTGTGTGTGTGTGTGTTGTGTGTGTGTGTGTGTGTGTGTGTGTGTGTGTGTGTGTGTGTGTGTGTGCGTGTGTGTGTGTGTGTGTGTGTGTGTGAGAGAGAGAGGGGGCGGGAACACAGGAGTGTCGATTTTCCATCGACTATTTAGATTATATTCTTTTTTTTTGGTTTTGTTTTGTTTTGTTTGTTTTGTTTTTCATTGTTCATTCCCGCCTTTGTTTTCTCAACAAAATTGTACGGTGGAAAAAGTAGCAGAGGGGTGGGAGGATGAAACATTACAAGAATTTTTCACAGTGAATTCTTTTGAATGATTGGAATAATTCTAAATAGGGTTCGACAGGCAAGATCGAGACATACAATTCCATTACAGGTATTTTCACAACGATTTTCTATTGAACATATTACTTCCTAAAAGATCAAACGTTTCGATATCGCTAGAAGAAAAACTGATCATAATGAATTTCTTGTTGAACAGTTCTAATATTCCCGGAACAAAACAGATCAAATGTTCTGATACGTTTGCAGTTCAAAAGGATGGAAAGAGCTAATATGGTTCTTTTGTTTAATTACTTTATTTCTCAACTAATTTGGTTCTTTTGTTTAATTACTTTATTTCTATCTCCAACTTGGTTTCCTCAGTAGACTGACGAGGACAAAGCCAAAAACCAACAGATGGACAGACATTAAAGGAGAAAAGAATTATCGCGACTCCTTTGGCCGGACACTATTAAAAATTTAATAGTTTTCAAAGAGATCGCTTCAAAAACACACGTACGCCTGTACAAGTGTACGTATACATAAAGGTCTCCTTTGTTGTACAGTGTACTAAGTTTGATATTATGAGTTTAATTCATCCATAAACAGCTGAGACTTTTGTGTTTGTTCGGGAGGGATTCATGGCACTTTGACGATGTCACATATGCGCTCCCACCGAAATTTGCCAGCAATTACCTTTCCTAAGACGCCTTTAGAATGCACGTGCAAAACTCTACGTGTTACAAAAGTTAGCTTTCGAGATTTTAAAAAAAAAAAGTCAAAATGGATGTTAGTTGATTCAGACATAAGAACATACGATAGTCAATCCATACTGATATTCTTCCTTTTATGTTATGTAGATAATACCCCCAAAATACAGGAAACCTTGAAAATGATCCGCTGTCGACTAAATTTTGATAAGTATAGTAAGTCGTTATTGAATTATGCATCCCAACATCCCTGATAAAATTGTATTCGGCTGATGAATTTCAAAAATATGACGAAAAACGTATCTTTTGACATCTTTGTAATTGTAACCCTTGAACTGAGTCAAGGTCACATAGATTTTGGCATCTAACACCAGTCGCCGTGGTGTAGAGGTTAACGCAACGGACTACCGGCTGGAAGGTTGTGGGTTCGAATCCCCATCAGTCCCTTCAAAAATCATTGTGGGATTTTTCGGCTCTAACCGGGCTCCTGCCCAGAGTTGGACGTGCTATGGACGCTTTGGGAAGATTGGGACCTCATGGATGCGTCATTGAGGGTGTTGCTCAAATCTTCTGACCAGCACCGCAGTTGTCTGTATTTCTCGGGCCTGGTTGACGCCGGGATATATTATGGAAGAAGCGTACAGTACAGCCCTGTCACGCAATCTCAATCCTAGATAGAACTCCATGGCATCATGATTATCATCTTCATCGCCATCATCATCATCGCATTGCAAAAACTGTGCCAGCTTCTGTGGCCATTGAGGTGGAGTAGAAAATGGGACAGGAAAAGAGGTGACCACAAAGGTAACCTCCCTGAGTACGATGCTTCTCAAAAAGATTATATTAATGCTGTGAAAGCGATTATGTTCACTTTAATCTGTGGTGTTGGCATTGCATTTTACACAAAAGACACAGTACAAGGTGAGCACAAAGGTAACATCCCTGAATGCGATGATCCCTAAAAAATATTTTTAAGAATATCCAGTTTTATAGAAACATCCAGATTTTGTACGTCTGAAGATCACTATGAGCTTGAAGAAACTTAGGCTCAAATAAAAGTTGATGTGCATCGAGGGGTATAATGCCCTCACAGTAGAGAAAACAACTGAAATATTGTCAGGTCATCATCATCATCAGGTGCCTTGCCACATGGCGTTGTCGATCATGGCCTTCCATCTGTTTCTATCCCTTGTTGCCGCAAGCACCTCTTCCGCCCTCTTTGTGTTCAGCCACTCTGCAAGTCCGTCCAATATCTTCTCCCTGGGTCTACCCGGTGCTCTCTTTCCCTCCAGCTTTCCTGTTGTGACCAGGTGCTCCAATTCCCCTTTCCTCATAAAATGACGTATAAATGTTGCCTGTCTTTTCCTAATCTTCCTTATGAGTGATCTACTTGTGTCTGCCTCCATCAAGACTGTCTCCTTTGTTTTCTTTGCCGTCCATTGTCCGGTGTTCTTGACAAAGTGATGCTCACACACCTTCCTCAAGGAGTGCTGAATTTTAGACACATTCTGTTTGTCCACCTGGCCCTGCCCTCCTGCCCTCCTGCCCTCCTGCCCTCCTGCCCTCCTGCCCTCCTGCCCTCCTGCCCTCGACAGCCGTGACTTTCTAATTTTTTTGTATTTGTGACTCCTGAAAGGTCCGTGCCTTTAAACCGAAACTTAGTATAGATCCACCAATAAAAAAAAGCTGAGAAAATCTTGTTCACACATTTTTGTCACACACACACACACGCACACACGCACGCACGCACGCATACCGCACCATGCACATACGCACAGCACACCACACACGCACGCACGCACGCATACTCGCACACATGCACATACGCACACACACACACGCACGCACGCACGCACGCAGAACACACAAGCACACCCCACAAACACATATACACACACAAACACACTCAAACACACACACACACAAACACACTACACACACACACACACACACACAAACACACACACACAACACACACACAACACACACAAACACAACACACAACACACACACACACACAAACACACAACACAAACACACAACAACACACACACACACACACACACACGCCCCCCCCCCCCCCCCCCCCACACACACACACAGACCCTTTTCTTCAAAGAGAATTTGAAAACATAGAATATTTGAAAAGAACAAACAGAAGGAGAATGAAAAAGAAGGTGATAACGATGATGATGATGAAGACGAGGATGGCGATACACCAGCATAGAAAATGAAAAAAGATACAAACCAAATAAAAAGAAAAGGCGAAAGACAGAAACCAAGAAAGGCAGACAGACAGGATATGACCAAAAAGGAAAACATAAAAAGAAAAGAAAAAAACAGGAAAGAAAACGAAGTCAAACAGAAAGTCATTACTATCAAATGTCAGATAGACCAGCTGCTTTAGTCGACACTTTTACAGACAGTGGGCTGATTCCCACGGCATCTGGCCTGGGCTCTGACACATTGTAACACTGAATGAAAACAGCTACAGTAATGGTGTTTTCTCTTCCTCCCTTTCACACCCTTGTCTCCTCAGAACATTAAAAACAGGCTGAAATAAAATAAATTAAAATGAAATAAAATGAAATGAAATAAAGTAAAATGAATTGAAATGAAATCCAAGATAGTCATACCATTCTGATAATCACTATATTCATTACAAAATGTTACAGTGAATCTTTTTTTATTATTATTATTATTATTCTCAATGTCTCGAAGAACTTGAAGAAGCGTCAGATAATTCAGAACTATAACAATGAATGACTACTTTAACAGCGAATACAGAACTGAAATATTGACAGTTCCTGAGATTCCTGAGAAAGTGCTGTTTATACACTTTCTTCAAAAAGCGCTGATTTAGGAGGGGGGAAGGGAGGGGAGAGCGTGACTTTGACCTCGTGGTCTTACCATCCAAACTTTTCTTTTTGTTGTCCCATTTT
>CM060313.1:69535798-69538298 GCA_030674185.1 Monoplex corrugatus
GTATAAAATATAAACTAGGTAAAACATAGTCTATATAGGGCCTCAGGACCCTGACCAGCTCATGGGTTTATGTACAGGCTTAAGGCTTGTGCCATGGTCACTATACGCATGGCACCTGTGACATTAGTGCATATGGAATTCGTTCCGAGCGCGGAGACGTCATCTTGAGAAACTGAAACTGAAACTGAAACTGAAACTGAAACCCGGGACTCCTCTCTTGGTCCGGTAGCCGGACTGAACCTGGCTAGTGCGAGTTGTGTGGCTATGTCCCGGGGTTTATCATCTCCCCACCTTGCCATTCGGGTATGTAAACAAGGTAAACTGATGACTGGGTCATGCAGGGTGTGGACAGCCCCCACCCACTCCCATTGCTTGGTGAAATAGCTATCTATCGTGTGGCGTCGGTGGTTGGGAGGTGATTGTCTGGCCTGTTCATATAGTGTTTCTCGGTAGCTGTTCATAATAATGCAAAAGCTTACTGCTTATCGTCTTCTGTTTTTCTTCCGACAGAAATGTCCCACACAATTAACCTTTCTATCAGCATCCTGCATTGTCAACCATGCTAGCAAAGCAAAAACTTAACCCTTTGACTCCCTCACCCTATCCACCAGCTTCCTGCAGATAGAGTGAGGAACTCAAATGGTTAAGTTTTGAAGCTGATGGATAGGGAGCAGGAGTCAAAGAGTTAAATTGAAGCTAGTTTAATGACACAAGAACATTCTTTAGTTTTACATGTTTGCGAGCCCCGTGGTATTGTGAGATCATATTACACTTGTCCAGTACGGCAAAGTTGAGAGTTTGGATTTGTTCAAGAAGTAGTCGTCACGCTCGGACAATCCCATATGCGCGCCACCCAAATCTACCATTGATATTCTGGCAGAACGCTATGGCGGTGGCAAAGTCTAGAAATGGAAGTGGGGAGGTGGGAAGGGAGAACTTGTCAACTGGTAAGCTGATTCCAGCAGAATTATCGGAGCATTAATTAACCCTTTGACTCCCGCACTCTATCCACCAACTGCAAAAACTAAACCCTCTGACTCCCTCACCCTATCCACCAGCTCAACTTTCTGCAGGAAGATGGTGGATTGGGTGATTTAATCAAAGGGTTAAGTTTTTGCTCTGCTAGCATGGTTGACAATGCAGGATGCTGGTGGACAGGGTGCGGGAGTCAAAAGGGTAAGAAGGATGGTGAAAAGGCCCTGTATTTGTGTTGCCAGCTAAGACTTAACCCCCGACAGAGCCAGTTGCCTGTCTCCCTATCCATGCCTATGGGCTGAAAGACTTGTCACTGACAAGAATGCCTTCGCTCCCGTCTCCTCCTATCACCATCGCCAAGACCACCAACCACAGAATGCGTCGTATGTGGCCCCCATGGGGATGCCAGGGGCTCTTTCAGTATTAATGGTATCTCCACCTTCTGGAAATTGTGTGCTAGAAATTTCTTCTTTTGTGTCTCTTTCTTTCTTCCTCCTTTGCTTTCTGTCATTTCTTCCTATCATTTCTGCCTTGCTGGTCCATTCACCTGTATGTGTTCGAAAGAGTCTTACCTACTTTCTCTTAGGATTGATAATCGGATACATGTGTTAAGTGCATTTTTGGCTCTAGGGAAATGAGATATGCGGGAGCAATTTTAGGTATGTTTTAGTGTCCTTAGTTATGTTTAAATCTGTGTTTAGGTATGTTTGTTTTTTTAATTTTAAATTCCCCGTGCGATAGATTGGACGGAGTGGTGAACGCCGGGGGCATGTCCTTAGATTATGTTTTGAACTGCTCATAGCCCGGATATGACTCTACGCTGTCGGCTGGGTTTAAACAATACTGCCAATACCAGTCGTATGTTGACGGCTCAGCTTTTTGTCCTTTAGACCAGTATTTCAGTTGGCGTGTGTTATCCGAGTGTTTCCAACGACATCCTGGCACCTCTCGTCATCATCCTCATCATCATCATCATCAAGTGCCTTGCTGCATGGCGTTGGCGATCATGGCCCTCCATACGAATCTATCCCTTGTCACTGCAAGTACATCTCCCAGCCTCTCTGTACTCAGCCACCCTGCAAGTCCGTCCAATATTTTCTCCCAGGTAGCTACCTGGCACTTAAAGCTTCAATTTGGTAATTGCTGGTCAGAACTGTAAAATCCTATGATATTTTTTTTTGGACTGTCAGGAGAGGGGAGTAGGGAGGGGGGTTCAAATCCACGATCTCCGGGTTCAGTAAGTTGTCGCATTAACTACTTTGTCAAGTTGACTGATATTCATTCAAAGTAAAATAATGAGCTTAATCAAGTTAGTGCCATTTCATTCATATTCATTCGTTCATTCATTCGTATTCTTTCACATTCTTTTCTTTTGTCACAGTGGATTTACCTTGTGAAACTTGGGCTGCTCTCCCCTTTGAGAGCGCATCGCCGTAGTGCAGGATCAGCCAATTTCTTTTTTATACTGAGACTTTAAAAAACATCGTCGCTCTCAAAGATTCCGGATTTGGGGTTGCTTCTCTCA
>CM060313.1:69543298-69548298 GCA_030674185.1 Monoplex corrugatus
TGTCTCTGGTAACAATTATATGAGAAATACACACAAAACACGCGCGCACACACACACATACACCCGCACGCGCGCACACACCACACACACAACACACACACGCACGCGAGCGCACACACATACACGCACTCACACGCACATACACACACGTACACACACATACGCACATACACACACACACACACACAAAACACACAACACACACACATTCACAGACTGACAGAAATTGTTTGTCCTCCCCCCCCCCCCTTCCCCACTACCCCTTCCTTATTTCTTCCGCACTGGATCTTTTTTCTCGCCAACTCTCGGTTTTTTTTCCGAGATGGTTGCTAAAAAAATCATTAACATGAAAAAAAAAAAAAGAAATAGATTAACAAATAAAAAGCTTCAAAGTCAGCAATCATGAACAGTCAAACAATAGCTTTCTACGAACTTTCCTTTTTTCTAAGAAAATGAACAAAACAAGACTGAACGATTAAAATATTACACCTTTCCTTTCTACACAGAAGTTGGGGTGTTTTTTTTTGAAAATTAACTGACACAGAATGAACAATTAAAGCATCACGATAGCCTTTCCTTTCTTTTTTTTTTTTCTTAGAATATTAACCAGCTAATCTGAAACATTGAAATATTACGCTTTTCTGTTCTACAACGCGTTAACGATTTCTTCTTCTTCTTCTTCTTCTTCTTCTTCTTCTTCTCTCTCTCTCTCTCTCTCTCTCTCTCTCTCCTTTCTCTCTCTCTCTCTCTCTCTCTCTCTCTCTCTCTCTCTCCCTTTCTCTCTCTCCCCCTCCCTCTCTCTCTTCTTTCTTTTTTTTTTTTGATTACTTAACAACACTGAAACATTACAGTATCACACTTTTTTTTAACCAATTCTTCCTGATTTATCACTTAAACAAAAGCAATAAATTCTCAAAGTTTTGTACACGTATTTTTCCGGGATATTAACAAACAAAAGCAAAAAAGACAACAACAACAACAACAAAAACGAACAAACATGCAAACAAAGACATACAATTATGTTACACCCTGATCGTTTACTTCCGGGTAACACGTCTCGTCTTTTCGGACCCAGGGTGCACTACATGGCCTTCCTACCACTTCATTTTAACCCTTTGACTCCCGCACCCTATCCACCAGTTGCAAAAACTTAACCCTTTGACTCCCTCGTCCTGTAGGAAGCTGGTGGATAGGGTGAAGGAGTCAAAGGGTTAAGTTTTTGTTTTGCTACAATGGCTGACAATGCAGAATGCTGGTGGACAGGATGCCGGAGTCAAAGGGTTAATCTTCTGGTGTTGTCAGTGTCAGCGTCATCATCATGCGTCTTGTCACACGGCTTTGGCCATCATGGCCCACCATACGAATCTATCTTTTGTCGCTGCAAGTACATCTCCCATCCTTTCCGTCCCCATCCACTCCGCAAAACCATCAAATATTTTCTCACTGGGTCTACCTGGTGCTCTTTTTCCCTTCAGCTTTTCCCCTCCAGCTCAACTTTCTCTTGCCTCATAAAATATCTTATAAATCTTGCTTGTCTTTTCCTGATCTTCTTCATTAATGGTCTTTTTGTGTTTGCTTCTTTCAAGACTGTCTCGTTGATTTCCTTTGTTGCCCATGGAACACACACATTCTTCTTAGAAATCACATTTCAAGTAGCCTACCTCAATCTCATTCTGACTTTGCGTGTTGATTGTCCACGCTTGGCATCCGTACAACAGTATTGGTTCCTTACACCACTGAAGAACTCTCTCCCTGATGTTAATTGATAGGCATTTGTTGGTAAGAAGCTTTTCATTTTCTTGAATGCTGCTTTAGCTTGGTGTCAGTGTAGGATTAGGTAATTTCCCTTTTCCCCCCTTTCCGGTATGGTTATCCCCCGTCGGCCCTAGCACCTGAGTGAGGTTGGCGTAAAACTTGAATCAAATCAATCTAACTCTTGCCTAACTAAGAGTGACTGCCTACCTTCAGGGAAGTAGATAGAAAAACACACGAAAATGAAAGGAGAATGTGTATTATTCACAAGACAAGACAGGTGCAAATTCTCGGCCAACTGGCCTTTGTCAAACATGCTATAAACAGAACAAAGAAACAATACGCCAAATGTAGGAGAGAAAATAAACTTCCTGTGAAGTTCCCTTGTTGGTTGTTTTTTTTTTTTTTCCTTCCATTGTTTTGTATTGAAATTTGTCTTTGTTGTCTTCTGTGTGCGCTAAACAAAGGCCGGTTTGTCGAAAATGGGGAAGTTCTGTTGTTGGTGGGTTTTTTCCTACATGTGTGTGTGTGTGTGTGTGTGTGTGTGTGTGTGTTTGTGTGTGTGTCTGTGTGTGTGTCTGTGTGTGTTGTGTGTGTGTGTGTGTGTGTGTATCTGTGTGTGTGTTTCCCTCTGTGTGTGTGTGTGTGTGTGTGTGTGTGTGTGTGTGTGTGTGTGTGTGTGTGTGAGTGGGGTGAGAAACGCTAGACAAAGGCCAGTTGGCCGAGAATGGGGAAGTTCTATTGTTAGTGATTTTTCCTACTGTGTGTGTGTGTGTGTGTGTATGTGTATGTGTGAGTGAGTGTGTGTGTGTGTGATGTCTGTCTGTCTGCGTGTGTCTGTGTGTGTATCTGTAAGTATATTTTGTGTGTGTGTTTGTATGTGTGTGTATATGTGTGTGTCTTTGTGTGTGTTCTGTGTATGTGTCTTTGTGTGTGTGTGTGAGTGTGTGTGGGGTGTGGTGTGTGTGTGTGTGTGTGTGTGTGTGTGTGTGTGTGTGTGTGTGTTGCGTGTGTGTGTGTACGCTAGACAAAGGCCAGTTGGCCGAAAATCGGGAAGTTTTGTTGTTGCTGCTTTTTGTCTACATGTGTGTGTGTGTGTGTGTGTATGTGTCTGTGTGTGATTATGTGTGTGTCTGTGTGTATATTTGTGTGTGTGAGTGTGTGTGTGTCTGTGTAGGTGTCTGTGTGTGTGCGTATATTTGTGGGTATGTGCGTCTGTGTGTGTGTGTGTGTGTGTTTGTATGTTTGTTTCTCTGCATGTGTGTGTGTGTGTGTTAGTGTGTGCGTCTGTGTGTGTGTGTCTATGTATGTGTGTCTGTCTATGTAAATGTGTGTCCATGTGTGTGTATGTGTGGGTGTCTGTGTTTGTATGTGTGAGTTCGTTCGTTATTTCTTTCAACGTCTATTCAAAAAAAATCATGTGCTTTAGACGAATGTGTGTGTGTGCGCGCGCGCATGCGCATGTGTGTGTGTACGCTCGACAAAGTGCCAGTTGTTTGGAAATTTGCGCCAGTTTTTGTTTGTGAATTAGATCGGTGTTCTGATTGTGTTTTTTGTGTCCGTTTATCGCCTTTCCGTTTTTCTGTCGATATCAGTGTTTTATGTCCTTGTGGAGTCCGGCAGCTGCTTCACACAGTGGTTATGTTTTCTAACAACTCCAAGTTAAGGATGTTCCATGATGCGATTTTTCTTCTACCCTTTTCATACTCTTCCTGTGATCAAAATAAAATAAAATAAAATAAAATGTAATAAAATGAAATTAAATGAAATGAGATAAAAATGAGAGAAATAAAATAGAACAAAATAAAACGAAATAGATGAAATAAAATCAGAGAAATAAAAGAAAACAAAATAAAATTAAGTTAGATTAAATATATAATATCAGTGAAACAAAATAAATTGAAATAAGATAATGCAAAAAAACATAAAACAAAACAAAACAAAATAAATAACATCAAAGAAAGAGAGCGTGCGACTTACACACACACAGGTAGATTCTAATCGATAAAAGACGAGGGCGTTTGTGCACACGTGTGTGTGTGTGTGGTGTGTGTGTGTGTGTGTGGTGTGTGTGTGTGTGTGTGTGTGTGTGTGTGTGTGTGTGTGTGTGTGCGTGTGTGCGTGTGTGTGTGTGTGTTTGTATGGTTGACTGGTTGATTAATTGTTTTGTTTGATTGTTGATTTGTTTGTTGGTTGGACTAACTTTGGGAGCGTAGTACCTGCTCGTTGAAGTACCTGAGTACTGACAGAGTGTTCTGGGAGGGTTACTACGCCGGTCATCAACCTCCAGCATGCTTTCTTCTTCGTTTCGTTTCGGTTTGGTTTGGTTTGGTTTGGTTTGGGTTTGGTTTGGTTGGTTGGGTTTGGTTTGGTTTGGTTTGGTTTAGTTTAGTTTTGCCTGGTTTGGTTTGGTTTGTTTTGGGTTTGGTTTTGGTTTGATTTGGTTTGTTTTGGTTTGGTTTGCTTTTGGTTTGGTTTGGTTTGGTATTGGTTTGGCTTGCTTTTGGTTTGGTATGGTTTTGGTTCGTTTTTTGGTTTGGTTTTTAAGTTGTTCAAAGTTGTTTTTTTCCGTTTTGTGTTTTAAACCGCACAGTTAAAAGGGTCAAGTCAAGTAAAAGGGTATGTTTTGCTTGCTTCTTTTCGTCTTCCTGTCGTTTTCGTACCTTACAAGGGAAACAACCCAACTTTTCGTTCTATTGAGACAGTAACGATATATAACCAAACATGTATCAAAAACAAACAAACCAAAAAAGTTCTATTTATAACGTCTTTGGAGACAACCACATTTACTTTACCTTGCAGTGTGGTCCTTGACACTCATTCCCGCAAGGAAGCAAGGTTCCTGATGGAAAGAAGGCAAGCGAGGCCACGGATGGCCAGTGTGGTGGTCTGTGGGAGGTAGCCGCAGACCTTGAGGGCTTCGAGAGATTCTTCCCCATCCCAACAACGAAGAAGCCAGACCTGGTGGTATGGAGCAAGGAAGAGAGAGAGGTGCACCTTGTGGAGCTGACGGTGCCCCACGAAGACAATATCAGGGCTGCACACGAGCGGAAGGAGAATCGCTACGAGGCTCTTGTCGATGAATGCGAGGAGGCGGGATGGAAAGCAACGCACTTCCCAGTCGAAGTCGGCTGCAGAGGTTACATCGCAAATAGCGTCAGAAAGTGGATGAAAGTGGCTGGACTTGGTCCGAAGAAAGTGAAAACCATGACAAAAGCTCTACAGAAGACCGTAGAAAAAGCAAAGTC
>CM060313.1:69558298-69560798 GCA_030674185.1 Monoplex corrugatus
GCCTTGCGTGTGTATGCCTTATGTGCGTTTGTATAAGCCATGTGTGTGTACATGTATTCTTTTGTGTGTGTTTGTGTGTGTGTGTGTGTGTGATGTGTGTGTTTTTGTGTGTGTGTGTGTGTGAGTGTGTGTGCGTGTGTGTGTGTGTCTGTTTCCATGTTCGTAGTTCTGTTGATAAGCCCTGAACTCACTGTCTGATGTCTTGAGTTCAGTCCTAGCCTGCAATCTCAAAAGGGCCTGTTCGTTGCTCATCGCTTCTGAATGCTTCCAGTCATTCACGCAGTGTTAGCATAGTGTTTCACGTATGTCATTCGTACTTCCCTTCTCAACATCTTTCCAGCGCGTATTGATTTACGTCGGCTCGAGGAGTCTGCCAGTTAACAACTGATAGATTTGGGTGGAGCGCATACGGAACTAGCCATGTGCTATGAAACCATCCCTCGTGAACAAACTCCAAAACCTCTAAACTCCAAGGAGGAGACAGACAGACAGAAAGACAGACACAGAGAGAGGGGGGGAGGAGAGAGAGAGAACAAATGAACAAATGAACAAATTCTTATTTACGAGGGTATGAAATAAGCAAAGTGTATGTTTTTTTACATCCAGTCCTCGCCCAGACAGGGTCTACATTACACTACATATGAATTATACTTAGATAACATAAATACTCCAACAACAGAATCATTACACTTTCAGTCACAGAAATACATTTGAGACGAGAGAAAGACATACACACACACACACACACACACACACACACACACACACACAACACAACACACACATACACACACACACACACACACACACACACACATACACACACACACACACACACACACACACACACACACACACACAGAGGGGGGGGGGAGAGAGAGAGAGAGTTGTACATTTTCCTAAATGTTTGTACCTGTGTCTTCATGTATATGGGAACGTGTAGGCCTATGTGTTATTGCAAGGACACGAAGACTGTTCTAATGTAACAACTCACGTACATTTAAAATTCTTTAAGTAGTCCTTCACCCTCGCCCAACTAATGCCACCTTGATTTATTCCTGAAATAGTCTCCCTTTTTTTTTCTCGCATAACTGGCGATCCTTTTCGACAAGTGGCTCTGTATTCAAACAAAGAAAGAAAGAAAAAACAAAAAGAAAAAACAAAAAGAAAAAACGCGTTTCAACCGGCAAGCATGTTGAAATGCATATAAAATATATTCCTCTCAGATGATACAGTTACATGCAATTGCTTTCTCACACGCTGAAATCCAATTATATACGAGTACATTTCCTTTTGATGCATATACACGCAATTATTTACCTCGTCTGTGTCGTCTGTTTTTGTGGAGGGTGTGAAAGGGGGGGGGGGGGGGTCTTTTGAAGAGTTTAATGTGCCAGTGAAGTCGGATTCCAACGATAATCATCACATTATTGAAAGGAAAACGAGATGGTCAAGCCATTCAGTCAGTGTCCCTTTATGTACAAAAATTCATTGAAAAAAAAAAACAGAGTTTAACAATTCTCGAGGTCACTGTGTCCGTGAAGAATATTTATTTTAAATAAAACTTGACGCATGTCGAGGATAATTGTAGATTATCGCAACCATGGAAACAGATTTCAAGTGATGTTAGAATTTTCTGATAAAAGGTTGATCGCACACACGAAATGTGCTCATCTTTGGCCTTTTTTTCTGTCTGCAGGCAGGTGGTGGATAAGGTGAGGGATTCAAAGGGTTAAGTTTTCATTTTGCTAGCATGCTTGACAATGTGGGATGCTGGAGGACAGTATGCAGGAGTCAAAAGGTTTAAAATATAATTCATTGTTGTGACAGTCTGTTGTCGTCCCCGAGGCGCGTCAGGTTTACCGAAGTTTCTTCCAGTGTGACAGTGACCTTGAGAAGAACAAAATCTGGATTTTCTGTACAGACTGTGACTTTGAGAAGAACGAAATGTGGATTTTCTGTAACGACTTTTGTATTAAAAGAGAAACAGTCAGAATGTCTTGACTGTCTTGTTTGTTTTGTTTTGGATTTTGTTTGTTTGTTTGTTTGTTTGTTTTGTTGTTTGTTTGTTTTTGTTTGTTTGTTTTTTATCAAAGCGTACAAAGTCTGGCTTTTCTTTTATTAATTTTGTATTAAAAGGGAAACAGTCAGAATGACTTGACTATCTGGATTTTCTGTGATTAATTTTGTATCAAAAGGGAAACGGTCAGAATGGCTTGACTATCTCGTTTTTCTTCAAAGCGTACAAAATCTGGTGGATTTTTTTGTGATGACTTTTGCATCAAAAGGGAAATGGTTAGAATGGCTTGACTATCTTGTTTTTCCTCAAAGATTCTTACACCACCAACAACAACAACAACAACGACAACAACCAAAAAAAACCGCACTTAAAAGCGGATCTAGTAAACGGATACATTCTGTTTTGAAGTGTTGCGGGGCTTTTGTTCAGTACAAACGGGTGTCTGTAGCCATCAGAAGAGAGCGAGAGAGAAGCGGGGTG
>CM060313.1:69565798-69573298 GCA_030674185.1 Monoplex corrugatus
ATTTTCAGGGGCTGGTACGACGTTGTGAATATAGCGGTGTTTGGAGAGGTTTACGAATGGTAATCCTGTGACAAATCCTGCTTCGCACTTTCCTGTTACTATGCGAGTTTTTGGAGAGTTAATGGGGCGAGTAGGTGTAGGGAGGGAAGGAGCAAGAGAGGGGGGGGGAGGGAGGGGAAGCGGCAGTGGATCGTTCTCCATTGAGTGGTCATGTACAAGTTTCCAGGTTTTGTGTGTGTAGTGATGTCATTTTTGCACTGAAGGGATGGTATGTGTGTCGAGGTCTGTCTCTCTGTCTGTGTGTGTGTGTGTGTATGTGTGTGTGTGTGTGTGTGGGAAGGGACAAGAAGAGAACGAGACAGGTGTTTTAAAATGTGCGTCCACTTTAACCCTTTGACTCCTGCACCCTGTCCATCAGCATCCTGCATTGTCAACCATGCTAGCAAAGCAACAAAACTTAATCCTTTGAGTCCCTCACCCTATCAGTCTAGCAGGAAGCTGGTGGGTAGGGTGAGGTGTCATGGGGTTAATTTTTTTTTATAGTTGGTGAATATTTTGTGAGTCCAAGGATTAAAGAACAAACCCTAATACTGCGTGCAAGACTCATGAATATGAAATAATGTTAATGAAGACAATTATTCTCACCCCTGTCCCTGTTCCTATAAACTACAATAACGCTAGTAATAATACAACAATGATATTGAAGATAATGATGATGATGATGATAATGATAATAATAACAATGATGATGATATTGATGATAATTGTGGTTATCATGTTAGTGTTGTTATTTTTATTATCAACATTAATGTTGTTGTTATTATTATTACAGTATAGTACTATTAGTAGTAATATTAGTGATAAAAAGAATAAGACAGTTTGTCAGCTCCTTCATCTCTCTCTCTCTCTCTCTCTCTCTCTCTCTCTCTCACACACACACACACACACACACACACACACACACACAACACACACCGCCACGCGCACACGCACAGAGTATTTGTATAATCAGGTATCCCCACCCACCTATCCCAGCGCTGTTTTTGTTTGTTCGGTTTTTTGTTTTTCTTTCTTTCTTTCTTTCTTTGTTGTTTTTTGTTTTGTTTTTGGGTTTTTGTTTTGTTTGGTTTGGTTTGTTTTTTGTTTGTTTTTGTTTTTTGTTTTTTTGTTTTTTTGTTTTTTGTTGTTGGTTGTTGTTGTTGTTGTTGTTGTTTTTTTTGGGGGGGGTTGGGGGGGCGGTTCCCCAGTAAACCGTAAAGGAAATTTTCTCTTCGAAAACACACCCATACCGAACTGATGGAGCACCACCCCCAACCCCACCCCCTTTTCAAGCGATCATGTTGGTTATAAGATTAGAAGAGAAGAAACGAGAGAGAGAGAGAGAGGGAGAGAGAGAATTAGTTTCATCTGAATATGTCGAACATTCATTCAAAAATCAGAGTTCCCAGCATTGAAACTGCACACTCTTAAACACAACGGAACTGAGACAGAGCAAAGATAACCCTAACCTTGTTGTGTCTTAGAACCGGAAGCAGAAATTCTGCCATTGCACAAAACTCCGTCACTTTTCCTCTTTACTAACCGTCCCTGTTGCACCATTCAGCAGTCTTGCTCTGCTTTGCCTGAAATGTGTAAAGAACGTGTCAGAGTCCTCGACAAATGCACGCGCCACGTGTCAAGTTGTCGTCTGCTAGTCGGCAGGAAAGGAAGCGTGGCAGAGGAGGACCTCGGTGACTGATGCGTCTGAGTACAGCTCGTCAGCCATGTTGACTCGTGATCTGGTGTGAAATGGAAGATGTAAATTTACTGTCTGCTGTTTTCAGTCAAATCATAATATAATTTTCATACACTGGCCTTCAGATGTGGGGGTTAGCTTGCCAGACGAGCAAGGCTTGCCCGGACGAATAAGCAATAGAGTACCGACTGGTGATAGCTTCTATCAGAGCGGTGTGGGATAATGCCAGAACAAGATTGAGGCAGCCAAGATGTGGTTTCCAAAAAGAATGTTGAGAGTTCCATGGACAGCAGAGAAAACAATCGAGACAGTCTTGATGGAGGCAGACACAAGAAGATCATTCACAAGGAAGATTAGGAAAAGACAGACAACATTTATAGGCCATTTTATGAGGAAAGGAGAATTAGAGCACCTGGTCACAACAGGAAAACTGGAGGGAAAGAGAACACCAGGTAGACCCAGAGAAAACATTTTGGACGGACTTGCAGAGTGGCTGAAGACAGAGAGGGTGGAAGAGGTGCTTGCGGCAACATGGCCCTCCATATGTATCTATCCCTTGTCACAGCAAGTACATCTTCCACCCTCTCTGTCCTCAGCCACCCTGCAAGTCCGTCCAATATTTTTTCCCTGGGTCTACCTGGTGTTCTCTTTCCCTGCCTCAATCTTGTTCTGGCTTTGCGTGTTGACCGTCCACGCCTCACAACCGTATAACATTATAGGTGCATATAACATTCAAGAACTCTCTTGCTGATGTTGATTGACAGGCATTTGTTGATAAGAATGCTTGTCATCTTCTTGGATGCTGTTCTGGCTTTGCCGATTCTGCTGGCTATTTCTGATGTGCATCTGCCGTCTGGTGAGATGACCGTTCCCAGATACTTAAACTTATCAACCTGTCACAAAGTTGTGCCATTTGCTGTTATTTTGCATAAGGGGATTTCATGTTTTTTTCAAGGAGCCGGTTGGGGACGAATTAATCCCACAATGACCTTGACAAGATTGATGGAATTCGAACCCACAAACTCCCAGTCATTCCAGCGTGTCACTAACCACTGCAACACGGCGACTGATCGATTCAAAGGCTTCTGGATGACGAGCTATCTTCAGACGCATGTGCAGAGGGACAGCAGCAACAGCAGGCGGGGAGTGCGTGACCTTGTGGGCAGTGTGCGGGGGTCAAAGAGTAAACCAACAAGGAGGTGCCATCTTGGCAGAGTTGGACCTGACACCAGGCCCTGGCCCTTTTTGGGGAGGGGGGCCTCGGTTGTGTTAGAGTTCTTGTACCAATATGCTACTGCCCTTGTATCAACACAAAAAAATGGTGAATGGGTCGTGGTCTGTGTTTTGTGTTGTTGTTTTTCCTGTCATCTGGAGAGAGCTGTGTCCATCACACAATTGTAACAAGATTTTCTCAGTTATTTCTGGGAATTTGTTTGGGGTTTGTTTGTTTGTTTGTTTTGTGTTTTTGATTTTTTGGTTTGGTTTTTGTTTGTTTTGTTTGTTTGTTTGATTTTTGTTTGTGTGTTTGTTTTGTTTTTTGTTTGGTTGGTTTGGTTGTTTGTTTCTTTCTTTCTTTCTTTCTTTGTTGTTTTTTGTTTTGTTTTTGGGTTTTTGTTTTGTTTGGTTTGGTTTGTTTTTTGTTTGTTTTTGTTTTTTGTTTTTTTGTTTTTTTGTTTTTTGTTGTTGGTTGTTGTTGTTGTTGTTGTTGTTTTTTTGGGGGGGGGTTGGGGGGGCGGTTCCCCAGTAAACCGTAAAGGAAATTTTCTCTTCGAAAACACACCCATACCGAACTGATGGAGCACCACCCCAACCCCACCCCCTTTTCAAGCGATCATGTTGGTTATAAGATTAGAAGAGAAGAAACGAGAGAGAGAGAGAGAGGGAGAGAGAGAATTAGTTTCATCTGAATATGTCGAACATTCATTCAAAAATCAGAGTTCCAGCATTGAAACTGCACACTCTTAAACACAACGGAACTGAGACAGAGCAAAGATAACCCTAACCTTGTTGTGTCTTAGAACCGGAAGCAGAAATTCTGCCATTGCACAAAACTCCGTCACTTTTCCTCTTTACTAACCGTCCCTGTTGCACCATTCAGCAGTCTTGCTCTGCTTTGCCTGAAATGTGTAAAGAACGTGTCAGAGTCCTCGACAAATGCACGCGCCACGTGTCAAGTTGTCGTCTGCTAGTCGGCAGGAAAGGAAGCGTGGCAGAGGAGGACCTCGGTGACTGATGCGTCTGAGTACAGCTCGTCAGCCATGTTGACTCGTGATCTGGTGTGAAATGGAAGATGTAAATTTACTGTCTGCTGTTTTCAGTCAAATCATAATATAATTTTCATACACTGGCCTTCAGATGTGGGGGTTAGCTTGCCAGACGAGCAAGGCTTGCCCGGACGAATAAGCAATAGAGTACCGACTGGTGATAGCTTCTATCAGAGCGGTGTGGGATAATGCCAGAACAAGATTGAGGCAGCCAAGATGTGGTTTCCAAAAAGAATGTTGAGAGTTCCATGGACAGCAGAGAAAACAATCGAGACAGTCTTGATGGAGGCAGACACAAGAAGATCATTCACAAGGAAGATTAGGAAAAGACAGACAACATTTATAGGCCATTTTATGAGGAAAGGAGAATTAGAGCACCTGGTCACAACAGGAAAACTGGAGGGAAAGAGAACACCAGGTAGACCCAGAGAAAACATTTTGGACGGACTTGCAGAGTGGCTGAAGACAGAGAGGGTGGAAGAGGTGCTTGCGGCAACATGGCCCTCCATATGTATCTATCCCTTGTCACAGCAAGTACATCTTCCACCCTCTCTGTCCTCAGCCACCCTGCAAGTCCGTCCAATATTTTTTCCCTGGGTCTACCTGGTGTTCTCTTTCCCTGCCTCAATCTTGTTCTGGCTTTGCGTGTTGACCGTCCACGCCTCACAACCGTATAACATTATAGGTGCATATAACATTCAAGAACTCTCTTGCTGATGTTGATTGACAGGCATTTGTTGATAAGAATGCTTGTCATCTTCTTGGATGCTGTTCTGGCTTTGCCGATTCTGCTGGCTATTTCTGATGTGCATCTGCCGTCTGGTGAGATGACCGTTCCCAGATACTTAAAACTTATCAACCTGTCACAAAGTTGTGCCATTTGCTGTTATTTTGCATAAGGGGATTTCATGTTTTTTTCAAGGAGCCGGTTGGGGACGAATTAATCCCACAATGACCTTGACAAGATTGATGGAATTCGAACCCACAAACTCCCAGTCATTCCAGCGTGTCACTAACCACTGCAACACGGCGACTGATCGATTCAAAGGCTTCTGGATGACGAGCTATCTTCAGACGCATGTGCAGAGGGACAGCAGCAACAGCAGGCGGGGAGTGCGTGACCTTGTGGGCAGTGTGCGGGGGTCAAAGAGTAAACCAACAAGGAGGTGCCATCTTGGCAGAGTTGGACCTGACACCAGGCCCTGGCCCTTTTTGGGGAGGGGGGCCTCGGTTGTGTTAGAGTTCTTGTACCAATATGCTACTGCCCTTGTATCAACACAAAAAAATGGTGAATGGGTCGTGGTCTGTGTTTTGTGTTGTTGTTTTTCCTGTCATCTGGAGAGAGCTGTGTCCATCACACAATTGTAACAAGATTTTCTCAGTTATTTCTGGGAATTTGTTTGGGGTTTGTTTGTTTGTTTGTTTTGTGTTTTTGATTTTTTGGTTTGGTTTTTGTTTGTTTTGTTTGTTTGTTTGATTTTTGTTTGTGTGTTTGTTTTGTTTTTTGTTTGGTTGGTTTGGTTGTTTGTTTCTTTCTTTCTTTCTTTCTTTCTTTTGTTTAGTTTTTTGTTTAAAACGAAATCCAAAACAAGTGTGACTGCCCGCGTTCAAGCAAACAGGAACCAGAAAAACACGAAAGAAGAATACGAACGCGAAAATTTGCGCCTGTCTTGTCTTGTTGTATTAAATACGCGTTCGTATTCTTCTTTCGTGTTTTTTCTGGTTCTTGTTTTGTTTGTTTTGTTTGTTTGTTTGTTTGATTGATTTTTGTTTGTTTGTTTGTTGTTTGTTTTTCAAATTTATATCAATAGGACAGAGGTGTGTTTCGGTCTGTATGTCCATGACATAATGTACCAGCAAAAGTGGGGCGAGAAGGGGGTCTTCCATTCTCTCTTGGTCCGGAGGCTGGGCAGGGCCTGGTTGATGCGCGTTGTGTGGCCATGTTTCGGGATTTGTCATCTCCCCCACTTTGAAATTCGGTTTGTAAACAAGGTAACAGATGACTGGGTCCGAATGGGTCACGCAACGCAAGGACAGCCCCCCTTTGCTTGGTGAAATGGCTGTCGAGTGGCGCCTGGAGCTTGGGAAGGTGATTGTCCGGAGAGTGGCCAGGCATTGGTGCTACGGGTCCCATCCGCACCCTCGTGGTGTTTCTTGTTAACACTACTCTGGGTAGAAGCCCGTCAGAGCTGAAAAATCCTGCAACAGTGTTTTGGATTGATGAGAGGGGGGAGGGGGAGGGGGGAATTAACGACACTTCCTTAATCGCTGATTTTGGTGGTGGTGATGGTGGTGGTGGTGGTGGTAGTCTATATCAGGTTATGTTTGAAGCCTCAGAACACAGATAAACCGTTCAATATATTCAATAGAACGAACTCGAACGTTGTTCAAAAAGGGTACATTAACACAACCGCAGTTTTGACCTAACCAATGAAATACTCTAACTACGCCCTCTCTAAGAAGACACTTTTTTAACATAAAATAATGATACACTGTTGATAAAACATGTATCAACACGTACACAGCGACATTTTCGACTTAAGTACAACAAGAACACTCTATCGGTCATTCTGACAACCAGGAATCCAAGCGCTGAAATCACTATGATGTTAACTCCTCACCTCAACACGATCGAGTGGCACATTTTCTCTTTTGTACTTTTTCAGCGGGGAGCTAGCTCGGGTTACTGGTGACGAAGTGAGAGACATAGGGTTCCAACCCTCTCGAGCGATTTACTTCCTTTTCACACGCACACCTCCATCAAAGGGATTTAACCCTTTCACCGCGTTTAGCAGTTAAGAAAAGCTACCTCTAACTTGGTTGTAGGGCGACCATCCCCAACGCAACGAGTCGCAAGTTCGGGATGGTGGGTGACTTCAGACAAAGAGGTTAGTTGCGAAATAGGAGGAGAGTGGCAGAATGGTTCAGACGTTCGCTTGCCAGTAACTGAACTAAAGGTTCCAGGGTTCATTCCCCGTTAAGGTTTCGACTTTTTTTTTCCCTTAGTTTGACCAAAAAAATCGGACTAGACGTATAGTCTTTCGGAAGGGGACACGAAAAACGAGTCGGACCCGAGAGCCTTCTGGCCTGTGCACGCTAAAGATCCCACGGCAGTTGAAAATCGTGAAGAGCAGGGCTTTCGCATAGCTGCCCTGGTTTAAACATTAGAGAGATAGGTTGAAGGCCAATTAGCCTTCTTGCCTTTCTGAAGTCTTGGTAAAAAAAAAATGGGTGGCGCTGCCATGCGGCGACGCGCTCTGAAAGGGGAGAGCAGCCCGAGTTTTACATGGTAATTCCATTATAACAAAAGAAATGAATATGAAATATGCCAGGCTTGCCTGGACGAATAAGTAGTCTTGGACTGATTGGTGATGGTTTCTCTCAGGACGTGGCAGGACTGCACTTGGCAAGGCTAAACCTGGAAAATACCCATTAAGCCCTAGGGCGAAACCACCACAGGGATACTGGCCGCCTAAAGCCCTACCTAGCCCCTGCATTTAT
>CM060313.1:69578298-69585798 GCA_030674185.1 Monoplex corrugatus
GCGTGCGTGTGTGTGTGTGTGTATATGTGTGTGTGTGTGTGCGTGCGTGCGTGAATGCGTGTGTGTGCGTGCGTGCGTGTGTGTCTGTTTTAGCGCTTAGATTTGATTTTATCAAGATTTTGCGCTATATAAAAATATTGTATTGTATTGTATTGTAAAACACTGAGTTGGTACCACCAGAATGATTGGAATTTTAACCATTTGACTCCCGTTCCCTGTCCACCGACTGCAAAATCTTAATCCTTTGACTCCCTCACCCTACCCACCAGCTTCCTCGGTGGAACTGGTGGATAGGGTGAGGGAGTTAAAGGGTTAAGTTTTTGCTTTGCTGGCATGGTTGACAATGCAGGATGATGGGGATAGGGTGCGGGAGTTAAAGGGTTAAGTTTTGCTTTGCTGGCATGGTTGACAATGCAGGATAATGGTGGATAGGGTGCGGGAGTTAAAGGGTTAAGTTTTTTCTTTGATGGCGTGGTTGACAATACAGGATGATGGTGGAGAGGGTGCGGGAGTTAAAGAGTTAAGATAGGCAGCAAACATGCCAGTTTTTATGTTGTTTATGTTTTTATATGGGCTTGAACTCGAAACATCACAGCTTTAAAGTCCACGTCTGTATGACAGAAGTCGGCTCCAGCCCGCATAGACAACCCAGGGAAGGCAGTCTCAACCTTCCCGCCTCTTCGTTTCACTGTCCTCTTTTCAGTAGGGTAAAAGATTGGTTATGTGGTTCCTTAACAGTGACAAGACGAGTGCAGGTGCGTGCACTGGATCACATAACATCGTGATTGTCATTGCCAAGGGTCTGGTTTCTACGGAGAGGCGACAGATACCCAGATAGGTTAGAGGCTGTGACAGGGAGGGATGAGAAAGGGTGACACTGATATTCGAATCAACATACCGCCAAACGCACGGGTGGTTCCATAAGCGCAACTCTTCACCCCCACCCCCCACCCCCCACCTGACATCTGCCTTGTGGTGGTGATAAAAATCGCGGTTAACGCTTTAATCCTGTACATATACTCTATGCGCTGATGACGCTTTGAGATTCCCACCGAACTTAAGCTGTGTAATCCTTAGTATTCGCCCCTCATTGGAACTATCTATGCATCTACATACATTTCGGTACCAGGGTCTGCACTCACTACAACACATCCGTTCTGGTGTCGTTTTACACAAAAGCCAGCATTATGGCTTTTCCCCATACACCTTATTTTAATATCGCGCACATTTTTTCACATCAAGCCTTCCAGCTCGCTGGTGAGCGTCAACACATTCTGCCCACAGCACCCGTGATGATACAAGCAGACTGAGAGATAAAAGAAGGAAGAAGATGATGAATCCGTATAGACTACACCACAAGTGGAAAGAGTCCAAAATTCATCATGGCGAACGCTGTGACTTGGTGTAAGTCTGTACATCGTCATACGCGTTTCAAACTTATTTTAAGGATCGTCGCGCTTAGGAAGATTGTCTTTGTGCTCACTTTTTGTTTCTTTGTTTCTTTCTTTGTTTGTTTTGTTTTTTGTCGTCCCATTCTCTACGCCATTCTATTGGTCACAGAAGCTGGAACAGTTGGTTTTTTTCATGCAATGATGAGGATGACGATGAGGATGATAATCGTGATGCCTTGGAGTTCTATCTAAGATTGAGACTGCGTGACAGGGCTGTACTCTACACTTACTATCATAACATATCCTGGCGTCAACCAAGCCCATGAGATACAGACACCTGCGGTGTTGAACAGAATATTTAAGCAACACCCTCATTGATGCATCCGTGACTTGGATGAGATTCGACTGTGTGGTCCATCTTCCCAATAAGCCCATAATACGCTCAGCTCAGGGTAGAGCCGGTTGGAGCCCGAAAAATCCCACAATGATTTTTGAAGAGGCTGAAGGGGATTCGAACCCACAACCTTCCAGTCGGTAGTCCGTTGTGCTAACCACTACATCACAGTGACTGGTTGTTTTCTGCAAGCTTAAGGAGTCTGGCAATAATTGTTGGCATATTTGGTGGAGCTCATACTGAATTGCCCCAGTGCGATGAATCCTCTTGAATAAACTCCAAACAAAGCGCACTCCGACAAGAAAGGTGCTGTATTCTCCCAACACTGACACAGTCACTCTGGGAGGGTGACCTTCCACCGTTCTTTTTCCTTATCTCCCCCCTCCTCCCCCTCCCCCCTCCCCTCCCTCTCCACCCTGAGCAGTGCCTGCTTGGAATGTTCACGTTTCCTTGCTTTTTACACACAGACAGTTGGTTCTGTCCAGTAAATGATTTGTTTATTGTTGCGTGTTTTTTTTTTTTCCTTTCTTCCTTTCTTTCTTCTTGTTTTTCTTCTTTTCTTTTTTTTCTTTTCTTTCTTTCTGTCTTTCTTTCTTTTCTTCCTTCCTTCTTCCTTTCTTTTTGTTTCTTCGTCCTAGCCATTGCAAGGCGGACAACCCTGCTTTCAGTCTCTTTTGGAATGAGGACTTGTACCTAAATGTACTCTTCTTGAAAATGCAGGCCCTAGTATTTTCTTTATAATGTTCCTATCACAGAAACGACTCATGTAGAAACAGGCCCATACCGGTACTTCAGTCTGAGACAAGATATTGACAATGTCTGGCAAGGCAGACGAACTAGCCTGTAGTGAAAGCTTAGGATTAACCAACGCACAACCCCTCAAGTAGAAACAGGCCCTTACGGGTACTTCAGTGTGAAACATGAAGTGGACAGTGTCTGGCAAGCCAGACAAACTAGCCTCTCAACTGATGGCTTAGGATTAACAACAGCTGGCAGCACAGCCGGTCTCACACTTATGTTAGACTGTAAACGAGACAATTAAACAATAGAGCCAGCCTTACACGCAGCTCTGTTGTTTAATTGTCTCGTTGAAATGATGTAACGACCACTCATTATTCTCTTTTGTACGTTCTGTTAACAAAAAAGTCTGTAATTTGAAAGCAGCAAAGAAAGAAAGAACTCTTGACCCCAAAAATCAGTCAATGAGTCCTTTGCTTGCTTACTTCCTGGCGTTGGTGGCTGGCTGGCTGGCTGGCTGGCTGGCTGGCTGGCTTGCTCGCCTGCTTGCTTGCTTCTTTTTTTTTCTTTTTTCTTTTTTTAATGCACATAATTATGCTGTTCCGCAGAAAGGCAGGCACAGATTTTTTTTTTTTAAAAATCACGGTCAAATGCGTTATGAAAATCTGCAGTTTCATTGTTGCAGAAATGTAATACGAATCAGATATTGAGATAATAACTGCCAGTATCGTAATACGAATCAGACAATGTCTTTCTTTATGATCCCAGCGCCAATGTCGCTGGCATTAGACTTGCTGATCACCTTAGCCTTCTATTCTAAGCAGGTGTGAAGGGTAGGGGAGCGAGGTGTCGGATTTAACAGGGTGTGCGCTTTATGACATAGGGTCTAATTGTCCCACCATCCTGTGCCTTCTCTGATTGCAATCAAATCGTGACAGAAGATTAAGTAGTTGGGTTTGTGTGGGTGTGTTGGTGCTTGCTGGTGGTGCTGATGCTTGGTGATGGTGATGGTGGTGGTGATAGTGGTGGTGATGGTGGTGGTGATAGTGGTGGTGATGGTGATGATGATGGTGGTGTGCGAGAGAAAAAGGTCCGTCATTTTATTCTTCTTTTCCGTTCCAACAAACAATGTTGTCTCGGATGCCTGTGTGCCGTGATTTGTTTGTTTGTTTGTTTGTTTGTTTGTTTGTTTGTTTGTTTTGTTCTGGTGGTGGTGGTGGTGGTGGGGATGATTGTGGTGGTGGGGTTTTTTTGGGGTTTTGTTTGTTTTGGTTTTGGTTTTGGTTTTGTTTGTTTGTTTGTTTGTTTTTTCCTTTCATATTTTTTAAGGATTATCGCACTTAGGGAGATTTTCATCTGTGCTATCTTTGCTATCTTTTTTGTTACCCCCATTTTCTACACCACTTTAATGGCCACAGAAGTTGGCACAGTTTTTACAATGTGATGAGATGATGATGGATGACGATGATAGTCATGTGGAGGTCCATCAAGGATTGAGACTGCATGACAGCTTCACGCTACGCTTATTATCATAATGTATCCTGGGATCCACCAGGCCAGAGAGATACTGGCACCTGTGGCGTTGGTCAGAAGATTTGAGCAGCACCCTCAACGACTCATCCGTGAAGTAGATAAGACTCAACTGTGTGGTCCCAGTCTTCCCAATGAGCCCATAGCGTGATCAACTCTGGATAGGAGCCGGTCGGAACCGAAAAATCCCACAATGATTTTTGAGGGGACTGATGGGAATTCGAACCCACAACTTTCCAGTCGGTAGTCGTTGACTAACCTCTACACCACGCCTCGCATCCATACAATAGTATTGGTTCTATATAACACTGAAGAACTCTCTTCCTGATGTTAACTGATACGCATTTGTTGGTAAGAACGATTTTCGTTTTCTTGAATGCTGTTTTAGCTTGGCCAATTCAGCTGGATATTTCCAAAGTGCATCTGCCGTCTGATAAGATGACCGTTCCCAGATATGTAAACTTATCCACTTGTTTCAGTGTTGTGCCATTTGCTGTTATTTTACATAAAGGGATTTCTTGTTTTCTACTGATTACCATGACTTCAGTCTTCTTACTATTTTACTCTAGCTCTTTGTTTCTGCTTTCTATGTCTATTATATTCACAAGATTTTGTAGGTCTTTTTCATTATCTGCTATTAGAACGGTGTCATCTACATAACAAACATTGTTTATTTGTTTTTCCTCAATCTTTTATCCCTGGGCATTCTTCTAGGTTTTTCATGATGATTTCGCTATAAAATGAAAACAAATCTGGTGACGGAACACATCCTTGTCTAACCCCTCTTTCGATATTTTGAAAAGAGCTTAGGCCCTGTACCATTTTCTATTCTCATTGCTGCTGTTTTTCATCAATACATATTCCTTGTTATTCTTAGAACTTTTTTTCTATCAGTATTCAGCTTTTCCAATTGATAAGCTGCATATGAAACTAAATAAACAACCAACAGGTGTCAACAGTTATGGAGAGAGAGAGAGACCTGTTACGCTGGTTGAACACACTGTGATCGAATCCATACACAATGCTGTGAAAACGAGCTTCACTACAGGATGCGTAATGAATAAACATATTGACTGGCGTTATAGATTAGGCACATGTTGTGTGGCTGACGTAAAAAAATATAAACAATATAAACGGTAGCTAAAAATAACAAGTCCGTTTGTGTAGAGCGAACAGTTGATGTCAAAGAATGCTTGCCCCATTATTAGACAACAACAACAATAAAGGAGATGGAGAGACTGTGCAGAGTATTGAGGGATATCACACATGCCATTTCATGTAGCAAAATAAAAACAAAAACACAACAACAACAACAGCAACACAAAACAGCAACAACAAACAACAATGTTAGGGATGATAGGGAGAGACTGTGAAGAGTATTTGATGAGATTATACTTGCCACATTCATGTAGAAACACAACAACACAACAAAACAGGGAGATAGGGAGAGACTGTGCAAGAGTATTTGATGGGATATCAACATTGCCCATTACATGTAGCAAATAACACAACAACAAACAACAACAACAATCAGGAATAGGAGATAGGGAGAGACTGTGCAAGAGTATTTGATGGATATCATACATTGCCACATTACATGTAGCAAAACACAACAACAACAACAACAATCAGGGAGATAGGGAGAGACTGTGCAAGAGTATTTGATGAGATATCATACATTGCCACATTACATGTAGCAAAACACAACAACAACAACAACAATCAGGGAGATAGGGAGAGACTGTGCAAGAGTATTTGATGGGATATCATACATTGCCACATTACATGTAGCAAAACACAACAACAACAACAACAATCAGGGAGATAGGGAGAGACTGTGCAAGAGTATTTGATGAGATATCATACATTGCCACATTACATGTAGCAAAACACAACAACAACAACAACAATCAGGGAGATAGGGAGAGACTGTGCAAGAGTATTTGATGAGATATCATACATTGCCACATTACATGTAGCAAAAACAACAACAACAACAACAATCAGGGAGATAGGGAGAGACTGTGCAAGAGTATTTGATGAGATATCATACATTGCCACATTACATGTAGCAAAACACAACAACAACAACAACAATCAGGGAGATGAGGGAGAGACTGTGCAAGAGTATTTGATGGGATATCATACATTGCCACATTTCATGTAGCAAAAACAACAACAACAACAACAATCAGAGAGATGGGAGAGACTGTGCAAGAGTATTTGATGGGATATTATACATTGCCACATTTCATGTAGCAAAAACACAACAACAACAACAACAATCAGAGAGATGGGGAGAGACTGTGCAAGAGTTATTTGATGGGATATTATACATTGCCACATTTCATGTAGCAAAACACAACAACAACAACAACAACAATCAGAGAGATGGGAGAGACTGTGCAAGAGTATTTGATGGATATATACATTGCCCATTTCATGTAGCAAAAACAACAACACAACAACACAATTTCAGATTTTGGTAAAACATACAAACAACAACAACAACCATCAGGAGATGGCAGAGACTGTGCACAGTATTTGATGGGATATCATCATTGCCCCATTTCATGTAGCAAAAGACAACAACAACAGCAACAACAACAACAAGAGTATTTGATGGGATATAACACATCAGTTTGCAGTTTTTTGTTTGTTTGGGTTTTTGTTGTTTGTTGGTTGGTTGGTTGGTTGGTTGGTTGGTTGGTTGGTTGGTTGGTTGGTTGGTGTTGGTTGGTTGGTTGGTTGGTTGGTTGGTTGGTTGGTTGGTTGGTTGGTTGGTTGGTTGGTTGGTTGGTTGGTTGGTTGTTGGTTTGGTTGGTTGGTGGTTTGGGTTGGTTGGTGGTTTGGGTTGGTTGGTGGTTTGTTTTGGTTTGTTTGTTTTGTTTGGGTTGTTTGTTTTGTTTGGGTTGTTTGTTTTGTTTGGGTTGTTTGTTTTGTTTTGGTGTTTGTTTTGTTTTGTTTGGGGTTGTTTGTTTTGTTTGGGTTGTTTGTTTGTTCGTTTGTTTGGGTGGTTTGTTTGTTTGGGTGGTTTGTTTGGGTGGTTTGTTTGTTTGGGTGGTTTGTTTGTTTGGGTGGTTTGTTTGTTTGGGTGGTTTGTTGGTTTGGGTGGTTTGTTGGTTTGGGTGGTTTGTTGGTTTAGGTGGTTTGTTGGTTTGGGTTGTTTGTTTTGTTTGGGTTGTTTGTTTTGTTTGGGTTGTTTGTTTTGTTTCGGTTGTTTGTTTGTTTGGGTGGTTTGTTTTGTTTGGGTGGTTTGTTTTGTTTGGGTGGTTTGTTTGTTTGTTTGGGTGGTTTGTTTGTTTGTTTGTTTGGGTGGTTTGTTTGTTTGTTTGTTTGGGTGGTTTGTTGTTTGTTTGTTTGGGTGGTTTGTTTGTTTTGTTTGTTTGGGTGGTTTGTTTGTTTGTTTTGTTTGGGTGGTTTGTTTGTTTGTTTGTTTGGGTGGTT